>OZ012735.1:310785412-311102912 GCA_963859935.3 Lathyrus sativus | reverse complement strand
TGGATACGCTTGTTTATCTTCTAAGGGATTTGCTTGCTAATAGGAAAATGGGGGTGATGATTAAGATAGGGTGCTCGCCAAGGATTTGGGCCCTTGTTCCTATGTATCTTCACTTGTAAGAAGTGGAAAATCAGAGCATTCGTAGTTCGTGGGACTACAGGTAAAGAGGGGATTGTGGGGAATGTGCTCGCTAGGATTATCGCAATCCTATGCCTACGTACTCTCAACAGATATGAGAGATCAGAGCAGCCGTAGTTCAGCTAACTGCAGTTTACTAAAAGGTTTGTGTTTGGAATGAACGAGAATTTGGGTCGCGTTCTAACTGCTAAACGTTGGGTTGTCTGCTCGCTAGGGGAGGCTAAAACACAAGTTTGTTATGCGTGGAAGAAAGGACTAAACAATGTTCTTGGTGAAAAGGATTATTTGAATGGTAGGTCGCGCGATGGCGAGGAATATTGTTTGTAAGTATTGGGATTTTTAACTAGAGGTGACGACTACCTGGAGCTTAAGAAAGACTTCTCGGACCCAAGTAATCGGGAGAGTGAACCAAAGACTTGGAGCTCTCTCTTTTTCAACCTCAAAGGCGAAAGGATAGAATTGAGTATGGTTTGAATAAGTTTAACGGATGACGATTACTTGAAGCTTAAGAAAGACTTCTCGGACCCAAGTAATCGAGAAAGTGAACCAAAGACTTGGAACACTTTCTTTTTCATCGCGAAAGGAATTGTTTGAGCGGTGTTCGAAAGATAGGATGTGATTAAGGTATTTTAACAGGTGAGGATTATTCGAAGCTTAAGAAAGACTTCTCGGACCTTAAATAATCAGAAGAATGAACCAAAGACTTGGAACTCTCTCCTTTTCTCATCTAATATTATGAAAGATGTTTGATTATGATTAGAGTGTATTAATTGGATGACGATTACTCAAAGCTCGAGAAAGACTCCTCGGTCCCTAAGTAATCGGGAGAGTGAACCAAAGACTTGGAACTCTCTCTTTTTCATCTACGTATTTAGGAAAATAGAATAGAATGGTTTATCGTTTTTTAGAAGACAATTGTTCGAGCTTAAGAAAGACTTCTCGGACCCTAACAATTGGGAGAGAGAACCAAAGACTTGGAACTCTCTCTTTTTCATCTACGTATTTAGGAAAATAGAATAGAATGGTTTATCGTTTTTTAGAAGACAATTGTTCGAGCTTAAGAAAGACTTCTCGGACCCTAACAATTGGGAGAGAGAACCAAAGACTTAGAACTCTCTCTTTTTCATCTTTTATCAAAATTATGTTTAAGTAATTATTAAGTATTTTAATTTGATTTAATAAAATGCTCGATATGAATCGAGGTTTAAATTTACGTGTGGAACGAACACGGTTGAACTAATGGATAGGAGGTCCTATGGTTATAGAATAAGGTCGATGGCGAGGCCTAAGCACTCGACTTACAAGGAGTGTTAAAGGTTAATTGCATTTGTGTTGGAGATACTTGACGTTGGATCAAGTTTGGAGGATAATCTGATTTTTAAAGTTACATGTGAATGTGTGACAAGCATCGTTGTACAAAGCCCAAGAGGAGGCTATAAGGTCGATGGCGATCGTAAAGACGATCGACTTACAATGGTATTTGAAAACGGGCTTGACTTTAAGTCAAGATATTAGTTTGAAAATAATTGGTTTGAGCATGTAAATAACATAATTGAAGTCTAATAATGTGGCATGCACGAACATCACACAAAAAGTTGTAAATAAAATGGGAGATAGATTAATCAAGACATGTTAACTTAATTAACAACCTAGTTAGTAAAAGAAAAGAAAAGAAATTAAATTGTTTTAGATTACTTTAGAATTAAAGAAAAGATAAATTATTAAGATAATTATTAATTAAAATTAGAATAGAATTTTAAAAAAATAAAATTGAGTATCTTTATGTTGTCTTAGAATTAAAAGAAAAAGCTAATTTAAAACAATTAATCAAATTAAAATCAATTATTTAACAATATTAATCATTAAGTAAATTAATTATTATTAAATAAAAGATTTTAATAAAATTAATTAAATTAATAATAATTCAAAATTTTTAACAGAAAATTAAATAAAAGTTATTTTGAAGTATTAGTTTTTTTATAAATATATTAAAGAGTTAGTAAATAAAATAAATAAAAACAAATGGGTCAGACTGTAAGTCAAACAGGGGGTGCAGAAATTATTCCAAGCCCACAAAATGATGGCCCGCGTGGGGTTTTACGGTGAACCCCCAGTCAAATGCAAATCAGGACCATCAATCCCATCTGAAATCCAAACAACCTCCATCGGCTAAAAACGAAAGGGAGTATATGAAAGATACGAAGGTGCACGCGGGATCCTAACGGACCCCATGGGGAACACAAATAGTTTCTTTTTAAAAAAAAACCTAGAAAATTAATATCTGTCATAGAACCTGAAGGGACACAAATTTTCTTCCATCTTCCTTCTACAACCACTTTCAACAACCATAACTTTCAATTAAATCCATGAACCCAATCAAACCCACAACAAGAGAACAGAAATAGAAGAAGAGAGACTGAAAAACTCAATCGCGAAATGAAATCGAATTGGAAACAAACCTGCTAGACGGAGACGAAGCGATTTGAGACGAACACGAAGTGCTTTGAGATGAAGACGAAGTGTTTTGAGACGGGGAAATTTCCCAACGAAGAAGAGGAGACAATTCGCTGTTGATAATGCTTAAACCGTGTTATGCTGCTTCACTAAGGCTTGTTTTTTTTTATTTTATTTTAACAAACCCGTGCTAGCTTTCAATGTTCTGACACCTAAACAAATTGTCTTCAATTTTCCTTCTACAACCCCTTTTAACAACCATAACCTTCAATTAAATCCAAACCCAATCAAACCCACAACAAGAGAACATAAATAAAAGAAGAGAGACTGAAAAACTCAATCGTTAAATGAAATCGAATCGAAAACAAACCTGTTAGACAAAGACGAAGCGATTTTAGACGAAGACGAAGCGCTTTGAGACGAAGAGGATCCAGTTTGCTATTGATAATGCTTAAATCGTGTTTTGCTGCTTCACTAAGGCTTTTTATTAACAAAACCGTGCTAGCTTTCAATGTTCTGACACCTATACAAAATGTCTTCCATCTTCCTTCTACAACCCCTTTCAACAACCATAACTTTTAATTAAATCCATGAACCCAATCTAACGCACAACAAGAGAACAAAAATAGAAGAAGAGAGACAAAAAAACTCAATCGTGAAATGAAACGAATCGGAAACAAACCTGTTATACGGAGACAAAACGATTTGAGACGATGAAATTTCACCACGGAGAAGATGAGACAGTTTAGTGTTGATAATGCTTAAACCATGTTATGCTGCTTCACTAAGGCTTCTTTGTTATGTTATTTTATTTTTAAAAAAAGGTGCTAGCTTTCCATATTCTAAGACCTAAACAAATTTTCTTCAATCTTCCTTCTACAACCCTTTCAACAACCATAACCTTCAATTAAATCCATGAACCCAATCAAACCCACAACTAGAGAACAAAATTAGAAGAAGAGAGACTGAAAAACTCAATCATGAAATGAAACTGAATCGGAAACAAACTTGCTAGACGGAGACAAAGCGATTTGAGATGAAGACGAAGCGCTTTTAGACGAAGATGAAGCGATTTGAGATGAAGAAATTGAACCACGAAGAAGAAGAGCCAGATTATTGTTGATAAAGCTTAAACCGTGTTATGTTGCTTCACTAAGGCTTGTTATTATTTTTTTTTAACAAAACTAAGCTAGCTTTTCATGTTCTGACAACTAACCAAATTGTATTCCATCTTCCTTCTACAACCCCTTTCAACAACCATAACTTTCAATTAAATCTGTGAACCCAATCAAACCCACAACAAGAGAACAAAAATAGAAGAAGAGAGACTGAAAAATTCAATCGTGAAATGAAACCGAATCAGAAACAAACCTGCTATACGGAGACAAGGTGATTTGAGACGAAGACGATGCACTTTGAGATGAAGACGAAGCGATTTGAGACAGAGAAATTTCACCATGAAGAAGAGGAGACAGTTTGTTGTTGATAATGCTTAAACCGTGTTATACTGCTTGATTAAGGCTTGTTTGTTTTTTTTAATTTAAAAAAAACCGTGCTAGCTTTCCAATTTCTGAGACCTAAACAAATTGTCTTCTATCTTCCTTCTACAACCCCTTTTAACAACCATAACTTTCAATTAAATCCATGAACCCAATCAAACCCACAACAAGAGAACCAAAACAGACGAAGAGAGACAGAAAAACTAAATAGTGAAATGAAACCGAATCGGAAACAAACCTGCTAGACGGAGACGAAGCGACTTAAGATGAAGGCGAAGCGCTTTGAGACGAAGACGAAGCGATTTGAGATGGAGAAATTTCACCACGGAGTAGAGAAGCTAGTTTACTGTTGTTAATGCTTAAACCGTGTTCTGCTGCTTCACTAAGGCTTGTTCTTTTTTTATTTTGACAAAATTGTGCTAGCTTTTCATGTTCTGAACCTAATCAAATTGTATTCCATCTTCCTTATACAAACCCTTTCAACAACCATAACTTTCAAGTAAATCCATGAACCCAACCAAACCCACAACAAATGAACAAAAATAAAAGAAGTGAGACTGAAAAACTCAATCGTGAAATGAAACCGAATCGGAAATAAACCTGTTATACGGAGATAAGGCGATTTGGGACGAAAACGAAGTGCTTTTATACGAAGACGAAGAAATTATAGACGGGGAAATTTCACCACGAAGAATAGGAGACAGTTTGTTGCTGATAATGCTTAAATCGTGATATGCTGCTTCAGTAAGGCTTGTTTGTTTTTTTTATTTTAACAAAACCGTGCCAGCTTTCTGTGTTCTGAGACCTAAATAAATTGTCTTCAATCTTCCTTCTACAACCTCTTTCAACAACCATAAACTTCAATTAAATCTAGAACCCAATCAAAACCATAACAAGAGAACATAAATAGAAGAAGAGAGACTCAAAAGCTCAATCGTGAAATGAAACTGAATCAGAAACAAACCTGCTAGACGGAGAGGAAGCAATTTTAGACGAAGACGAAGCAATTTGAGATGGAGAAATTTCACCACGAAGAAGAGGAGCCAGTTTACTAATGATAAAGCCTAAACCGTGTTCTGCTGCTTCACTAAGGCCTGTTATTTTTTTATTTTAACAAAACTGTGCTAGCTTTCCATGTTCTAACACCAAAACAAATTATCTTCCATCTTCCTTCTACAACCCCTTTCAACAATCATAACTTTCAATTAAATCCATGAACCTAATCTAACCCACAACAAGAGAACAAAAATAGACGAAGAGAGACTGAAAACTCAATCGTGAAATGAAACCGAATTGGAAACAAACCTGCTAGACGGAGACGAAGCGACTTGAGACGAAGACGAAGCACTTTGAGACAAAGACGAAGCGATTTGAGATGGAGATATTTCACCATGAAGAAAAGGAGTTAGTTTACTGTTGATAATGCTTAAACCGTGTTATGCTGCTTCACTAAGGCTTGTTCTTTTTTTATTTTAACAAAATTGTGCTAGCTTTCCATGTTCTGACACCTAATCAAATTGTATTCCATCTTCCGTCTACAACCCCTTTCAACAACCATAACTTTCAATTAAATCCATGAACCCAATCAAACATACAACAAGAGAACAAAAATATAAGAAGAGAGTCAGAAAAACATAATCGTGAAATGAAACCGAATTGGAAATAAACCTGCTATACGGAGACAAGGTGATTTGAGACGAAGATGAAGCGCTTTGAGACGAAGACGAAGCGATTTGACACGGAGAAATTTCACCACGAAGAAGAGGAGGTCGTTTGTTGTTGATAATGCTTAAACCGTATTATGTTGCTTCAATCAGGTTTGTTTGTTTTTTTTAACAAAATCGTGCTAGCTTTCGATGTCCTGAGAACTAAACAAATTGTCTTCAATCTTCCTTCTACAACCCGTTTCAACAACCATAGCCTTCAATTAAATCCATGAACCCAATCAAAACCACAACAAGAGAATAGAAATAGAAGAAGAGAGACTGAAAAGCTCAATCGTGAAATGAAACTGAATCAGAAACAAACCTGCTAGATGGAGACGAAGAAGTTTGAGACGAAGACGAAGCGCTTTGAGACGAAGACGAAGCGATTTGAGATGGAGAAATTTCACCACGTAGAAGAGGAGATAGTTTACTGTTGATAAAGCTTAAATCGTGTTCTGCTGCTTCACTAAGGTTTGTTATTTTTTTTTATTTTAACAAAACTGTGCTATCTTTCCATGTTCTAACACCAAAATAAATTGTCTTCCATCTTCCTTCTACAACCCCTTTCAACAACCTTAACTTTCAATTAAATCCATGAACCCAATCAAACCCACAACGAGAGAACAAAATTAGAAGAAGAGAGACTGAAAAACTCCATCGTGAAATGAAACCGAATCGGAAATAAACCTGTCCGACAGAGACGAAGCGATTTGAGAAGAAAACGAAGCTCTTTTAGACAAAGATGAAGAGATTTGAGATGGAGAAATTTCACCATGAAGAAAAAGAGCAAGTTTATTGTTGATAAAGCTTAAACCGTGTTCTACTGCTTCACAAAGGCTTGTTTTTTTTAACAAAACTGTTCTAGCTTTCAAAGTTCTGACACCTAAACAAATTGTCTTCCATCTTCCTTCTACAATGCCTTTCAACAACTCTAACTTTTAATTAAATCCATGAACCAAATCAAACCCACAACAAGAGAACAAAAATAGACGAAGAGAGACTGAAAAACTCAATCATGAAATGAAACTGAATCGGAAACAAACCTGCGAGACGGAGACGAAGCGATTTGAGACGAAGACGAAGCGCTTTGAGACGAAGACGAAGCGATTTGAGATGGAGAAATTTCACCAAGAAGCAGTGGAGCTTTTTTACCGGTTATAATGCTTAAACTGTGTTATGTTGTTTCACTAAGGTTTGTTCTTTTTTTTTTTAACAAAATTGTGCTAGCTTTGATGTTCTCACACCTAAACAAATTGTCTTCCATCTTACTTCTACAACCCCTTTTAACAACCATAACTTTCAATTAAATCCATGAACCCAATCAAACCCACAACAATAGAACAGAAATAGAAGAAGAGAGACTGAAAAAGTCAATCATGAAATGAAACCGAATCGGAAATAACCCTGCTAGATGGAGACGAATCGATTCGAGACAAAGACGAAGCGCTTTGAGACGAAGACGGAGCCCTTTGAGACAAAGAAGAAGCGATTTAAGATGGGGAAATTTCACCATGAAGACGAGGAGCCAGTTTGTTGTTGATAATGCTTAAACCGTGTTCTGCTGCTTCACAAAGGCTTGTTTTTTTAACAAAACCGTTCTAGCCTTCCAAGTTCTAACACCTAAACAAATTGTCTTCCATCTTGCTTCTACAACGCCTTTCAACAACTCTAACTTTCAATTAAATCCATGAACCCAATCAAACCCACAACGAGAGAACAAAATTAGAAGAAGAGAGACTGAAGTGATTTGAGAAGAAAACGAAGCGCTTTTAAAAGAAGAGGGGGAGATTTGAGATGGAGAAATTTCACCAAGAAAAAAAAGGAGCAGGTTTATTGTTGATAATTCTTAAACCATGTTATGTTGCTTCACTAAGGCTTGTTCTTTTTTTTTAACAAAATTGTGCTAGCTTTCCATGTTCTGACATCTAATCAAATTGTATTCCATCTTCCTTCTACAACCCATTTCAATAACCATAACTTTCAATTAAATCTATGAACCCAATCAAACCCACAACAAGAGAACAAAAATAGAAGAAGAGAGACTGAAAAACTCAATCGTGAAATGAAACTGAATCGGAAATAAACCTGTTATACAGAGACAAGGCGATGAGAGACGAAGACGAAGCGCTTTGAGACGAAGACAAAGCGATTTGAGACGGAGAAATTTTACCATGAAGAAGAGGAGACAGTTTGTTGTTGATAATGCTTAAACCGTGTTATGCTGCTTCAATAAGGCTTTTTTTTTAACAAAACCGTGCTAGCTTTCCGTGTTCTGAGAACTAAACAAATTGTCTTCAATCTTCCTTCTACAACCCCTTTCAACAACCATAACCTTTAATTAAATCCATGAACCCAATCAAACCCACAACAAGAGAACAAAAATAGAAGAAGAGAGACTGAAAAACTCAATCGTTAAACGAAACTGAATCAGAAACAAACCTGCTAGATGGAGAGGAAGCATTTTGAGATGAAGAGGATGCGCTGTGAGACGAATACGAAGCGATTTTAGATGGAGAAATTTCACCACGAAGAAGAGGAGCCAGTTTGTTGTTAATTATGCTTAAACCGTGTTCTGCTGCTTCACAAAGGCTTGTTTTTTTTAACAAAACCGTTCTAGCTTTCAAAGTTCTGACACCTAAACAAATTGTCTTCCATCTTCCTTCTACAACGCCTTTTAACAACTCTAACTTTCAATTAAATCCAAGAACCCAATCAAACCCACAACGAGAGAACAAAATTAGAAGAAGAGAGACTGAAAAACTCAATCGTGAAATAAAACCGAATCGGAAACAAACGTGTCCGACGGAGACTAAGCGATTTGAGAAGAAAACGAAGCGCTTTTAGACGAAGATGAAGAGATTTGAGATGGAGAAATTTCACCATGAAAAAAAGGATCAAGTTTATTGTTGATAATGCTTATACCATGTTATGTTGCTTCACTAAGACTTGTTCTTTTTTTTAACAAAATTGTGCTAGCATTCCATGTTCTGACACCTAATCAAATTGTATTCCATCTTCCTTCTACAACCCATTTCAACAACCATAACTTTCAATTAAATCTATGAACCCAATCTAACCCACAACAAGAGAACAAAAATAGAAGAAGAGAGACTGAAAAACTCAATCGTGAAATGAAACCGGATCGGAAATAAACTTGTTATACGGAGAAAAGGCGATTTGAGACAACGACGAAGCGATTTGAGACAACGACGAAGCGATTTGAGACGGAGAAATTTCACCACGAAGAAGAGGTGACAATTTTTTGTTGATAATGCTTAAACCATGTTATGTTGCTTCACTAAGGCTTATTTGTTTTTTTTTTATTTTGACAAAACTGTGCTAACTTTCCATGTTCTGAGACCTAAACAAATTGTCTTCAATCTTCCTTCTACAACCCCTTTCAACAACCACAACCTTCAATTAAATCCATGAACCCAATCAAACCCATAACAAGAGAACAAAAATAGAAGAAGAGAGACTGAAAAACTCAATCGTGAAACAAAACTGAATTAGAAACAAACCTGCTAGATGGAGAGGAAGCATTTTGAGACGAAGACGAAGACGAAGAGATTTGAGATGGAGAAATCTCACCACGAAGAAGAGGAGCTAGTTTACTGTTGATGATGCTTAAACCGTGTTTTGTTGCTTCACTAAGGCTTGTTATTTTTTTATTTTAATAAAATTGTGCTGGCTTTTCATGTTCTGACACCTAATCAAATTGTATTCCATCTTTCCTCTACAACCCCTTTCAACAACCATAACTTTCAATTAAATCCATGAACCCAATCAAAACCACAACAAGAGAACAAAAATATAAGAAGAGAGACTGAAAAACTCAATCGTGAAATGAAACCGAATCGGAAATAAACCTGCTATACAGAGACAAGGCGATGTGAGACGAAGACGAAGTGCTTTGAGACAAAGACGAAGCGATTTGAGACTGAGAAATTTTACCACGAAGAAGAGGAGACAGTTTGTTGTTGATAATGCTTAAACCGTGTTATGCTGCTTCAATAAGGCTTTTTTTTAACAAAACCGTGCTAGCTTTCCATTCTGAGAACTAAACAAATTGTCTTCAATCTTCCTTCTACAACCCCTTTCAACAACCATAACCTTCAATTAAATCTATGAACCCAATCAAACCCACAACAAGAGAACAGAAATAGAAGAAGAGAGACTAAAAAACTCAATCGTGAAACGAAACTGAATCAAAAACAGACATGCTAGATGGAGAGGAAGCATTTTGAGACGAAGAGGAAGCGCTTTGAGACGAATACGAAGCGATTTGAGATGGAGAAATTTCACCACGAAGAAGAGGAGCCAGTTTGTTGTTAATTATGCTTAAATCGTGTTCTGCTGCTTCAGAAAGGCTTGTTTTTTTTAACAAAACTGTTCTAGCTTTCAAAGTTCTGACACATAAACAAATTGTCTTCCATCTTCCTTGTATAACGCCTTTTAATAACTCTAACTTTCAATTAAATCCATGAACCCAATCAAACCCACAACGAGAGAACAAAATTAGAAGAAGAGAGACTGAAAAACTCAATCGTGAAATGAAACCGAATCGAAAACAAACCTGTCTGACGGAGACAAAGCGATTTGAGAAGAAAACGAAGCGCTTTTAGACGAAGACGAAGAAATTTCAATCGTGATAATGCTTATACCATGTTCTGTTGCTTCACGAAGGCTTGTTCTTTTTTTTTAACAAAATTGTGCTAGCTTTCCATGTTCTGACACCTAATCAAATTGTATTCCATCTTCCTTCTACAACCCATTTCAACAACCATAACTTTCAATTAAATCTTTGAACCCAATCTAACCCACAACAAGAGAACAAAAATAGAAAAAGAGAGACTGAAAAACTCAATCGTGAAATGCAACCAGATCGGAAATAAACCTGTTATACGGAGACAAGGCAATTTGAGACAAAGACTAAGCGATTTGAGACGGAGAAATTTCACCACGAAGAAGAGGAGACACTTTGTTGTTGATAATGCTTAAACCATGTTATGCTGCTTCACTAAGGCTCGTTTGTTTTTTTTTATTTTGACAAACCTGTGCTAGCATTCCATGTTCTGAGACCTAAGCAAATTATCGTCAATTTTCCTTCTACAACCCCTTTCAACAACCATAACCTTCAATTAAATCCATGAACCCAAACAAACCCACAACAAGAGAACAGAAATAGAAGAAGAGAGACTGAAAAACTCAATCGTGAAACAAAACTAAATCAGAAACAAACCTGCTAGATGGAGAGGAAGCATTTTGATACGAAAACGAAGCGCTTTGAGATGAAGACGAAGCGATATAAGATGGAGAAATTTCACCACGAAGAAGAGGAGCCAATTTACTGTTGATAAAGCTTAAACCGTGTTCTGCTATTTCACTAAGGCTTGTTAGTTTTTTATTTTAACAAAACTGTGCTAGCTTTCCATATTCTAACACCAAAACAAATTGTCTTCCATCTTCCTTCTACAACCCCTTTCAAAAACCATAACTTTCAATTAAATTCATGAACCCAATCAAACCCAAATCAAGAGAACCAAAATAGACGAAGAGAGACTGAAAAACTCAATCGTGAAATGAAACCGAATCGAAAATAAACCTGCTAGACGGAGACGAAGCGACTTAAGATGAAGGCAAAGCGCTTTGAGACGAAGACGAAGTGATTTGAGATGGGGAAATTTCACCACGGGGTAGAGGAGCTAGTTTACTGTTGTTAATGCTTAAATAGTGTTCTGCTGCTTCACTAAGGCTTGTTCTTTTTTTATTTTGACAAAATTGTGCTAGCTCTCCATGTTCTGACACCTAATCAAATTGTATTCCGTCTTCCTTCTACAAACCCTTTCAAGAACCATATTTTTCAATTAAATCCACGAATCCAGTCAAACCCACAACAAGGGAACAAAAATATAAGAAGAGAGACTGAAAAAACCAATCGTGAAATGAAAGTGAATCGAAAATAAACTTGCTATACGGAGACAAGGCGACTTGAGAGGAAAAAGAAGCGCGTTGAGACGAAGACGAAGCAATTATAGACGAAGAAATTTTACCACGAAGAAGAGAAGACAGTTTGTTGTTGATAATGCTTAAACTGTGATATGCTGCTTCACTAAGGCTTGTTTGTTTTTTTTTATTTTAACAAAACTGTGCTAGCTTTCCATGTTCTGAGACCTAAATAAATTGTCTTCAATCTTCCTTCTACAACACCTTTCAACAACCATAAATTTCAATTAAATCCATTAACCCAATCAAACCCACAACAAGAGAACATAAATAGAAGAAGAGAGACTGAAAAGCTCAATCGTGAAATGAAACTGAATCAGAAACAAACCTGCTAGACGGAGAGGAAGCAATTTTAGACGAAGACGAAGCAATTTGAGATGGAGAAATTTCACCATGAAGAAGAGGAGCCAGTTTACTAATGATAAAGCTTAAACTGTGTTATGCTGCTTCACTAAGGCTTGTTAATTTTTTATTTTAACAAAATTGTGCTAGCTTTCCATGTTCTAACAACAAAACAAATTGTCTTCCATCTTTCTTCTACAACCCCTTTCAACAAAAATAACTTTCAATTAAATTAATTAACCCAATCAAAACCACAACAAGATAACAAAAATATAAGAAGAGAGACTGAAAAACTCAATCATGAAATGAAACCGAATCGGAAATAAACCTACTATACAAAGATAAGGCGATGTGAGACGAAGACGAAGCGCTTTGAGACGAAGACGAAGGGATGTGAGACGGAGAAATTTTACCACGAAGAAGAGGAGACAGTTTGTTGTTGATAATGCTTAAACCGTGTTATGCTGCTTCAATAAGGCTTGTTTTTTTTTAACAAAACTGTGCTAGCTTTCCATGTTCTGAGAAATAAATAAATTGTCTTCAATCTTCCTTCTACAACCCCTTTCAACAACCATAACCTTCAATTAAATCCATGAACACAATCAAACCCACAACATGAGAACATAAATAGTAGAAGAGAGACTGAAAAGCTCAATCGTGAAATGAAACCGAATCAGAAACAAACCTGCTAGACGGGGATGAAGCAATTTGAGACGAAGACGAAGCGCTTTGAGATGGAAGACGAAGCGATTTGAGATGGAGAAATTTCACCACGAAGAAGAGGAGCCAGTTTACTATTAATAAAGCTTAAACCGTGTTTTGGTGCTTCACTAAGGCTTGTTATTTTTTATTTTAACAAAACTGTCCTAGCTTTCCATCTTCCTTCTACAACCCATTTCAACAACCATAACTTTCAAATAAATACATGAACCCAATCAAACCCACAACGAGAGAACAAAAGTGGAAGAAGAGAGACTGAAAAACTCAATCATGAAATAAAACCGAATCGGAAACAAACCTGTTAGACAGAGACGAAGAGACTTGAGACGAAAACGAAGTGCTTTTAGACAAACACGAAGACATTTGAGACGAAGATATTTCACCATGAAGAAAAGGAGCCATTTTATTGTTGATAATGCTTAAACCGTGTTCTGCTACTTCACTAAGGCTTGTTCTTTTTTTTTTAAAACAAAAACTGCGATAGCTTTCCATGTTCTGACACCTAATCAAATTGTATTCCATCTTCCTTCTACAACCCCTTTCAACAACCTTAACTTTCAATTAAATCCATGAACCCAATCAAACCCACAACAAGAGAACAAAAATAGACGAAGAGAGACTGAAAAACTGAATCGTGAAATGAAACTGAATCAGAAACAAACCTGCTATACAGAGTCGAAGCGACTTGAGACGAACACAAGGTGATTTGAGACGAAGACGAAGCGATTTGAGATGGAGAAATTTCACCACGAAAAAGAGGAGACAATTTATTGTTAATAATGCTTAAACTATGTTATGCTGCTTCACTAAGGCTTGTTTGCTTTTTTTATGTTAACAAAACCGTGCTAGCTTTCCATGTTCTCAAACCTAAACAAGTTATATTCAATCTTCCTTCTAGAACCCCTTTCAACAACCATAAGCTTCAATTAAATCCATGAACCCAATCAAACCCACAACAAGAGAATAGAAACAGAAGAAGAGAGACTTAAAAGCTCAATCGTGAAATGAAACCGAATCAGAAACAAACTTGCTAGATGGAGACAAAGAAATTTGAGACGAAGACAAAGTGCTTTTAGACGAAGCGCTTTGAGATGGAGAAATTTCACCATAAAGCTTAAATCGTTTTCTGCTACTTCACTAATGCTTGTTATTTTTTTATTTTAACAAAACTGTGCTAGCTTTCCATGTTCTAACACCAAAACAAATTGCCTTCCATCTTCCTTCTACAATCCATTTCAACAACCCTAACTTTCAATTAAATCCATGAACCCAATCAAACCCACAACGGGAGAACAAAAGTAGAAGAAGAGAGACTGAAAAACTCAATCGTGAAATGAAACCGAATCGGAAAGAAACCTGTTAGACGGAGACGAAGCGATTTGAGGCGAAAACGAAGCGCTTTTAGAAGAAGACGAAGAGATTTGAGATGAAGAAATTTCACAATGAAGAAAAGGAGCCAGTTTATTGTTGATAATGCTTAAACCGTGTTCTGCTGCTTCACTAAGTCTTGTTCTTTTTTTTAACAAAATTGTGCTAGCTTTCCATTTTATGACACCTAAACAAATTGTATTCCATCTTCCTTCTACAACCCCTTTCAACAAGCATAACTTTCAATCAAATCCATGAACCCAATCAAACCCACAACAAGCGAATAAAAATAGAAGAAGAGAGACTGAAAAACTTAATCGTGAAATGAAACCGAATCGGAAATAAACCTGGTATACGGAGACAAGGCGATTTGATACGAAGACGAAGTGCTTTGAGATGAAGACGAAGCAAGTTGAGATGGAGAAATTTCACCACGAAGAAGAGGATCCAGTTTACTGTTGATAATGCCTAAACCGTGCTATACTGCTTCACTAAGGCTTGTTATTTTTTTATTTTAACAAAATTGTGCTAGCTTTCCATGTTCTAACACCAAAACAAATGATCTTCCATCTTCCTTCTACAACCCATTTCAACAAACATAACCTTCAATTAAATCCATGAACCCAATCAAACCCACAACGAGAGAACAAAAGTAGAAGAAGAGAGACTGAAAAGCTCAATTGTGAAATGAAACCGAATCAGAAAGAAACCTGTTAGACGGAGACAAAGCGGTTTGAGACGAAAACGAAGCGCTTTTAGAAGAAGGCGAAGCGATTTGAGATGAAGAAGTTTCACCACGAAGAAGTGGAGCCAGTTAATTGTTGATAACGCTTAAACCGTGTTCTGCTGCTTCACTAAGGCTTGTTATTTTTTATTTTAACAAAACTGTGCTAACTTTCCATGTTCTAAGACCAAAACAAATTGTCTTCTATCTTCCTTCTACAACCCCTTTCACCAACCATAACTTTAAATTAAATCTATAAAGCCAATCAAACCCATAACAAGAGAACAAAAATTGACGAAGAGAGACTGAAAAACTCAATCGTGAAATGAAACCGAATCGGAAACAAACCTGCTAGACGGAGACGAAGCGACTTGAGATGAAGACGAAGCGCTTTGAGACAAAAACGAAGCGATTTGAGATTGAGAAATTTCACCACGAAGAAGAGGAGCTAGTTTACTGTTGATAATGCTTATATCGTGTCCTGCTGCTTTACTAAGGCTTGTTCTTTTTTTTTTTTTAACAAAACAGTGCTTGCTTTCTATGTTCTGACACCTAAACAAATTGTCTCCCATTTTACTTCTACAACCCCTTTAAACAACCACAACTTTCAATTAAATATATGAACCCAATAAAACCACCAACGAGAGAACAAAAATAGAAGAAGAGAGGCTGAAAAACTCAATCGTGAAATAAAACAGAATCGGAAATAAATCTCTTATACAGAGACGAGGCAATTTCAGACGAATACGAAGCACTATGAGAGGAAGACGAAGCGATTTGAGAAGGAGAAATTTAACCATGAGGAATAGGAGACAATTTGTTGTTGATAATGCTTAAACCGTGTTATGCTACTTCATTAAGGCTTGTTTGTTTTTTTTATTTTAACAAAACCGTGCTAGCTTTCCATGTTCTGAGACCTAAAAAAATTGTCTTCAATCTTCCTTATACAACCCCTTTCAATAACCACAACCTTCAATTAAATCCATGAACCCAATCAAACCCATAACAAGAGAACAGAAATAGAAGAAGATAGACTGAAAAGCTCAATCTTGAAATGAAACCGAATCAAAAACAAACCTTCTAGACGGAGACAAAGAAATATGACACGTAGACGAAGCGCTTTGAGACGAAGACAAAGCGATTTGAGATGGACAAATTTCACGACGAAGAAGAGGAGAAAATTTGTTGTTGATAATGCTTAAACCGTGTTAAGGTTCTTCACTGAGGCCTGTTTTTTATTTATATTTTAACAACACCGAGCTAGCTTTCCATGTTATGAGACCTCAACAAGTTTACTTCAATCTTCCTTCTACAACCCCTTTCAAAAACCATAACCTTCAATTAAATCCATGAACCCAATCAAACCCACCACACGAGAATAGAAATAGAAGAAGAGAGACTGAAAAACTCAATTATGAAATGAAACCGAATCGGAAACAAACCTGCTAGACGGAGACAAAGCAATTTGAGACGAAGACGAAACGCTTTGAGACGAAGAAGAAGCGATTTAAGATGGAGAAATTTATCCACGAATACGAGGTGCTAGTTTACTGTTTATAATGCTTAAACCGTGTTCTGCTGCTTCACTAAGGCTTGTTCTTTTTTTATTTTAACAAAACTGTGCTAGCATTCCATCTTCTAACACCTAAATAAATTGTCTTCCATCTTCCTTCTACAACCCCTATCAACAACCAGAACTTTCAATTAAGTCCATGAACCCAATCAAACCCACAAGAAGAGAACATAAATTGAAGAAGTGAGACAGAAAAACACAATCGTGAAATGAAACCGAATCGGAAACAAACCTGCTAGACAGAGACATATAAATTTAAGACGAAGAAAGAGCGCTTTGAGACAAAGACAAAGCGTTTTGAGACGGAGAAATTTCACCACGAAGAAGAGGAGACAATTTGTTGTTGATAATACTTAAACCGTGTTATGCTGCTTCACTAAGGCCTTTTTTTTTAATTTTATTTTAACAAAACTGGCTAGCTTTCCGAGTTCTGAGACCTAAACAAGTTGTCTTCAATCTTCCTTCTACAACCCCTTTCAACAACCATAACCTTCAATTAAATCCATGAACCCGGTCAAACCCACAACAAAATAAAAGAAATAGAAGAAGAGAGACTGAAAAACTCAATCATGAAATGAAACCGAATCGGAAACAAACCTGCTAGACGTAGACGAAGTGATTTTAGACGAAGACGAAGCGCTTTGAGACGATGATGAAGCGATTGGAGACAGAGAAATTCCACAACGAAGAAGAGGATCCAGTTTGCTGTTGATAATGCTTAAACTGTGTTCTGATGCTTCACTAAGGATTTTTTTTATAACAAAATCGTTCTAGCTTTCCAAGTTCTGACACCTAAACAAATTATCTTCCATCTTCCTTCTACAACCCCTTTCAACAACCATAACGTTCTATTAAATCCATGAACCCAATCAAACCCACAACAAGAGAACTAAAATAGACGATTAGAGACTGAAAAACTCAATCGTGAAATGAAACGGAATGGGAAACAAACCTGCTAGACGGAGATGAAGCGACTTGAGATGAAGATGAAGCACTTTTAGACGAAGACGAAGTGATTTAAGATGGGGAAATTTCACTACGAAGAAGAGGAGCTGGTTTACTGCTGATAATGCTTAAATCGTATTCTGCTGCTTCACTACGGCTTGTTCTTTTTTTATTTTAACAACCCTGTGCTAGCTTTCCATGTTCTGACACCTAAATAAATTGTATTCCGTCTTCCTTCTACAACCCCTTTCAACAACCATAACTTTCAATTAAATCCATGAAGCCAATCAAACCCAGAACAAGAGAACATAAATAGAAAAAGTGAGACTGAAAAACTCAATCGTAAAATGAAACCGTATCGAAAACAAACCTGCTAGATGGAGACGAATCGATTTGAGACGAAGACGAAGCGTTTTAAGACGAAGCATTTTGAGACGGAGAAATTTAACCATGAAGAAGAGGAGACAATTTGCTGTTGATAATGCTTAAACTGTGTTATACTGCTTCACTAAGGCTTGTTTTTTTTAATTTTATTTTAACAAAACCGTGTTAGCTTTCCATGTTTTGAGACCTAAACAAATTATCTTCAATCTTCCTTCTACAACCCCTTTCAACAACCATAACATCCAATTAAATCCATGAACCCAATCAAACCCACCACAAGAGAACAGAAATAGAAGAAGAGAGACTGAAAAACTCAATCATGAAATGAAACCGTATCGGAAACAAACCTGCTAGACGGAGATGAAGCGATTTTATACGAAGACGAAGAGTTTGAGACGAAGATGATGCGATTGGAAACAGAAAAATTTCACCACGAAGAAGAGGATCCATTTTGTTGTTTATAATGCTTAAACTGTGTTTTACTGCTTCAGTAAGGCTTGTTTTTTAAACTGTTCTAGCTTTCCATGTTCTGACACCTAAACAAATTATCTTCCATATTCCTTCTACAACCCCTTTCAACAACCATAACTTTCAATTAAATCCATGAACCCAATCAAACCCACAACAAAAGAACATAAATAGAAGAAGAGAGACTGAAAAACTCAATCTTGAAATGAACAGAATCGGAAACAAACCTGTTTGACAGAGACGATGTAATTTAAGACAAAAACGAAGCTCTTTTAGACGAGGACGAAGAGATTTAAGATGGAGAAATTTCACCATGAAGGAAAGGAGGCAGTTTACTGTTGATAATGCTTAAACCGTGTTTTGCTGCTTCACTAAGGCTTGTTCTTTTTTTTTATAACAAAACTGTGCTAGCTTGTATTCCATCTTCCTTCTACAACCCCTTTCAACAACCATAACTTTCAATTCATGAACCCAATCAAACCCACAACCAGAGAACAAAAATAGAAGAAGAGAGACTGAAAAACTCTATCGTAAAATGAAACGGAATTGAAAATAAACCTATTATACGGAGACAAGGTGATTTGAGACAAAGACGAAGCGCTTTGAGACGAAGACGAAGCGATTTGAGACGGAGAAATTTCACCACGAAGAAGAGGAGACAGTTTGTTGTTGATAATGCTTAAACTGTGTTATGCTGCTTCACTAAGGCTTGTTTGTTTTTTATTTTAACAAAATCGTGCTAGCTTTCCATGTTCTGAGACCTAAACAAATTATCTTCAATCTTCCTTCTACAACCCCTTTCAACAACCATAACCTTCAATTAAATCCATGAACCCAATCAAACCCACAACAAGAGAACAGAAATAGAACAAGAGAGACTGAAAAACTCAATCGTGAAATAAAACCAAATCAGAAACAAACCTGTTAGACGGAGACGAAGCGATTTGAGACGAAGGCGAAGAAACGAAGCGATTTGAGATGGAGAAATTTCACCACGAAGAAGAGGAGACAGTTTCCTGTTGATAAAGCTTAAACCTTGTTTTGTTGCTTTAATAAGGCTTGTTATTTTTTTATTTTAACAAAACTGTGCTAGCTTTCCATGTTCAAACACTAAAACAAATTGTCTTCCATCTTCCTTCTACAACCCCTTTCAACAACCATAACTTTCAATTAAATCCATAGGAAGGGTGATAGAGAAGAAAATGGTGGTGAGACATAAACATCTAAAGGAGATTGTCGACTAAATTAAGGAGAATTTTAAAAGTGTTGTTGTTGCTATTGATATAGATCAAGTTTCTGTGATGCTTGGGATTGTGTATTACTTTTATAATTTCATTCATTTTATATATTTTTAAAAATAATATAGCTTTATGCTTAATATACACATATTTTCAATGCATCATCTTTATTGTCGTTGTATATTCCAGAGCAATAATAAAAAAAAACATTGATTATATTCTATTAACTTTAAATATAGCGTATGATTTCCTATAGTATCAATTACCAAATCCACTCAACTTTTACCTTTCCACTAACGTGTTTAAAAAAAATTATATTAGTTACTCATGCCACCTTTTGTTCAAAAAGTGTATAAAAAAATAAAATAAAATAAAATAAAAGTTTAAATAATAAATAATGACAACAAAATAAATGAATTCTTTCTAATAAAAAATTATTTTGCTTCTATAGATATTGATTCAATCAATGAATCATTTCTTTAATGTTTATGTTTGAAAACTGCAAAGGTACAGTTGTGTGTGATAAGATTTTATTATAATAAGTGTTAGAGTCTGTTAGAAGAGAGAGAATTGAAAGAAACTCTCATTGTATTGATTGAATTCAATGATACAAAGGGGGCTGCTATATATAGCAGTACAATCCTAACAAACTAGCTGATTCAGTGTAACAAACTGACAGCTCAGCATAACAGAATTAAAAGAATTGAAAAGATAAACTAAGGGCATGAATTATATACTACTCTATTAGTCCCCCTTAGAAGCTGCTGGTGAGTTTGCCAAAACAGTCTTATCCAACACACGCAGTTTGGAACAAAGGGGTACAAACTTGGCAGCAGACAAGGGCTTGGTGAGAATGTCATCCCATTGATCTTGAGCTGGAACATGAGCAACAACCAGACTTTTGCTGAGCACTTTCTCTCGCAGAAAGAAGATATCCAGTTCCATATGCTTAGTCCTGTTGTGGAGAATAGGATTATGGGCCAGAGTGACAGTGCTCAAGTTATCACACAAGATCTTAGGCACTTTAGGGGAATAATGGAGTTCCTTAAGCAAGGACTGAATCCAAATAAGCTCAGCAGCTAGCTGAGCCATACTTCTATATTCTGCTTCAGCACTGGACCTTGCAACAAGCTGTTGCTTCTTAGACCACCAAGAAACCGCATTAGGACCAAGGTATATACAGGCCCTTGAAGTGGACCTCCTGTCATCAGGGTCTGATGCTCAGTCTGCATCACAGAACCCTAGCAACTGCATTGGTTGCTGAATAGAAGCAGGCTGAATAAGAAGACCATGGTGTAAAGTACCACTTAAGTACCTTAAGATTCTCTTGACAACCTTCCAATGGTCCTCTAAAGGATTGGACAAAAACTGACAGACTTTGTTGACAGAAAAAGAAATCTCTGGCCTAGTTAAAGTAGCATATTGCAGGGCACCAACCACAGACCTAAACTGAGTAGGATCATCAACAGCAGCTGACCCAACCTTGGATAATTTGCTGCTAGAGACCATAGGAGTCGGCATGCCATTGGCATTCAACATATTATGCTTGGAGAGTAAATCTGAGATGTACTTAGTCTGAGATAGGAGAAGGGAACCATTGGAGAGATGAGTCACTTGAATCCCTAGGAAATAATCAAGTTGTCCTAGCTGTTTGAGAGAGAATCTATCATTGAGATGCTTGATCAAGGAAGCTATGAAAGGAGCAGAACTACCTGTGATGATGATGTCATCAACATAAACCAGAATCATAATTTGAAGTTTACCTTGATGCAGCAAAAATAGACTAGGATCACATCTACTAGCTTTAAAACCAAGTTGAACCAAGGCACTTTTGAGCTTATCAAACCAGGCCCTAGGAGCCTGTTTTAAACCATAAATAGCCTTGTTTAACTTGCAAACAAGAGTCCTGTCAGCAGCTTCAAACCCAGGAGGTTGTTGCATAAAGACTTCCTCTTCAAGAATGCCATTGAGGAAGGCATTGTTAACATCAATTTGCTGTAAGGGCCACCTGTTTGTAACAGCAATAGAAAGAACAATTCTCACAGTGACAGGTTTAATGACAGGAGAAAAGGTCTCTTGAAAATCACTACCAGCCTTTTGATGGAACCCTTTAGCCACTAATCTGGATTTATACCTGTTTATGGAACCATCAGGATTCTCCTTAGTTCTGAAAACCCACTTGCAGCCAATAGGTTTCCTACCAACAGGAGCTTTCACCAAAGTCCAGGTATGATTTCTCAGCAGTGCCTGATGTTCTTCCTTCATGGCCTGAAACCAGTTAGGAGCAGCCAAGGCTTGCGCAACAGATGTAGGTTCTAGATGGGCTAACAATAGGGTAGGGTGACGTTTAGGGAGATTAATACCGCTTTTGGCTCTAGTTTGCATAGGATGGAGATTTTGAGGACGAATGGAAGGTAAAGCTGTGGCAGCAGGGCTGGAAATAGGACTGGGACTGGGGTTAGGACCAACTGAAGGAGAGGAGTTTAGAGAAGAAGAAGGAGAGAGAATACTAGCTTCAGCTAGATCAGAGAGAATGAGAGCAGGAGAGGAAGAAGGAGAGGTGGTATTGGGAATGGTAGTAAGGGGTTGAGGGATAGGCTGCTGACCAGAAGAGGAAGAGTGGTCAGAGGGAGAAGGAGAAGCAGAGGAAGGAGACATGTGAGACACATGAGGGACATTATGATTACCAGGCTGAGTAAAGGCAGAATTTAAGGAAGAGGAGGGAAAACTAGATGAACTGGGAGCAGAAAAAACAGAAACAGAGGGAGCAGGTGGAAAGCTGAGAGAGGGAGAGGAGGAGGATGCTGATTTAGAATGAGATGATGAGTTAGAAGAAGAGAATAATGTGGAATAATGAAAATTTGCTTCATGGAAAATAACATCCTTGGAGATAAAGATACGACCATCTGAAGCAAGACATTTATAGCCTTTATGAGAAGTAGAGTACCCAAGGAAGATGCATAGTTGAGATCTAAAGTCAAGCTTATGAGAGTTATAGGGACGAAGGAAAGGATAACAAGCACATCCAAAGACTTTAAGAGTAGAATAGTCAGGAGGTTTGTGAAGTAATTTATAGTAAGGTGAGACATTGTCAAGGGTAGGAGTGGGAATTCTGTTGATGAGATATACAGCTGTAACAAAGGCATGATCCCAGAATTTTAAGGGGAGAGTGGACTGAGCAAGGAGAGTGAGACCAGTCTCAACAATGTGCGTATGCTTGCATTCAACAAGACCATTTTGGTGATGTGTATGGGGACAAGTGAACCTATGAACAATCCCCAAATCTGTGAGATATTGAGTAAGAGGCCTAAACTCTCCTCCCCCATCAGTTTGAACACATTTAGTGGAACAGTTGAATTGAAGTTCTACCATTTTCTTAAACTGAAGGAACTGAACCATGGTGTCAGACTTAAGTTTAAGAGGAAAAACCTATACAAACCTAGAGAAAGCATCAACACATGTTAGGAAATAGGTATAACCACTGGATGATTGCATAGGGGCAGGACCCCAGAGATCACACACAACAAGCTCAAAGGGATGAGAATAAACAGTGGCAGATAAGGAAGAAGGAAGTCTATGAGACTTGCCAATGCAGCAAGCATGACATAACTCTGCAGGTGGTTTGGGAGGAATAAACAGTTTATACAGTTTAAAAACTTCAACAAGAGCATGATGGTTAGGGTGTCCCAACCTAGTATGCCAAAGCACATATTTATTAGATGCAATAGATGCTGCATTATTAGAGTGTGGTGAGGATAAAACAGTGCTAGTAGTGGAAGAATTTAGAGAAGGACTGAAAAAGGATCTTGTATTATTATTGAAAGATTCATTACAAGGAGACAAATGATTTGTAGTATTACTATCAAAAGATTCAGTACAATGAGACATAGTATCTGTCATGTATGAAGTATTACAACTGTTTGTTGCAGGAAAACTATAACGAGAACTACACGAGTGGAGAGACTTGGACAGTTGAGGAGCAGCAGGATTGGGAAATTTATAGAGGCCGTCAGCACCAATAAGACCACTGAGTAAAACTTCAGAAGTAGCCTGAGATTTGACAACACAAAACTTAGGGTGAAATTCAAAAAACACAACATTATCTTGAGCAAATTTGCTCACACTCATAAGATTCTTGGTGATGTGAGGGACATGTAATAGAGTCCTAAGGGTGAGGGATAAGTGAGGTTTGTGAGGTGAGGGAAAAGTCATAGAACCCACAGAGTTGATAGACAAACCTTGGCCGTTACCTATGAAGACTTGTTTAGTTCCAGGCACAGAAGCAGAGTCAGACACATTAGAGGCCTCAGGAGTAACATGATGAGAAGCTCCTGAGTCAGGATACCACCATTGATTTGTGCTACTAGCTTCAGTACCTGCATAAAAGGCATGTGGTGCAGAAGATCTAGGAGGTGCAGCTCTGGGAGAAGCATACGCAAACTGCACAGGATAAACAGCACGAGGAGCCACCAGGAAAGGATTGAAGGGAGCACGTTGCTGTGGATAACTAGCACCACTTGAATTTGTATAACGATAGTAGCATACTGACGCATCATGACCAGGTTTGTGACAAATCTGACATGTTGATTTGCCAAAACGACCTCCACCACGGCCAAATCGACCACCGCTGCAACTAGAACGACCACCACGTGCGCCATAGGAATGATTTTCAGCATTAGCAGTGACATGACTCATTCCTTGAGGAAACGCCTCCGAGACGACTTGATCGGAGGCGACCGGAGCAGGGGAGGGTGTTACCTGAGTAAGATTGACTGTCGCCGGCTCTGCAATCGTAGCTTTGCGATGTTTCTCCAGTCGCGACTCATGAGCAAGTAAGGAAGACTCCAATTCTTCCAAGGAGCTTACGTCATCTTTGCTATTAACGGCGGCGACTATAGAATCATAATCCTCAGGTAACGAATCAAGAACGATCTCAATTAGGTTACGAAGGGGAACAGGATCACCGATTGAGGTCAGCGACTCACTGATCTCACGTGTACGCGTCATAAGCTCTTCAATCTTCAGAGAACCCTTCGTAAGACGCCGGAGCTCCGATCGGTGTTGACGAGCCTTGGTGGAGAGAAGAACGTCAAAGTAACGGTGAACTTATGTCCAAACTTTCCATGCGTGCTTGCACTCAACAAGCTTTGGAAGAAGCGCATCGGAGATGGTAGAAAGAAGCCAGGTGCAGACGAGAGCATCCTGTTGCTCCCACTCAAGAAACGCACTGTGAGATGCAGGATCTGAAGGAGACGGTGGCGGAATCACCGGAATAGTAACAAATCGTTGAAGACGATGGCCACGGACGACACCATCAATCTGCTGCTTCCACTACTTGAAATTCTTGTCATCAAGCTTAACAGAAATTAGGTGAGAAAGCTTCACCTGAGAAGAAGGGAACAAAGGCTCCATGGATCGAAAAAAAAACTTAAGCTCTAGATACCATGTTAGAGTCTGTTAGAAGAGAGAGAGAATTGAAAGAAATTCTCATTGTATTGATTGAATTCAATGATACAAAGGGGGCTGCTATATATAGCAGTGCAATCCTAACAAACTAGCTTATTCAGTGTAACAAACTGACAGCTCAACATAACAGAATTGAAAGAATTGAAAAGATAAACTAAGGGCATGAATTATATACTACTCTATTAATAAGTGGCCAAACAAATAGTTGTGAGTGATTTTATTATAATAAGTGGCCATAATATTTTAGCAAATTTTTATTTTTCATTTTTATTTCTTGATTTTTGTTTTTTTTAAATAAATTTTTACTTATTTAATAGGAAGGGTGATGGAGATGAAGATGGTGGTGAGACATGGATATTCTAATTAAGGTGAATTTTAAAGAGTTATTGTTGCTATTGCTATAGATCAAATTTTTGTGATGTTTGAGATTGTGGATTACTTTTATGATTTCATTCATTTTTTTTTAAATAATATAACTTTATGCTTAATGTACACATATTTTCAATGCATCATGTTTATTGTTGTTTTATGTTCCAAAGCAATGATGATCAAAAATAGTGATTATATTCTATTATCTTTAAATATAGAGTATTGTTTCCTATTGTATCAATAATTACCAAATTCATTCAATAGTTACCTTTCCAGAAAGTGTTTACAAAAAAAATATATTAGTTACCATGCCACCTCTTATTAAAAAAGAAAATAAAAATGATAGAAAAGTTTAAATAATAAACCATGACTACAAAATAAATTAATTGTGAATTGAAAAAATAAAAATATATTTATCACCAAAAAGTGATTTACTTGACGGAAAATCATCTACGATATTATGATATGATACAATAAAATATAAATTTACTTAACTCTTTCTAATAAAAATCATTTTGTTTCTATAGATATTGATTTAATCAATTAAGTATGAATGATTGCTATAATGTTTATGTTAGACAACTACAATGGTACAGTTGACTGTGATAAAATTTTATTATAATAAAGTGGCAAAATATTTATTTTTAGCAACTTTTTATTTATCAGTTTTATTTCTCTATTTTTAGTTTTTTTTATAAACTTTTTCTTATTACATAGGAAGGGTGATAAAGATGAAGATGGTGGTGAGACATAGAAATTTGAAGGAGATTGTCAATTGAATTAAGAAGAATTTTAAAAGAGTTGTTGTTGCTTATGCTATAGATCAAGTTTTTGTGATGCTTAAGATTGTGATTACTTTCATAATTTCTTTCATTTTTTATTTTTTTAAATAATATAACTTTATGCTTAACGTATACATATTTTCAATGCATCATGTTTATTATCGTTCTATGTTTCAAAGAAATGATAATAAAAAACATTGATTATATTATACTAACTTTACATATAGTGTATCGTTTCCTATTGAATCAATTATCAAATCCATTCAACTTTTACCTTTCCATTAACGTGTTTACAAAAAATATATTAGTTACCCATGTAACCTCTTGTTGAAAAAGTGTATAACAAAAAAAAATAATAGAAAAGTTAAAATAATAAACAATGACTACATAATAAATTAATTATGAATTGAAAAAAATATATATTCATCACCAGAAAATGATATACTCGACGGAATATCATCTATGATATTATGATATATGATACAATATCATCTATGATATTATGATATATGATACAATAAAAAATAAATTGACTTAACTCCTTCTGATAAAAATCATTTTGCTTATCTTGAAATTAATTCAATCACTTAAATATGAATGATTGCTATAGTGTTTATGTTGGAGACCTGCAATGGTATTGTTGTGTGTGATAAGATTCTATTATAATAAGTGGCCAAATATTTATTTTTAGCAACTTTTTATTTTTCATTTTTATTTCCTTGATTTTATTTTTTTTAATAATTTTTTTATTATTTCATAGGAAGGGAGATGGGGATTATGATGGTGTGAGACATAAAGACTTTAAGGAAATTGTATAGATACTCAGGAGGAGTAAGTATTGATGTGCGTTGGAAGACGACTATGAAGCTCTCTTAAATTTCTTTATTACTTTATCGTCATTTAGTTTGAGTTATTGCTCTGATATGTAACATTGGGGAATAGGTTATTGAATTGTTTTGAGTTAATGTTTGAATTTTGTTAAACTGTTAAGTACTTAATTTGAAGAGATATTGGGAGTTTTGTTAATTATTTTGTATTTTGCTGCGAGTTTTTAAATTAATTGGAAAGTATGCATGTTACATTTTGATTAGCATCCTAAAATGTTGATTTTATTCTTTAATTAAGCATTCGTGGTTTTAAGGAGTTACATAGTGGTATTAGAGCCTGACTGATCCAACCGACTAGGTTTTATGATGTTATATTTTCCCTAGTATGCGATATGTGTGTATAAAAATGTTGATGCAATGTTTCTTCTAATGGCTATTTACTGGTGTGTAGAGCAATGGATGGAAGAAATGATCCCACAATTGTTGATGCTTTGAAGGCTATGGTGCAAGTAATGGGTCAAGTAAATAGAGCGTTGCAAAATCAGAATGAGATGGTAGATGAGTTCTGTGGAATAAGTAAGTTTCAGAGGAACAGTCTGCCGAATTTTAAAAGGAGGTTTGACCCTGAAGAAGCTTAGGTTTGGTTGCAAGAAATTAATAAGATCTTCAGTGTGATGGCTTGCATTGACGCGTAGAAGGTCTTATGCTGGAAGAGGAAGCAGAGTATTGGTAGGATAATGCTCGTGAGAGGCTTGATACTTAAGGTACTGAGATCACTGGAAATTTCAAAATTGAATTCCTTGAGAAGTATTTTCCTGTTGATGTTTGTAGCAAGAAGAAGATCGAGTTCCTTGAGCTGAAATAAGGAAACATGACGATTGTTGATTATGTTGCGAAGTTTGAGAAGTTGTATAGGTTCTGTCTACATTATAATGGGATAGGCTAACGGTTATAAGTGTATCAAGTTTGTGAGTGACTTGTGTCCAGAGATCAAGAAATTCATTAGGTATCATGAGATTTCGTTAGTTCTATGTACTAGTTAATAAGTGTAAACTCTACGATAAAGATATATGTGCTAGATGTTCTCATTATAAGAGTATTAGTGAGAAGAAAAATGGAAATCAAAATCGTTGAAAACCTTATGGGGCTCCAGTTGATAAAGGAAAGTGGAAAGCTTTAGGCGGGAAAGAGACAAGTGGGGCGGAGACACTCCTACTTATGTTAGATGTTTTAGTTATAGAGGGATGGTATATCGTGCTAGTGAATGTAAGAGTTCTAGTTAGAAATGTTTCAAGTGTGGAAATCTAGGAAATTGTATTGCTAATTGTAAGGGCAATATTCTGACTTACTTCAACTATGGAGAACCAGGTCACATTATTACTCAATGCCAGAAACCAAAAAAAAACTCAGTCTGGAGGGAAAGTTTTTGCTTTTAGTGGAGAAGAGACTACTATATTTGATAACTTGATTCGAGGTACATGCTTTATTAACGATGTTTCTCTGATTGCTATGGTTGACATGGGTGCAATGCATTCGTTCATATCTCTTGATTGTGCTAGAAAGTTGAATCTTGAAGTGTCTTCTATGGTTGGGAGTAAGGTCATTGATACCCCAACTAATGGTTTAGTGACTACTTCATCAGTTTGTTTGAAATGCCCTTTGACTATCTATTATAAGGACTTTGGTATTGACTTAGTCTAATTACGGTTAAGTAGACTTGATGTTATACTAGGAATGAGTTGTTGGAGTTCAATCGTGTTCATAACAACTATTTTGACAAGTCCATGTTATTTCTAGAGTTTGAAGAATGTGAAGATTTAATGTTTATGTATGTTAATCAAGTAGGGGAGTCCTTGAAGGATGACGCTTGGGTGTGCATGATGTTTGCTTCATTGAAGGTTGAAAGCAAGGTTGTGATTGGTGACCTACCAGTTGTGCATGATTTTCCGAATGTGTTTCCAGACAATGTCAGTGATTTGATGCTAGAGTGTAAGGTTTATTTCACCATACACTTAGTACCTAGTATTAGTCATATGTCTATGGCACCTTATAGAATGTCTGCTTCAGACTTGGGTGAGTTGAAGAAACAGTTGGAGGATCTGCTTGAGAAGAATTTTTTTTCACCTAGTGTTTCACGTGAGGAGCTTCAATGTTGTTAGTTAAGAAGAAAGATGGTAGAATGAGGTTATGTGTTTATTATTGATAGTTGAATAAGGTTACTATCAAGAATAAGTATCCTCTTCCAAGAATTGATAATTTGATGGATCAATTAGTTGGTGATTACATGTTCAGTAAGATTGATTTACGATTAGATTATCATCAAATTCGTGTGAAGCCATAAGATATTTCGAAGACTAAGTTTAGAACTTGATATGGTCACTATGAGTATTTAGTGATGCCATTAAGTGTGTCTAATGCGTCATGTGTATTCATGGAGTATATGAATATGATCTTCAATCCTTACTTGGATCAGTTTGTGGTTGTGTTCTCAATGATATTTTAGTGTATTCCAAGATACGTGAAGATCATGCAGAGCATCTGAGTTATGTTGTAAACTTTGCAAGAGAAAAAGGTGTATACGAAGTTGTCCAAGAGTGAGTTATAGTTGAAAGAAGTGAAACCCTTGCAATTTCTCTCCTAAATAAGTATGTCTCTCGATTTTACCCTAAGCAGGACTTCTCTTTTATTACCATTCCAAGTCCTTAATTCAGATCTGGAATGAGTCAGAAAATGGAGAGCAACAATAACACTGAACCCACTTCTATCACAAATGCTCATGGAGTCAAAATGTCTGGAGTCAACTTAAAAGAAAACTCCTCCTTGAAGAAATTTAGGGTTTCTTGGTCAAATATAAAAACCGACGATGGCAAAGAGATTCAGGATGTTGTGCCTCTCAGGATGTTTGTACATATGGATATGTCAACAACTATCCATGGAAACTGGCTATAAGAAGAAAAGAGCTTATAAATCGACAAGTTTCTCTAATCTCCAACTATCTAATCCGATTATGGCATAGTCATTTATAGGTAAAGGCCATAGGGATAGAACAAAAGCAACAAATAGAGAATCTATTAGACCTACTAACATGCATAAACCAACTCATGTCAAACCAAATGTTGATCTCTCTAAGGCACTGCATGATGATCAGTCATGTGAGAAGACTGTTGTAGATAGTATGTTGCAATCCCAACATAAAGAGGATAAAAGTCAAGGGAAGAAAAGTATGGAAGAAGTTAAGAATGAAGTAGAAGAAGATGTTACTATTGCAAAGATTATGAGAAGAATCAATGTTGGTGTCAACAAATCTCAGAAACATGATAAGGATGTAGTGGATGAAGGAACAGAAACAGACGAGGAACATGCTGAAGCAAGGAATCTTGCTACAAAAGAAAAGGGGAAAATAAATAAAAAGCTACAAGTTCTAAGTTTTGTATGAAGAACACTGTTATGTCTACCAAATTTTCAGGAGCAAAAAGGAGTAAGGTAGAAATTCCTACTGTGAAAAGAGGACTCTGAGTATCTTATTGAAGCGAATGTCCTAGACATCATGCCGTCAACCAAGAAAAACATTGGTGGCAAGAAAATTCTGCTAACATTCTTGATGTTCCTCTGGATAATGTGTCCTTTCATTCTAAAGGAAATGTTCAAAAATAGAAATTTGTTTGTCAGAAAAGGGTTTCCATTGAGAGGGAGTTGAGCAAAGATGCTCTTGACAATATGTCATTTCATTTCTCAGCAACGATAAATAAGGGTTTCACTTCTCAACTACTAATGGTATGTAATGTATTTCTTTACTCTATATTTTTTTCTTCTAATTACTAAGTCATTGATCATCAAGGAATGGACCTTTACACTAATTCAAACTATGTAATGTACTTTCCTTCCTCTTTATTTTGTTTCATAACATTGCATAACATTAGTAGTTGAAAGTTGAATCCCTTGTTGAATAAACAAATAAATGAAAGAATAAAATTAAATGAAATACACTAATGTAAATGTACATTGCATACTTTGTTCATCAAGGAATTGACCTTCACACTAAGACAAAGTATGTGATGTACTTTCATTCCTCTTTAATTTATTTCTTAGATGTAATTCTTTGATCAACAAAGGGTTCACTTTTCAACTACTAATGTTATTAAATATATTTCTTTACTATTCATTTGGTTTCTAATTACTATGTCTTTGATAATCAAAAATTTGACATTAACGCTAGGTCAAAGTATGTAATATACTTTCTTTCCTCTTTATTAAGTTTCACAACATTAAATAACATTAGTAGTTAAAAATTGAACCACTTATTTATCAAAGACTTAATTGTATGCAATGTAGTTCTTTACTCTTCATTTGATATTACTAGGTCTTCATTTGGTTTCTAATTACTAGGTCTTTGTTCATCAAGGAATGAGCCTTTGCACTAAGTCAAGGTATGTAATATACTTTCTTTGCTCTTTATTTAGTTTCATGTGGTTATGCAATGTATTTGTTTATTCTTTACTTGGTATATAATTTCTTGGTCTTTGTTCATCAAGGAATGGACCTGTACACTTGTCAAAGTATTTAATATACTTTTTTTACTCTTTATTTGGTTTCATATGGTTAAGTCTTTGATCTTCAAGGAATGGACCTTTACACTAAGTCAAAGTATGTATTGTAACTCTTTACTCTTCATTTGATTTCAAATACTAGTTCTTTATTTATCAAGGAATGGACCTTTACATTAATTCAAAATACATACTTTCTTTCCTCTTTATTTTGGTTTCTAATTACTAGGTATTTGTTAAATTCTAACTACTATGTCTTTGATCATGGATGGATCTTTACACTTTACAAAGTATGTAGTGTATAGCTTTGCTCTTTATTTGGTTTCTTACATTAATTCTTTATTCATCAAAGAATGGACCCTTACACTAAGTCAAAGTATATAATGTATTTTCTTTCCTTTTTATTTTCTTTCTTACGTTTAAGTCTTTGATCAACAAGGGGTTTACTTTTCAACTACTAATGTTATGCAATGTATTTTGTTTCTCTTTATTTGGTTTCTAATTACTATGTATTTAATCATCAAGGAATTCACCATTACACTAGGTCAAATTATGTAATGTAATTCCATTCCTATTTGTTTGGTTTCATATGATTCAGTATTTCATCATCAAGGAATGGAACTTTATACTATGTCAAAGTGTTTAATGTACTTTTTTTGCTCTTTATTCAGTTTCATAACATTTTGTAATACCCAATATTTTGCCCCGAGATTATTAGGTTCATTTCGCACATCATCTCATTCTACATAGCATTTTAACTAACCGCTAACCTGTTTGTTCAGTCTGTAGGTTTTGCAGAAAAAATCACACTGTGCGCTCGTCTCTGAGTCATGGGATTTATTTGATGATGAGTAGAATTTTACGGAAGTTTCAACGTTAAATCAGTGCGAAGATTCAATTTGAAGAATTTATTGTGACAGATGTGTGTTTTCCTGCTTTCTACTAGTCGACAGTCGATTTTAAAGGAACAGTAGAGTTTCGAATAAATCTCAATGAAGGAATTTAATCAGTTTGATTTGCTTGGATAAATTTAATCTGAAGAAATTAGTCACTTGAATTTAATCGGGTCAGTTGGAATCAGATGAATTTATTTATGTGGAATTAAGCAGATGAACTGAGTGGGACGAATTTAGTTGCTGGAGGAATTTAATCAAGTAAGTTCAATTATTTGGATTTATTTGTTTGAGCTTAATCTGATGGATTGTTTGGTGAATTAATCCAATAAATTTAGTCAAATAAATTTTAATCCAAGGCGTTTATGCGTTTAAGTTTTATCAGGGAGTATTCAGAGATTTTAATCGGAAATTGGAAATGAAAATTGTAATAGAGAAATGCAATTGAAAAATAATTGGAAGTTTTTATTCATTTCAATTTTGGTTATTACAATATTTCAATAAAATATTGGAAAAATTACAAATTAAATTATGTTTTTTTTCCTAAAATCTAAATTCCAAATTTATCCTTCAAGGCCGAATTTTTGACTCCGATTTTTTCTCCGAAACCTGCAACAGAGCAAAATTTGTTAGTGGTTAGAGAATTGGTTTTTCGGCACCCTCGGGGATTCTCATTGTTGCACCCCAAAATTTGACCAACCGGGTCTCGTATCTGGCTCGATGTTTCGACGCATGACCGCATTCGCATCTGCATATCGCATACAGTGCATTTTTCATTTGTTTTGATTTTATCGGGATCACAGCTCTCGTCTCGCGTCTCAGGTGGTTTTTATCAGTTTGGATAGATAGAATCGTATTTTTGGGATATTTCGGTGCCCGTTTATTTTTACCGGCTATGTTGATGCGCTCTCGCGGTGTTATTTGTCGTTCGGTGCTATTTGTGTTCCTCTGGGAATTATTGTGATTTTTCTGGATTTTATTGGCCATTTTTAGGGTTTAAATAGATTTTTAATCATTTTAGGATAATATAGAATTTTATAGAATATTAATAGATTTTTCTTTTAGAATATTAATTGAATTTTTGAATATATTTTTAGATATAGAATATTAATAGGTTTTAATATTTTTAATAGTTTTTAGAATATATTAGATATTAAATGGTTTTGATAGAAGCATATAGTTTTTTTAGATATAGAAATATTATAGATTTTTATTTTGGATTTATAGAATATAATAAAGTTTCTTTTAAATAGTATAGAATTTAATAGCATTTTTTTAATATAGAAATGAATAGATTTTTTCTCTTAATAGTTTTAATAGCTTTTTAATCATTTTAATAAATAATATAGATTTTTCTTTAATGATAGAGTTTCTTTTAAATAAATTAGATGTTATTAGAAATTTAATAAAAATTTTAATATAGGTTTTATTAGAGTTTTCTTTAGATTAGTGGATTTGTTAGAGTTTGTTAATTAATAGAAATTAATTGAGTATTAGTTAGTTAATTAGGTTAGTTTTTAGTTAGGGTTAATTGGTCTAATCATTTTCATTAAAATTGCTTTAATCCAGATTCAGTTTTTGTAGTTTTTGCTATCATTTTCGTGGGCCAGTGCTAGATGGTGGAGGCCCAGGTTGCGTTAAGTCCAGAAGACTCCAGAAGGATCCAGAAAAATTCAGTCCTATAAAGCTTCAGGATAACACGTGTTAAACTAGAGAGGACCCCACGTTACACACCATCACCACGCCACCTCACACTCACAGAGTCTCTCTCCATGCCACGTCTCCAACACGTGGTCAGCATGCACTACTCCTTCCCACTACCGGTGCCACGCGTCACCACCTAAGCCCCCACCGGTTGCATGGCCGGCGGCCATGCAACCACCGTACCAGTTCACCGCCGGTCACCTCTAACCTATTCCGGCCGCCGTACCGGTCACCGGAAACACAAAAAATCCCAGATTCTTTTCTTCTCCTCTTTCTTCTCCGATCCACAATCATCATTCATTCATCATTTTGCCAAAAATATACTCATCCTTCATCATAATTTCTCCAGAATCGTTTGAATCTGTAACACGTTTCTTCAGCGTTTCATCATCACCAACATTTGTTCATCTTCAAACCTTCATCAAACTCCTCGTCAAACTTCAACGCTTTTTCTTCAAATCCTTCACCAAGAAGCCTTCAACAATATTTCCATATTTTTATCATCAAGTTCATCGTTCAACTCTCCAGAAGCGCAATCACCTCATCGATCGTCGTCGCCAAAAAATCTACAGAAACGCGAAGAATCTTCCTCGTTCAACGACTAGAACATTCAAGCAAATCTCCAGCAAAGAAACTTCAAGAACAAATTCTATCCAAGATCGTCAACTTCAAACGAGCGACAAATTGTTAGCACTCCACGTAGCTTCTCATCGTTTCGTCGAGAAGTACTCCAAACATCATCAGGTTTTGTTATTCTTCTACCAAAGGTGCAAACTTTCGTCATCTCCAAGCCATGGATAATGATAGCGGTGTTGTTGTTTTTTTCCGTCGGTGATTCTGATGCTCATGACGTTCGGTTCAGTATTTGGGAGACTGTGTTTGTGAGTTCGTCGGAGAAGGAAGGTGTTTGTGAGTCGTGTGATTGAACAAAGTGTCAGAGAGGACGGAGGAGAAAGATTGAGAGATGAGGGAGTCTGAGGGGGGAGGGCGATGGTTGCGGCGCCGTGAGAAAGAAGCAGATAGAATTAGGGTTTCAGGTTCAGAGTGAAGGAAGGGAGGGGAAAGAGATTGGGCCTCAGGCCCAACTACGTTTTTGGATCCACACCCCCTCCGTGTGTTCTGTGACCATGGGCCTGGGCCCAATTTGTGTTGTGGGTCACACTCCCGTTTTGCTCATCATACTCCCCCCCTGGTTTCAGTTTTTTGAGCTAATGCTGTGGGCTGGGCCCAATTTCATTTGTTATCATTTTTTCTGCTTAGCATACCCCTGTAAACTGTGTACCCCCTCCCTCTTTTTTGTATTTTTTATTTTTCTTTTGTTTAAAGATTTTAAGAAAAGAAAAAAATATTAGAGGAAAAGATTGAAAAAAATACAATGAAGAAAAAAAAATATTTTGAGAAAAGGAAAATATTTTGAGAAAAATAATAAAGAAAAATAGAAAATATTGAAAAATGTGGAGAAAAATACATAGAAAAATATGAAAAAATATATGAAGAAATATGTTGAAAAATAGAGAAAAATAGAGAAAAATATGTGAAGAATATTTTGAAAAAAAAGAAAAAGGAGAGAAGAAAAAAGAAAAAAAATATTAGTATAGATTTAATATTTTTTTAGAGTGTATTTTCTTCATAGGAGTTTATTTTAGGGATAGTTTTAGAAGTCCACTTGTTAGGGGACTATTTTCCATTCGATTTTTCAGGATAGGATAGGATAGTATTTCTTAGGAGATTATTTTCAGTATTCAATCATTGTAATCATTTTTCAGAATGTTAATAAAACGAGATTTGAGCTGTGGTCCCGAAGTAGCCGAACTACAGCTGCTCTGATTTCTCGTACCAGACGAGAATATGTAGGCATAGGATGCGATATCCTAGCGAGCACACTAACAACTAATCTTTTGTTCTCTCGCTGCTGTGCGATCGAGACTTTCCCGCTGACGACTAATTGTCACCCTTTTTCTCTCTTGCCCGAATGCATTTGAGACCAAACCATTAGTTTTTCCCATAGGTTCCCGAACCTTTGAAACCAGTTGATTTTCTCACTGTTGTGTGAGAATGCTTCGTTTAGTCGTAGTTAGCCTGAACTACGTAAAGCTCTAATCTTCCATGCAGTGTGGAAGTACGTAGGCACAAGACGCGAGGTCTTGGCGAGCCAATTTCCCTGTAGTCCCGAACTACGTTGACTCTGACTTTCTCTCTTGAGAATACGTAGGCATAGAGTGTGACGCTCTATCGAGTCAATTCCCTTCCGTTTAGATTTAGCAGCCGTAGATAGATTGTTTGCATCCTTTAGACAAACCAAGCAAGCGTGGATCCCGTCGAGTACGACGGACGTGAGGGGTGCTAATACCTTCCCCTTGCGTAACCGACTCCCGAACCCAGGTTTTGGTTGCGATGACCATACCTTTTCCCGTTTTTTGCGAGGTTTACTCTGAGCGTTTCCTTTCCCTCCTTTGGGATAAATAACGCACGGTGGCGACTCTTCTGTCAGTCGGCGCCGATTTTCGCAGTAGCGACACTCATCATCGGGTATGTCGGGAGGGCAACGACAAAGTCGAAGCCAACTTCCGACTTATGTTTTTCGACCTCGGTAAATCCGACAATATCTATTCTGTTTATGCCGAGAGAGAGAGAGAGAGAGAGAGAGAGAGAGAGAGAGAGAGAGAGAGAGAGAGAGAGAGAGAGAGAGAGAGAGAGAGAGAGAGAGAGAGAGAGAGAGAGAAAGTGATTATTCGAAAAAGTGCTTCTGAAAAAGTGATTATTCCAAAAAATGATTTTTTTTCTGTTTGGCCAAACAAGCATTAACAAGAACTCTCAAGAATGTACGAAGCCCGTGGATCAAAACCCACAACAGTAACAAATTCCTGAAAATTTGCAAGAAGTTTGTCATAACAACAAACTTTCCACGTTTTAGCAACAACATTCACGCAAGGCAGCAACAAATCCAGCCCACCATTCCTGGACCAACAAACAACATTAAATCTGGAAAAGTCATAAATAATCGTGAACCACGCAATGAATTCGGAACCTATAACAACTTCCTGATGAATCTCCTAAAACAAATTCAACAGAAAAATTAGAAGCATATCCAAGCCTACAAGAGTAATATAAGAACATGCAAGACCAAAGATAAAAGGGGGATCTGCAAAAAAAACCCAGGAAATTAGAAGAAGAAGAATAAACATACTCAGATCCATCATGAAGAACAGCAAAAGACCTCAGGACCCATCATCGGTCATCAAACCAACGAACCGACGACGGCCGTGAATCCATTGAAGTTCTCACTACCACCGCGAGCCACGGCGACTCACCAACGGACCCCCGGCGGCTGTAAGTTCTGCAATAAATCACTACCGCCGGACTCTGAGACGAACAACATCTTCCTCCGTCATTGTCTGTTTTCCCAAATCAGCACCCACCAAAGCCAACGTCGACAAATCTAAATACTGTCGCTTCCATCGAAGCCACGGGCACGTGACGGAAGATTGCATACACCTGAAGGACGCAATCGAAATACTAATCAAGGATGGGCACCTGAAGAGGTACACCAAGGGAGGAGACATCCCACAGCAGGAAGCCCTCGAGGCCAAAAGAGTCGAGGACCTTCCCCTTCCCGAATATGATTCCGGCCTACAGGTGGCCTTCTGCGTTGGTCGGCCTGAGGACTAGTTCGCACTAAGACAATTTGGTCTCCCTGCCAAGCTTCAGCTGCCCGAGGAGCCAGTGCGCCCCGTCAGTCGATGGGAATACTCCCCAGGGCAATGGTTATTTTGGGCGGGACCCCGAGCAAGCTTTCGATCGGGTTGATTAAAAGGAAGTTCGAAGAGCTAATGAACAACAGCTCCAGCAAGATGAGCACGCTCGAAAAGTTCTGCAGTCGATCCAACCCGATCACCTTCTATCTCGAGGAGCTCCCCGGGGGAGCCCTCAACTCGGCCATCCCCCTGCTAATACGGGCACAAATGTCCAACTTCGACGTCCGACGCATCTTGGTCGACGGAGGGAGCTCAGTGGATATCATGTATACCCACCTCTTCTCGACGCTTCAGCTCGACGAGACCAACCTGACGCCCTACCTGGGCTCTGATCGCGACTTTCTATGTCTAATACAATCTAACTGCAAGTGCACAGTCTATCGCGTAGTAATAATAGATATCAATCCCACAGGGACTCGTAATCAAACTAGTGTTCTCGGGAGTTACTATGTTTAGCTAGGTAGAATATGTTTAAGGGAATAAGATTGTCACTAAAAGGGAACTAAGAATACTATTTAGATTATAATTGATTGAATCGATACGTAGTAATTGTGTTCTTCAGGGATTTGATAAGTTACTGGTGTATGAAATGATTTTCAAAGTTTATTTAAGCAGAAAATGGAGATTTGAAGACTCTCGTCTCACGATGGTTATTGACGCTAATCATAATCCTAAGGGCCAAACGTATACTTTCGTATCCCGTTCGGGGTTAAAATTATTTTTTGGAAATCTCTAAGTTCTAATTCATTTTAAAGTGCTTTCGCTGTTATTAAAACAAATGCCTAGTGTTTACTATCTGACCTTACCGCAGCTTTCGCTTGTTGGTTCGTATCTTAATTAATTTTCCACTTTCGTGGAAAAACTACTTTTAAATAAGTTCTCGCTTTCGCGACGAATTTTATTCAGTGAATCAATTTTAAACACTCAGACCATAGATTACTTTTGTGAAAAGAAAGTTTTTCAACCAGTTGTTATCAAATCCCATTCGAATTATCACTACATATCGATTACCTAAGTTTAGCTAGACATGGATTTGGGAAAGATAAAATATAAATAAAAACAATAAATAATGATTTGCATTATAATAAAACTGAGATCGATCAAAATGAAAACCTGTAAATATTCCAATCGGCCTTTGGGCAGATCCTCCATAGATGTTGGCAGGATTCTGGTCTTTAATGCCAATTTGGTCGTACAATAAAATAGAAGTTATAGAAGAATGGAAAGGCAATACAAGAAAGGTAAAGAGAAACAAATAAGAATAAAACTGGAAAATAATGCTCTGGAAAGTAAATTCGGCAGCACCTTTCTGAAGTCCCCTGCTTCCCTTTTTATAGAAGTAGAATCCCAACGGTTATCTCTGAAGATGATGGACCTTGAGGCAGATAATTTAGGGAGTAGTGGTCCACTCTGTGGGAATTAGAACTGATCCTTTGACGTGTAATCTGAGTGGGGCGTTTTTGCCTGCATGACGGTCGTCACAAGGTGTGACGGTCGTCACCCGTGTGACGGTCGTCATGAAGCTGTGACGGTCGTCACATCAGCAAAAACAGCTTGCTGCGCTTTTCATTGTGTTTTCACTCCTTTTTCGTCCATATTTCATCTGAGATTGCTTCTTTTCTTCATGTTGCCTTGTTTAGACGTGATCGTTGAATACCTGCAAAACATCAGACAAATACTCGGAAATAACCCGAAATCGGATCGAAAACGGTTAGACTTTAGTTGAATTATGCATGAAAATATCTATATGATTTCGTGTTATCAAACTCCCCTAAGCTTGAATCTTTGCTTGTCCTCAAGTAAAACATGGAAAAGTCGGCAAGCACGAGGCAGCTTCTTCGTTCGCAGAGTTTGGAAAAACCGGGATTCTTGGTAGGAACAAGACGAGTATCATGACGACACTGGACTACAAGTCTTCGGAGGTCTCCTTTTTATGCAAATCGGTCTCAGTCATGCTACTGTAGCTTGGTGTCAAGGTTCTCGCGGCAAGTTCACCCTGTTTGTTCTAGTGCAATCACATTAAGCCCGTTGTCCGTACACTTTCATGGCAAGTCGACCTGTTAGTGAATATGATCTCATTTCTGTTTTTGATCTTCTTCATTGATCATAAGTTTATGTCATTGATTTTTCAATGAGTTTTCGTGCCGTTGGGCTAAATGCTCGGGTGAGGAGCACCTAACTTAGAAGGAAACGTATCTTATATTCTTGGGCTTTTTAGCTCTCTTTTCATGATTTTTCATCTTTTTGGAGATCATACACTTATTTGCATCAGTCGCTCGCTTAGAAGTGTTCTAGGATGGTGCTGACTGCTTAGTATAAACTACTGGGGGTTGAGTTTGCGTAGACACTTGAGACTTTGGTACGCGTAGGTAGTGAAACCGACTCGCATAAACCGGAGATCTAAGGTGTCAGGACGGTACTGGTTTTGTTAGAACTGTCGTTTCCTCGAGGTTTCAAAACTTGTTTTGAACTCAGATGCATTCTCGCGGTGCTTTTGCTTTTGAGGAACAAATGAAAGTTTTTGTTTACGTTGAATAATGTGGGGATTGTTTGCGTAACGGGAAAGATACATAGACGAGCTTTATTTGCTAAAAATAGAAAGTGTTAAAATAGAAATTACGAAAATTCAAAGTGCAGTGAAATGGAAATAAAGGAAATTCAGAGTACAGTGGAATGGAAATAAAGGCTCCGCTCCCACACTATCTCGATCAGTGTCCTCACTGATACTTGAAGCATGCGAGAGGGAGATACAACTGAAAATGAAAATACAAATAACTGAAATATAGTAAACAATGAAGGAAAAATGGAAATCTAGTCACGGCCTCTGTCACGTCCACGCTGGCGTCCTCTGGCTCTGGAAAGGGCTACTCTGTCCTCATAACTCATAGCTCCGGTGTGGTAGACGGTGTCTCGGAGTCCTTCGACCTGCAAAGTCAGATTCGCTAGGTTCTCAGTGATCGTAGCTTGGCCGGTGTGAAGTTGTTGCATTTGAGTCCGGTGCCAAGCTTCGAACTGGTCAGCCCGCTGATTCTGCTCCTGCAGCATCGCGAGTATCTGTGCCTGCTGGTCTAGGGAGCGACGGAGGTCCTCTTTTGTAGTCTGGCACGGGATGATGGCGGCGGCGGCGGGAGGATGTACCTACGGGAGGAGGAGGCTGCGATGCCTCTGGCTGCTCGGACCTGTCCAACTCAGCTTGGATTTCATCGTCGGAACCGTGAGTGTGGTCCTGAGTGGGAGCAGCGGCAGCAGGAAGGGAAGTGAGGTCGAACAACCAGTTGCGTGACGGTCGTCACGTAGGTGTGACGGTCGTCACCCGCGTGACGCTCGTCATGAGGCTGTGATGGTCGTCACAGCAGCAAAATCTGCAGAACGCAGAATTTTGCTCTGAGGGCGTACTCGTAGTGACTTTAAGGCTTAGTATTGATACGGTGATGTAATATAACAGCCAACAAACAACAAATAATGCGAAAACAGAATAATTGAATAAAAACTAGAATTGAAATAACATAAAATTGAAATGATTGTATGTAGTACATAAAGAAAACTAACAATGTGAAAAATCCAAATGATTAAATGAAACTAAACTAGACTAAACTAAACTGAAACTACTGCTAAGAGCTAATAACTAATCTTTTCGTGCCTTCAACTCATCGAATTTCTGTGAATAGTAGTCGAGTTGGTCGCAGACTAGATCCATGAAGCCTACCAGTTCGCTGTGCATGCTTGCGATGTCATCTTTTACATTAGTCAGAGCTGTATCGACGTCGTCCAATCTGAGTAACACGGCATCCATTTTGTCGGTGGTCTCCTCAGGGATAGGCTCAGGATAAGTATTGTAGTGTGGAGGAGTCGTAGGGTCTACTTCAGTTTCAGATTCAGCGTCCTCATAGTACATATAGTCGTGTGCCTCAGAGATGTGGTCACTGTCATACATATAGTTCTGAGGTGTTGACTGTGGTGAAGGAGGTCCCATAGGCTCATCCAATTCGTAGAGCCAGTTATCCTTGTTGTGGATGCTTGTCATCAGATGATCAGGCAGTGTGAATAGTTGTACTGGTTTTTCGTTAATAAGGTACTCATACGGTCTAGGTCCCATAGTTCCTAAGATGCGCCTGTTAAAGCAGAATTGTATGTTCATGGGTCAGATGGTACCAAAACGAGTGCTGGCATTTAAATGGAATCTAAGGCCAAGCTCGTGGGCAATCATTGTTACTAGGCCTCCTATAAGGATAGGTGTCTGAGGTTCCTGCGTGAGGCGTTTGAAAGATCTCATCATGAAAGGCACTGCATTTACTGTCCGTCCCTGAGAAGCACAGAACATGATGAATAACTCCTCCTTAGATACTGCAGTAATATTTTCTTCTTTTCCAAACAAGGTGTGAGCTAGTATCTTATGGAAGTATCTGAAGGCTGGGTTGTGTATGTCATCATTGTGCATTCTGCCTGGTTCAGGGTGATAGTCGCCTGTGATTCTACCCCAGAATTGATCGAGTTGAAAAAAATATCGTCATCTTCTGCACTGATGAACACATGCGGTCCGCTAGGGAATCCTAGGAGGTTAGCTAGTGACATCCGGCTATGGGTTTGGTCCATTCCAAACAATCGGAAGGTAATCAGCTCTGTGTTGGATCCAAAGCCATACTTGGGTGTGTATCTGAAAGAACTAAGGAATTCATAAGTAAGATCCTTATAGGTAGCAAAACGTGTTTTCAGAGCAGTGTTCTCCCAACCCAGTTGATTGAACAGGTATTGAATGCTATCTGTGATCCCTAGTTTATCCATAGTAGCCTTATCATAATACAGTGTTAAGGCGAATTCTCTTTCGGTCAGTGCTGCAAATCTTGCCTTTTGAGCGAGTCCTCGGAAGTGAACCTTTGTGAAGTCGTACTCAGACATACTCGCAGGTAATTCGGAGAAAACAGAAGGAATGTTTTGAAGACTTTAAAAATCCTGAAAAGTTTGAAACAGGAAATTGAAGTCAGGATTTTTAGAAACGAAAAGCGGTAGAAACAAAAGACAAAAGAGAGAAAATAAAATAAGAATAAAAGTACGAAAATGAACGAAAGTAGAAAGTAGTAGTAATTTTAGAATTTTTGTTGGATTTTCAAAGTAGAATTTTAAGGAAAAATGAAATGCAATAACGAGGGAAATTTGGGTTGCCTCCCAGTAAGCGCTGTTTTTAACGTCTAAAGCCTGACGATAGCTTGGTGAGAAGCTATTCGGGTGTCTGAGCTGGAAGCTCAAGCAATGTTATATTGCTGACTTGAGGACTGTTGTCGTTCTTATTGTAATGTTTTAGACGTTGCCCGTTTACGATAAATGGTGCATTCGTCTTATTGGTAATTTCAACAGCTCCACTCTGAAGTACTTTAGTCACTTCATAGGGTCCAGACCACCTAGATTTTAGTTTACCTGGGAAGAGTTTTAATCGTGAATTAAAGAGCAATACGATGTCTCCCACACTGAATTGTTTCCTGATTGAACGTTTATCATGCCACTTTTTAGTTCGTTCTTTGTAGATACGGGCATTTTCGTAAGCGTCTAATCGAAGTTCTTCCAACTCGTGTAAGTTCAAGATTCTCTTTTCTCCTGCCTCGGTGTAGTTGAAGTTGAGTGTCTTAATGGCCCAAAAGGCCTTATGCTCTAACTCTACAGGGAGATGGCAGGACTTACCGTAAACTAATTTATAAGGGGTAGTACCTATTGGTGTCTTAAATGCGGTCCTATAAGCCCATAAAGCTTCTTGTAGCTTCGACGACTAATCTTTCCTTGAGGTAGCGACAGTCTTTTCCAAGATCTGTTTTATTTCTCTGTTCGAGACTTCTATTTGTCTGCTAGTTTGCGGATGATAGGGTGTAGCTACTCGGTGGCGGACTCCATATCTAGAGAGAAGTTTATCGAATATTCGCGATATGAAGTGAGATCCTCCGTCACTAATGACGAGTCTGGGTACACCGAATCTAGGAAAGATTGTGTTTTTGAAGAGTTTGATTACTACTCGTGCGTCGTTTGTTGGAGCAGCTATGGCTTCTATCCATTTAGACACGTAATCGACAGCGACGAGTATGTAGTTATTACCAAAAGAAGGTGGAAATGGTCCCATGAAATCTATTCCCCAGACGTCGAAGATTTCTACCTCTAAGATTCCTTTCTGAGGCATTTCATCGCGTCGTGAGATGTTGCCAGTTCGTTGGCATCGATCGCACTTTTGCACAGCGATGTGAACGTCTTTCCAGAGATTAGGCCAGAATAAGCCGGCTTGGAGAATCTTAGCGCACATCTTGGATGTACTAGCATGACCACCGTATGGTGCTGAGTGGCATTGGGAAATAATATTTTCTATTTCTTCCTCTGGGACACAACGACGATATATGTTGTCGGCCCCTCTCTTGAAGAGTAGAGGTTCGTCCCAATAATAGTGTTTCAGATCATGGAAGAATTTCTTCTTTTGCTGATAAGTAAGATCCGGTGGAAGCACGCCCGCAGCGAGGTAATTAACGATGTCAGCATACCAAGGTAATGTGACTTGGGCATAGACGGCTTCTATGGCTTTTTCGAATTCTGGATCTTCCAAGATTGAATTGGATGTGTCACTTTCTAGTTTGGCTATCAGACGTTCGTACGGGAAATCGTCATTTATCGGTACTGGTTCATGTCTGATGCCTTCTATTCGGGATAAGTGATCTGCAACAACGTTCTCGGTTCCTTTCTTATCTTTGATTTCTAAGTCAAACTCTTGTAATAACAGGATCCATCTCAATAATCTCGGTTTGCCATCCTTTTTGCTTATTAGGTACCTTATGGCCGCGTGGTCTGTGTATATGATAATTTTTGCTCCTACTAAGTAAGAACGAAATTTGTCAAGCGCAAATATAACTGCTAGAAGTTCCTTTTCTGTGGTAGCGTAGTTCATTTGGGCAGGATCTAAGGTTCTACTGGCATAGTAGATGGCATGGAGTTTCTTGTCCTTCCTTTGTCCTAGAACTGCGCCTACAGCGTAGTCACTCGCGTCGCACATGATTTCAAACGGTAGTCGCCAATCGGGTGGTTGCATGATTGGTGTGGTGATAAGGGCTGATTTCAATGTTTCGAATGCTTTTAGACAGTCGTCGTCGAAGACGAACTCAGCATCTTTCATCAACAGGCCGGTCAGAGGTTTTGTGATTTTCGAGAAATCTTTTATAAATCTTCTGTAGAAACCGGCGTGTCCTAGAAAACTCCGTATTTCTCGTACGGATTTTGGAGGTTGGAGATCTTTTATAATCTCTATTTTAGCTTTGTCTACCTCGATTCCTCTATCTAATATGACGTGTCCTAGAACTATTCCTTGTCGGACCATAAAATGGCATTTTTCCCAATTTAGGACGAGGTTCACTTTTACGCAACGTTCTAATACCATTTCTAAGTTCTGTAGGCATCCTTCAAAACTTTGTCCACATACCGAGAAATCGTCCATAAATACTTCCATAATGTCGTCTATGAAATCTGCGAAGATTGCCATCATGCATCTTTGGAAGGTTGCTGGAGCGTTACAGAGTCCGAACGGCATTCGGCGGTAAGCAAAAGTACCATAAGGACAGGTGAATGTAGTCTTTTCTTGGTCATCAGGATGGATGGGAATTTGGAAGAATCCTGAGTAACCATCTAGATAGCAGAAATATGAATGTTTGGCTAATCTTTCCAACATTTGGTCTATGAAGGGTAACGGGAAGTGATCTTTGCGCGTAGCCTTGTTAAGCTTTCTATAGTCAATGCACATCCTGCTTCCAGTCGCGACTCTTTTTGTTATTGATTCGCCTTTTTCGTTTTTAACTACTATGACTCCTCCTTTCTTTGGTACGACGTGAACTGGGCTAACCCATTCACTATCGGAGATCGGATAGATGATTCCTGCATCTAGCAATTTCTTTACTTCATCTCTGACTACAGTGCTCAGGATGGGGTTCAGTCTTCTCTGATGCTCTCGAGAGGTTTTAGAGTCTTCCTCTATTGTAATTCGATGCATACAGATCGAAGGGCTTATACCTTTTAAATCGCTTATGTTATAGCCTAACGTGGTGGGGTACTTCTTTAGGACTTCTAATAGCTTTTCGGTTTCTAGTTGTCCTAAGTCGGCGTTGACTATCACTGGTCTTTTTAGTTCGTCGTCTAGAAATTCATATCTGAGGTTTTTGGGTAATGTTTTGAGTTCTAAAGATGGGTTCTTCGGACCTGGCATATGGTTTGGGGTCAGTGCTAAGCTTTCGCTTAGGCTGTCATCTTTATACGGTTTACGCCAATTATCGTCTTCAGAAATATCGGGTATTTGAATCTTTATTATTTCTGAATACGTGGTCTCTTCATTTTCAAGTTCTCTTATGCATTCGTCGATTTCGTCTACTAAATAGCAGGTATCGTCTATTGCTGGTGCTTGTAAGAACTTGGTGAGAATGAACTCTATCTTTTCTTCTCCTACTTCGAATGTTAGCCTTCCTTTCTTCACGTCTATAATCGCTCCGGCTGTAGCTAGGAACGGTCTTCCTAGGATAATTGGGGTTACAGTATCTTCCTTGATGTCCATGATTATGAAGTCGGTTGGAATGTAAAATTGTCCTATGCGTACTGGAACATTTCCCAGTATTCCGACTGGGTATTTCACTGATCTGTCAGCTAATTGTACGGACATTTTGGTTGGTCTAAGGTCTCCCATATTCAGCTTTTTGCATATAGATAAGGGCATAACACTGATACTGGCTCCTAAATCGCATAGAGCTTTGTCTATTACGAACTTTCCTATGACGCAGGGTATGGAGAAATTACCTGGGTCTTTTAATTTAGGAGGCATGCGGTTTTGAATAATGGCGCTACACTCTGCAGTAAGTGTAATTGTTTCGTTATCCTCTATCTTTCTCTTATTCGACAGGATTTCTTTGAGAAATTTAGCGTATGACGGCATTTGAGTTATCGCTTCCGTAAAAGGAATAGTAATATTCAGCTGTTTAAGGAGCTCTACAAATTTCTTAAACTGTCCTGAAGTTTTGGAGTTTATTAGTCTTTGCGGATAAGGAATATGTGGTTTATATGGCGCTGGAGGTGCTTGAGTTTTTTCACTTGCGGTATCCTCCTTCTCATTGTCCTCCTTCTTCTCTATCTCGAATTCCTTTTCTGCTTGTTCAGTTGGTTTTTGTTGCATGGCTGAGTTTTCGGTCCTCGGATCGATCGGTTCGTCCAATTCTTTTCCACTTCTTAGTATTACAGCATTTGCTTGGCCTTTTGGATTCTGTTCGGGTTGTCCAGGAAATGTGCCAGCAGGTGCGGCAGCATAGGCTTGTTGTTGAGCCACTTGTGATATCTGAGTTTCTAACATTTTGTTGTGGGTGGCTAAAGCGTCTACTTTTCCTGTCAACTGTTTAATTTGCTCGCTAGTGTGTACGTTTTAATTCAGGAACTCTTTGTTTGTTTGAGCTTGAGTAGCTATAAACTTTTCCATCATCAATTCGAGGTTCGATTTCCTAGGTGCATTCTGAGCAGATGGTTTCTGATATCCTGGCGGAGCAGTAGGCATTTGCAATGCATTTTCGCTTTTGTAAGAAAAGTTTGGATGATTTCGCCAACCTGGGTTGTAGGTATTTGCGTAGGGATTTCCTTGAGCATAATTTACCTGGTCTGGTGGGATTCCGGCTAGCAATGGGCATTCGGGTGCATTATGAGTGGTGCTTCCGTATAACTCGCAATTTGGAGTTACTGCAGCGACAATTGCAGTGGGGTTAACGGTCAGACTATCGATTTTCTGTGCTAGAGCATCTACTTTAGCATTGAACTTTTCAAGGCTGCTGATCTCGTACATCCCACCTTTCGTTGTGGTTTTCTCAGTTGGAGTGCGTTCACCTCCCCATTGGCAATGGTTTTGTGACATGTTTTCTATCAGTTGATAGGCTTCATCGTATGGCTTATCCATAAGTGCACCGCCCGCGGCAGCGTCTATTGTCAATCTAGTATTGTATAGAAGCCCATTATAGAAAGTATGGATTGTCACCCAGTCTTCTAGACCGTGGTGAGGACATGTTCTCATCATATCTTTGAATCGTTCCCATGCTTCGTAAAGAGATTCAGTATCTTTCTGTCGAAATCCGTTGATTTGAGCTCTAAGCATAGCAGTTTTGCTTGGCGGAAAATACCTCGCTAAGAAGACGTTCTTCAATTGCTCCCACGTCGTAACGGAGTTGGATGGTAACGATTGTAACCATGTCCACGCTCTGTCTCTAAGAGAGAATGGGAAAAGACGAAGTCTTATCGCATCTGGAGTTACTCCATTTGCTTTCACTGTGTCCGCGTATTGTACAAACTTTGTTAGATGTTCGTTCGGATCCTCAGTTGCGTTTCCTGAGAATTGGTTTTGTTGTACAGCCGACAGCAATGATGGTTTCAGCTCAAAATCGTTTCGGGTAATAGCTGGGGCAGCAATGCTACTTCTAGGCTCCATCTGAGATGGTGTAGCGTACGCCTTCAGCGGTTTGTTTAGAGGTCCTTCAGCCATCTCTGGTTCTTCTTCTTCTGATTTGGGAATGGGAGTGAGAGGTTCGGGAGTGTTATGTTTGAGTTGTTTGAGTTGGTACTCAATGATTCTACTTCTTAAATGTAAGAAGCGTTCTAGTTCTGCGACTGAAGGTTTTACGATATCGCTTTGCGGGCGATTTCTTGGCATACAATCGACAGAACTAGTGTAGGGAAAATGAAAGTTGTTAACCTAGTCTATACGGTGTAACAGAAGGTTACACTATTGACTAAACGGGTCCCCGGCAACGGTGCCAAAAACTTGATCGCGACTTTCTATGTCTAATACAATCTAACTGCAAGTGCACAGTCTATCGCGTAGTAATAATAGATATCGATCCCACAGGGACTCGTAATCAAACTAGTGTTCTCGGGAGTTACTATGTTTAGCTAGGTAGAATATGTTTAAGGGAATAAGATTGTCACTAAAAGGGAACTAAGAATACTATTTAGATTATAATTGATTGAATCAATACGTAGTAATTGTGTTCTTCAGGGATTTGATAAGTTACTGGTGTATGAAATAATTTTCAAAGTTTATTTAAGCAGAAAATGGAGATTTGAAGACTCTCGTCTCACGATGGTTATTGACGCTAATCATAATCCTAAGGGCCAAACGTATACTTTCGTATCCCGTTCGGGGTTAAAATTATTTTTTGGAAATCTCTAAGTTCTAATTCATTTTAAAGTGCTTTCGCTGTTATTAAAACAAATGCCTAGTGTTTACTATCTGACCTTACCGCAGCTTTCGCTTGTTGGTTCGTATCTTAATTAATTTCCCACTTTCGTGGCAAAACTACTTTTAAATAAGTTCTCGCTTTCGCGACGAAGTTTTTTCAGTGAATCAATTTTAAACACTCAGACCATAGATTACTTTTGTGAAAAGAAAGTTTTTCAACCAGTTGTTATCAAATCCCATTCGAATTATCACTACATATCGATTACCTAAGTTTAGCTAGACATGGATTTGGGAAAGATAAAATATAAATAAAAACAATAAATAATGATTTGCATTATAATAAAACTGAGATCGATCAAAATGAAAACCTGTAAATATTCCAATCGGCCTTTGGGCAGATCCTCCACAGATGTTGGCAGGATTCTGGTCTTTAATGCCAATTTGGTCGTACAATAAAATAGAAGTTATAGAAGAATGGAAAGGCAATACAGGAAAGGTAAAGAGAAACAAATAAGAATAAAACTGGAAAATAATGCTCTGGAAAGTAAATTCGGCAGCACTTCGTGGTATGAATGCAGCACCCTTTCTGAAGTCCCCTGCTTCCCTTTTTATAGAAGTGGAATCCCAACGGTTATCTCTGAAGATGATGGACCTTGAGGCAGATAATTTAGGGAGTAGTGGTCCACTCTGTGGGAATTGGAACTGATCCTTTGACGTGTAATCTGAGTGGGGCGTTTTTGCCTGCATGACGGTCGTCACAAGGTGTGACGGTCGTCATGAAGCTGTGACGGTCGTCACATCAGCAAAAACAGCTTGCTGCGCTTTTCATTGTGTTTTCACTCCTTTTTCGTCCATATTTCATCTGAGATTGCTTCTTTTCTTCATGTTGCCTTGTTTAGACGTGATCGTTGAATACCTGCAAAACATCAGACAAATACTCAGAAATAACCCGAAATCGGATCGAAAACGGTTAGACTTTAGTTGAATTATGCATGAAAATATCTATATGATTTCGTGTTATCAGGCTCTGACCTCTATGGCTTCAACGGGACAACGACAAGACCATGGGGATACGTGGAACTCAAGGTCACCTTTAGGGAAAAGGAAACGGCCAGAGAAATCAACGTCCATTTCCTGGTTGTCGAATGCCCGTCTCTGTACAACTGTATCCTAGGCAGGACGATGCTAGTCGAACTAACCGTGGTGCCATCAATCGTCCACCTGAAGATGAAGTACTACACCAGGTTGGGAGCCGTCGTCACCCTCAACGGGGAAATAGAGGCTGCCCGACGATGCATTGAAGCAGCGATGAAGGGGCTTAGTATAATCAGTCCCGCGACCAAAGCAACTAAGCCCTCCCCCGTCCAGGAGAGCAATCCAAAGGATCACGTCGACGCCGTAGACCTCGACTGCCGTTTCACCGAAGAGCCAGACCAAGAGGACAAAGCCGACGACATTCTATTAACCACCAACGGGCATCCTATCCATCCAACGCGCCCCATTCCAGACGGGAACTTCGAGATCGTAACCCTCGGAGCAGACGCGGCGAAGACGTGAAGATTGGGGCGGGGCTGCCCGACCTAGCGAGAAAGCAGCTGAAGGCCTGCTGTTGCAGTGAGAATCGGATATCAAGCTATTGTATTAACTTGAATATTTAATTCTTAAATTCACAACCGAACTTTAATTTATCCAAAAGGAAAGGTTTAAAGAAAGAAAAACCTATAAAAATGCAAAGCAAAAGGAAGGCCTAAAGCTAAGCAAAGAGAGATCTAAAGGTTCGGGGGTTGGTTATACCTAGGGAAGGTGTTAGCATCCTAAGTATCTGTAGTAATCTACAGGAACCTCTTGTTAGTATTTGTGTTTGCTAAAGTTTGCTTGCTAAGGGAAAAAATGCTAGGATAAAGATATAAAGTATATACAAAGTATGCTCGTCAAGACATCGCATCTCGTGCCTACGTATCCTGATGGGAATAGAATCAGAGCAACCGTAGTTCCCCTAACTAGGGGTGAGGAACTCTTGATTGTGGTCAAGGTTCCAAGGGGATGTAAGCATTCATAGGGAAGTACTTACATGGAGTGCGGCGACTCCTGAATCTACGTTGAGATTGTTATGGTAGAGAATGTCCACGGCGGGACGCTAAACATGAGTACGGCGACTCAAATCCTAAGGCTAGGATAAAGGGTAAAGGTAAAGAATATCCACGGCGGGACAACTACCTGGAGCACTGCGACTTCGATCCTGAGTTGCAAAAGGTAACAGGAAGTTAGTGGTTAGTGAGCTCGCCAAGACATCGCATCTTGTGCCTACGTATTCTCGACGAGAAATCAGAGCGTTCGCAGTTCCCCTAACTAAGGGGTAAGGAACTCTTGGCTATGGTCAAGGTTCCAAAGGAAAAGTAAATGTGTGCGGCGACTCTAAACCTAAGGTTAAGTTAGCAAGGAAGGAAATGTTTGTGGCGGGATGACTAAACATAGAGTACGACGACTACAAGTCCTATGGTTAGGATAAAGGGTAAGGACCTAAGGTTAGGCTAAACGTGACATGGCAGTCAATAGAGGGAATTCTTTCCTTTGGAATGGCACGTGCAAATAAATATGAGAACAATAGGATCAAGTCACGAAAGCTAATGGTTAAAAAAAATCCATAGTAATTAGAACCTACACAAAAGTCAAAGTGAACTTTTAGTATTTTAATAAAACAAAACAAAAAATAAGAAAATATATTCCCGAAACAAAATTACTAATTAAAACTGACCATTATCAAAATACGACTAACAAAATAAACAACTAAATAATTAACAAGATTTTAAATGAAAATAATTAACAAAGTTTTTTAACAATGAAGTTATTAACAAAATTTAAAATTAAAATTATTAACAAAACTTAAAACTAGAAATTATTTAATAAAACTTAATACAAAAACATAAAGAAGGGGTGTAGGTAACGTTAGGAGGAGGGGTGTGGGAAAGACATTGGGCTTTAAGGCTCACCAACTGGTTAAGAACCTGGACCAGCCAAACCGGCTCGGGTATGATCAGCTTGGGTCGGTTGAACCAAATTATTCTACTTACCAAAACTAAACCTAGACAGTAATGGTACCAAAAGAAGAGCCACGTTCAAAACGAAGCAGAAACACGGCTTAAAGCTTCACACCTCAATCTCTGTTTCAACATGTTTCACACTCACTTCCATCTTTTCACTCTCTCGATCCAAATGCGACCACATATTTCCTCTCTTGGATCCCTCTCGATTGATCTCTCTCCACACCTATTTCGATCTCCACAACGGTCTTTCTTCTCAGACTTCCGCAATGTTGCTCTTACTCACCTTACTCCAAATCTGGCTCAAATCCTCTTATCGTAATCGAAACACGAACACACAAATCGAATAACAACGACCCAACCAAAGATCACCAAGGTTACATCATTAACGTCATAAACATGAGATTAGAAAGGGGGTTCACATACCTGTGCGATGACGATGTCGATGTTGAACTATCAGTGAGCTACGATTGCACTATTTTCCTTTCCCTCTCTTATGCTTCTTCTTGAGTTCTTCTTCGTGATTCTATGTTATCAAGTTGTTGTTGTTACTCGGAGGTGAGGGCGTCGTAAACGGTGAAGTTCGTGTGGAGTTGGATGGATTTTAGGAGGTCTCGGTGATTTAAGGTTTGCAAGGTTGGGAGCAACTGAAGATTTTAAAGGTTGGGTTTGATGGTGAATATAAAAAACGAGGCGGGTTCTTTTGAAGGAGGTGGCTGTGTGATTTTAGGGATTCACTCAAAGTTGAAGAGAAGATGGAAGTGTGGTGGTGTAGGGGTCGAAGCTGTTGTTATTGATTTGTGAAGGTTAATAAATTTTGGTTTTTGCAGGTCATGTTTTTATTGAAGAAGATGAAAAAGGTTTATGTTATTATTTGATTTGAAGTTATTATTGTGAATCGTCAGAGTGCACCCTGTTTGCCAATGGTTGTTAAAGCTTCTTAAAGGTGGTTCTGGATGTTTGGTTTTGTTAGTTTGTGATGTATTTGTTAAGATGGGTTAGAGTTGTTCTGTATATGGATTTGGCAGAGAGGCAAGGTGAGGATGAGATAACAATAATGTTGGTTCCAAGAAAAGGGGGTTTGTGAGTCTGTTGGTTTGTGACAGGTTTGAGGCAATTGTTGTGAGGTCACCGTCTTGAACGTATAATTCTGTGCAGATTATTAGGACGGTTGTGGAGGGATCTTTTAGTGAGTTGTTGATGGTCAATCAGATTATAGAGGTACCCTCCTCTTTTATTCCTTCGGTTCGTTCCTTTTTATTCAGTTCTCCCCCCCTGAATTATCCTTTTCGTCACAGGCTAAATAGTTGTTGTGGGTCAAGGTTGCAGGTTGAAATGCAGGATCCACATCGAGTTGTTGTTCTCAAACTTAAAGGAGGTTGACAGGAAGATGGTTCAAGGATCTTTTGTTCGGTTCATCCTTTTCTGTGAAAGTTCGCAGTGTCACAGGCTGAGATCAAAATTTTCTTTCTTCAAAACTCGGTTTTCTTTTATTTCCTGTCTTCTTGCATAATGGCTTCTCAGTTTGTTCATGATGTAGGTTTTAGACGGTAGCAGTAGTAAAACGCGGCCTTGTTTTAATGACAGTAGTCGTGGTTACACCAATTTGGCATTGTGTGTGTGAATGTTATGGCAGTGCAATGCAGGTTGTCATGGTGGCAGCATAGCCTTTCACAAATTGGGTAAGTTTGGCTTTGTAGACAAACTTGGAGCTTTCATCATTATGTCTTTTGTTGTTTGCTTTAGTGAAAATTTGGGTTTGCAGAGAACAGGGCGGTACAGGTTTTGGTACAGAAAGGGTACAGGCTTTGGCTTTTGCAAAGTTGAAACATGTTGGTATGACTAGGTGATATTGCCCGCAGATTCTTGGTTGTTTTGTGGCTGATTTGGAGTGTAGCGTTTGGAGTGATGCCACAACAAAGGAGATTGTAGGTTGCATAGTGTATGGGGTGTACGGTGTATGCCCTTTTGTGAAGGGTATCTGCACTTTTTTTTATCTCAGAGTAGTCGGTCTTAGAGCCGGTTTTAGACTAATGTGTATGTGTGAAACTTTGGACTGTTATGAAGTCATGATGTGGGGTCTTGCCAAAGGCTTCACACGTATCTGAATTAAATCCTACTTTGTACATTAATGAGTTCATGCTTTCTTTTTTTTTTAATAGTTTTGAAATAGAGAAACAAGTAGACTTATGAACATGAAAGGACTTTTAATTTGGAATTAATTTGAATTTGAAATTGAATGGGATGGGATTTGAAGTTATAAAAAGGGAAAGAATGTGGATTGAATTTGGGAAGGAAATATAAAAATAAGTAAATTTGATTGAAAAGGAAATATGAAAAGAAGTAAATTTGATTGAAAATTAATTTGAACCGAAATGAAATTCACACTTGAATTAAGTTATGAATTAAAAAAAATTGGAAAGATGAATTAGAACTTAAGATGAAACTTGAATGAATTTGAACTTGTGATAATATTGGAATAAAACTGAAATTGGCTAGAGATGAAGACTTGAAATCAAAGCTTTGAAATGAACTTGAATGAAATGGATCTTGAATTAAATCGAAGAAAGTCCTCCTCAAATCATCTTCTAATTAATGACATCACAAACTTAAATCTCCCTTGAAATGATATGAACTGGAAACAAACAGGCTCAAACTGTTGAATCCACAACAAGAAAACTAAACCACTCGACCAATATTTGTACACCACTTGAAATATACCAACTGCCTTGACATCTTTAAAGGCCCTGCAACTTGACTTCAACTGAAAACTACGAAAACCCCATTCTAATAATCTTCAGATATAACACACTGGCAAACACCAAATTCAATCCTAAAAACAATTTTTCTCTTTCTTTCCCAGGATCCAACTACTGCCCATATGCACTTAACCTGCTAAACCCAGATGAAAACCCAACCGAACAATGTTGGTCCACTGTAAACACAAAGGGGTGAGAAATTGTAATCTTTCAAGATCTTGGTCCATGATTTTCCATCCGAACCCTCAATGAAACCTTAAGCAAACGGCAACCCTCTTGCCTCAGAATTGAGTACAACAACAGGAAGAAACAAACTCTGAACAATGGAACTCCAGCTTAAAAGAAAACCTCTCGTCCAACCCTAATTCAGCCATATCTGAAACTTCTGAAGTCAATCCCTGATTCACAAAAGAAACAAAGCAAACAGAAAGTCCAGAAACTTGGTTAGTTATGCAATATGATTGGTCTATGATGATATGCAACAAATCAAAGAATCTGAGGGTAAAATTTGGGGTATGACACCTGCCTCCGTGAGAACGCCGACCTCTTCGCCTGGAGCGTCACAGAGATACCCGGACTCGACCCTGAGGTCGTCTACCACCAGCTCTCCATCAACCTGGCCACTAGGGCCGTAGTGCAACGTAGACATAGGCAGTCCCCCGAAAAGTCGGTGGCGGATGAAAAAGCTGTAAAAGACCTCCTAGAGGCAAATTTTATTTCGGAAGCCCGGTATTCAACCTGGTTGTCCAACATTGTATTAGTCAAGAAGTCTAATGGAAAATGGAGGATGTGCGTTGACTACACAGATCTCAACCGGGCATGTCCAAAGGATGCTTATCCCTTCCTCAACATTGACAAGCTCGTTGACAACTTGGCGGGTTTCAAACTACTGTCCTTCATGGACGCTTACTCGGGGTACAACCAGATCCCCATGGCCGAGGTAGACAAGCAGAGCACAACGTTTATGACTGAGTCAGGCAACTACTACTACAACGTAATGCCCTTCAGCCTGAAAAACATCGGTGCCACCTACCAACGGATGATGAACAAAGTCTTCCGAGGAGAGATCGGTGACATGCTCGAGGTCTACATGGACGACATGATCGTCAAATCCTGCACGAAGGTCGACCATACACCGCACCTCAAGAAAGTCTTCGAGACGACAAGGAGGTGCAGAATGCGGTTCAATCCGGAGAAGTGCACCTTTGGGGTACGCGCGAGGAAGTTCCTCGGATTCTACCTGACCGAATGGGGAATCGAGGCGAACCCGGACAAGTGTCGGGCCTTCTCCGAGCTCGCGACGCTGAGCATAAAGAAATCTATACAGTCCCTCAACGGAATGCTCGTGTCATTATCCCGTTTCGTCACCAAGTCCGCACAACATGCCCTCCTGTTCTTCAAACTACTGAGAAAGGAAGTTGTGTTCGAATGGACGGACGAATGCGAACAAGCCTTCCTCCACCTCAAACGTGTCCTATTAGAACCGCCCGTCCTGACGAGGCCCGATGTCGGGGAAGTCCTCTACTTGTACTTGGCCGTGTCAAACGAGGCTGTAAGCGTCGTGCTGATCCAGGAAACCCCTGATGGGCAGAAACTGATCTACTTCACGAGCAAGGCCCTCCACGGCCCAAAAGTAAGATATCAGCAGATCGAGAAAGTCTCCCTGGCCCTAATCAATACGGCCAGGAGGCTCTGACACTACTTCCTAGCCCACACCATCGTAGTAAGAACCGAACAACCTATCAAGCAGCTGCTCGGACGGCCCGACATGGCTGGGTGCATGCTAAAGTGGTCACTGGAACTCTCCGAGTTCGACATCATCTATGAAGGCAGAAAAGCTCTCGAGGCCCAAGTCCTGGCCGACTTTGTCGTTGAGATGACCCCCACAACAGAGTCAACCCCGGGAACTCACAAGTGGACCATATTCATCGATGGCGCTTCAAGCTCATCGGGAAGCAGTGTGGGCATCATCCTCGAAAACGAGGAGGGAGCTGTCATGGAAGTCTCCCTAACGTTGGCCTTTCCGATGACGAACAACCAGGCCGAATACGAAGCCTTCCTGGCTGGACTCCTCCTGGCAGAGGATCTTAAAGCCAAGGAAATAAAGATCTTCACGGACTCCCAATTGGTCGCATCCCAAGTCCGAGGCGAATACCAAGTGAAGAACGACAACCTGGCAGAGTACTTAGCCCTCATAAGGGAACAGATGAAGAGTTTCGACTCCGCGGAAGTACAACACATGCCTCGCGAGCAGAACACTCGAGCCGACGTCCTCTCAAAGTTGGCGAGCACCAAAAAGAAAGGCGGAAACAAATTCGTCGCCTAGGAGATCCTCGCTCTACCAAGTACAGAGAGGGAGAAAGAACTGCTCGACATTAACACCATCGGGGACGGCGATTGTTGGACGACCCTAATACACGCCTACCTCAGCACGGGGCGCTTCCCTGACGACACTAAGGAGGCCATTACGGTCAAATGAAGATCCTACTCGTATGTTCTGCTCGAGAATAAACTATACCGAAGGGGCTTCTTGATCCCTCTCCTCAAATGTGTCGACAGAATCCAAGCCTCGACCATCCTGCAAGAGGTCCATGAAGGCATCAACACGCAACACCTTGGTGGATGATCCTTAGCGAGGAAAGCCTTACGGGCTGGGTACTACTGGCCAACGATGCAGGAGGACACGAAGGAATACGTCAGGAAGTGTGACAAGTGCCAGCGCCACGGGGACATGCACCTCGCCCCTCCAAGCGAGCTCAAGTCCCTTTCCTCCCCTTGGTCGTTCGCCTGGTGGGGGATGGATATCCTCGGCCTGTTCACCTTAGGCTCCTATCAGAGCAAGTATCTGATAGTGAGCATCGACTACTTCGCCAAATGGATCGAGGCCGAAGCCCTCGCCAAGATCACAGTGCACAACATACTCCGTTTCTACAAAAGGAACATCCTCGCCAGGTTCGGCGTCCCGCTCGCCATTGTCACTGAAAACGGGACATAGTTCACCGACAGAAATTTCTGAGACTTCGTCACCAAACTCGAGACCAAGCACCATTTCACTTCGGTCGAGCATCCACAAACAAACGGTCAAGCTGAGGCCGCGAACAGAGTGATTCTCTGAGGTCTGAAACAAAGACTCGGCGACGCCAAGAAAGGATGGGTCGAGGAGCTCCACAGCATGCTCTGAGCCTGCCGAACAACGCCTCATTTGACTACCGAGGAAACCCCATTTCGACTCACGTACGGAACCGAGGCGGTGATCCCAGTGGAAACAAGTTGTTTTACCCCAAAATTTGACCAACCTTTTTCTTGTAATTTGGCTTATTGTTTCATTTCATTTGCATCTGCATATCATTTGTCGCATACTATGCATTTTGTCAGTCGGAGTGGATTATCGGGATTACGGCCACTTTGCTCGCGTTTCAGGCGATTCTAACTAGTTTAAACGAGGAGATTTTATTTCGGAATTGAGCAGAGGTTGCTCTTTCTGTTGGTCCGGTCTGTGTTGTTGATTTCGGTTGCGTTTCGATGTTCGCCCGATCTTTCCGTTCTTATTTTACTACTTTGTGTGATTTTATTCTTATTTTCTGCTTTTTTTTATAGCTTTATAATGTAGCTGTTATTTTTATTTAGAATATAGTTTTTAGAGAATAGAATTTTATTTTAATATAGCATTTTAAGTGGTTTTTAGATATAGAATTGTAAATAGTTTTTTAGATATTAGAATTGTTTTCTTTAAATAGTTGTTTTTATTTTAGAAATAGATTTTAGAATATAGTTTTTATTTTAGAATTATCTTCTTTTAGTTAAGATTAGATTTTGTTTAATTTAATTGTTCAGGAGTAAAATTATTTAGTTTTTAATTTTAATTAATTAGTTAATTAGAATTATTTAGAGTTTAGTTAAGTGTTGTTATTAGTCTTTAATTTTATTTTTCATTAATCATCAGTATATTCCATAATTAGTCGATTTTTAGCTTTAATTAATCAGCATCAATCAATTAATCCTTAGGTCAAAGGGAGCCACGTGTCGTGAGCCTGTACATGCCATTACTATTCATTGTCTCCCACAGCACACAACCCTAATCCCAAGAGGAACCTCCGCCGCCCACCTTCACCCTCAACCAAACCGTCATCCTCATCTTCATCAGCTTGAACCACCATTTCCCATTTCCACCAACAGTACTCAAAATCCAAACACCTCATCCTCTCCCCACGACCTCGCCACTTTCAAACTCCAGAAATCCAACTTCCACCTTCAAAAACTTCAACCCAGATTTGAAGCTTACTGAAACCCACGTCCACGGTTAAACTGAAACCCACAACATCCATACTCAGCAACACCTTCAATACCCATTTCCAGAAAACTTCAAAGCTTCAAATCACCCCAATCGAAACACTTTCCGCCATCTTCACTCGTAAATCCTTTTTCAGATTTCCAACCATCAACAACCTTTAATGTCCTCTTCAAACCACATCTGATCCACCACTCCCACAATCAGTTCACCTTCGAACCTCAAACTATTCGAATCATCTCCTTCCAAAACTCACAAAACTTCCATTTCCGAAATTTAAACCCACTCCATAAATTGAACCATCCAACCAAATCCCTCACCCTTCAACCTTCAACACCACCGTTTCTCTCAACCATTTCCTCTTCAAGCTGAAACCCATTCAAAAACGTAACCCAACAAACCCATACGAACCTACAACAATCCTTCAACCTCCATGAAAACTCCCCTCAAATCTTCGACAACCCACCATCAACAAACCCGTTAACCTCCTCGCATACCCATACCTCCTTTATTCAACCCATTTCAGCATCTTTAAGCAACATCAGAAAACCCACTCACCATCTGCAATACCCCCCCCCCCCCCCTTAATCGTCACCTCCAGATTCACACAACCTCCTTCAATTTAATTTCACAGGCACAAACAGATCTGAAATGGAGGTACTGAGTCGGTAAATCAGAGAAGTTTGAGTGGAACCTGAAATGGAATTTATAGAGAGAGAGAGAGAGAGAGAGAGAGAGAGAGAGAGAGAGAGAGAGAGAGAGAGAGAAAGAGATTTTGGAAAAAATGGACGCAGAGAGAGAGAGAGAGAGAGAGAGAGAGAGAGAGAGAGAGAGAGGCGGTTGGACGAGGAAGGAGACGATGTGTTCCTCTTGTTGATTTTGTTTCTTTTATTTTTATTATATGTGATGGATCTCCTCTTTGGCTGACTGTTGGTGGGCCTCAAGGCCCATTCCCCTTTCTGGACCATACCCCCATTTTGCTATTAGACACCCCCTCCCTGTTTCATATTTTTATGTAAAATATATTATTAGTTTTTAAATTGTTTCATATTTTTATGTAAAATATATTATTAGTTTTTAAACTATTTCATATTTTTATGTAAAATATATTATTAATTTTTAAACCATTAATAGGATTTGTAAATATATTTTTATAGTTTTTAATATATGTTAAGATTGTTAATACTTTTTTTTCCTTATTCTCTAAACTTTTTTTTAGACTTTTATTATTATATAGTTAATTTTAAGATTTATAATTTCATATATTTGTTTTTTTAAAGTTTTAGGTTCTTTAGAGATTTTTGTTTTTAAATATGTTATTAAGTTCTAATTTTGGTCTTTTGGAGATTTATTTTAATATATCTTTTTTAGGTTAGATTTGAGTTTTTATTTACTATTGAGGATTTATCTTTCCTCATTTTGGTCGGTTACGAGACCTCCGTAATCCATTACCAGTCAAATTATTGATGAATAATGTTGGATTCGAGACCACCTTTTTTCTCTCCTTATTTTTTTCTTCTTTCCGATTTTATTTTGACTTTCTTGGATCGATGAAGTCTTGTATCCGTAAGACGAGATCCCACTGTTTTTGGTCCGTGCGACACGATTCAATTGGAGAATGATCATCAATATCATTTCTCTATCTTGTCCATAACACGGATGTCAATACGCGACCTCCTATAGCTTGACTTCCCTTATAAGTCAAGTTACAACGGTTCAGCGTCACATTGATCCCAATTCGAAACATCATCAACAAGGATCAAAGAGGAGAAGTTTGGAAATGGAGCTTGCACGCAATGTAAAGGGTCAACGGAACCACTTCGTTCGGTAACATCTTTCTAATTTCATCTTTTATTCAACCGCCGAGCATTGTGAGTAAGCGATAGATACATGGGAAATGATGAGTGGGAATCCTCTTCTCATTCATCTAGAGTGTTTAGCATATGTCCTTTGGACGATATGCGACGCATTCGCTCCTACGTCTTAGGATTTTGCGTGTGCGTCTGTTTCCTTCCCGTTTAGGCGTTTCAGGCCTAGGATCCCTTTCTCTTGCCCCCGTGCGATTAAGACTTCTTTTCTCTCGCCCCCGTGCGATTGAGATCCCTTTTCTCTCGCCCCCGTGCAATCGAGATCTTGTCCTGTAGTTGGATGACCTACGGCTGCTCTGATCTCTCATATCTGTTGAGAGTACGTAGGCATAGGATTGCGATAATCCTAGCGAGCACTTTTCCCTCTTTTCTGGAGTTAGCTGAACTACGGCTGCCCCGATTTCTCATGCCAGATGAGAATACGTAAGAACAAGACGCGATGTCTTGGCGAGCACACTAACAAATAACCTCCCTTTCACTTGCCCCAGTGCAATCAAGACTAGCCTGTTGTTCTAAACCCGTTAGGTTCCCCATACCTTTTAACCCATAGACATGCTACGCTCGTTCTACAGCAAACAGGTAACGCCTAAGTCTCCAATGGTCGAGCAGCAATACACCTAACTGCTAGAATGTGTGCGCTAGTATCGTCTACCTTTTCTCTCGCTCCCCGTGCGATCGAGAACACCCTGTTTTCCCATAGTTTAGCTTGAACTACGTTTTATTCTGATTTCTCATACCAGATTAGAATACATAGGCACAAGACGCGATGCTTGGCGAGCAACCTCCCTTGTAGTTTCCCGAACTACATTGACTCTGACTTTCCCATTGCACGAGGGAATACGTAAGCATAGGGTGACGATGCCCTATCGAGTCAGGTCTTTCTCCCGTTAGCAGCAGTCGTAGATAGTTTGTTTTTCACCCATAGACTAGACAACAAGCATGGATCCTGTTGAGCACAATGGAAGTGAGGGATGCTCATACCTTCCCCTTGCGTAACCGACTACCGAACCCAAGATATGGTTACGATGAGCTGTCTTTTCCCTTTTCCGTAGGTTTTCTCTGATCGTTTCCTTTCCCTCTCTTTGGGATAAATAACAAACGGTGGCGACTCTTCTGTCCTTGCCGGCTGTTGCACCTCAAAATTTGCCTAACCTTTTCTTTACCTAGCTTGTGTTTCATTGCATTCATATTAGCATTATCATCTAAATTGCATTGACATGTGTGTAGGGGATCAAGAGTTATGAAGCTATATGAGGATCCTTATTCAAGTATTCAAGGGTTGATATCCTCATCAGAGAAGTTAAAGATCCTCAGAGAAGGGGTTGGATATAAGAGTGTGTGCCTCCTAACTTGAAGGTTGTGAGAGTTTATCATATGATTCTAAGGCCATGAAGTTGGACTTGAAGCCTTGAAAGAGCTCACGAGGAGTATTGAAGACCATTTTGAAGCCTAGACAGGTCATCATGTGAAGGATATGAAGTATAACCAAGACTGGTGCAATTAGGGTTCATCTGGTCAACCCTAGGTCAACAGATGATTTGAAGAAGGTTGAGACCCAATTTCAAAGCCATGTGATCATGGATTGATGAAATAAGATGCCCAAGGGATGATTCCAATGTCAACTCATCATGAATCAAGAGTGTGAGGAGTTCCTAGGCTAGGGTTTCTAAGTTTGACAGTGTAAAATCCCCTGGTTTGGTGCCTAACTTCAAGACCACATAACTCAAGATGTGATTTTAATCTCACCTTGAACCCAACATGGTTGTTGTAGACCATGATCATAACTTTAATTTTAGTACTAGAAGTCCTTGATAGGGTTTATAGAACTCAAGTTATGAATCATACAAGTTACAGGTCATCAGATGAATGTGAATTTGGAGCTTGAAAGTCAGCCAACTTTCATGACATTTTTGACCTACAAATATGATTCTCATGAACTTTTGGCCAACATGAATGTTGTTCCTTACCTTCTTAGCTTTCTAGAAAGTACTAGAAGTCTATGATTGGATTTGTAGAACTCAAGTTATGAGCTTTGCAAGACAAGGGTATTTTGGGAACTTGGAATTATAGGCCATTTTTTATTATAGGTCAATTTCACCAACTTAGACACCTCAAATGGACTTTTGATCAACTTGAAAGTTGTTCAAAATGGTGTTATTTGTCCAACCTTTACCCAAGAATTCATTGATATAGATTAAATTGAGAAGTGAATGAAGAAATTTTCATGGAGGAATAATTAAAAGGCATAAAATGAGAAAATTCTAAAATAATTCATTTTGGTGCAAAACATTACAAGTTTGTGCATTTTTTGAAGGTAAAAGACATTTGGAGTGGATTGGCATTTGTAGAATTCTAAGTTGAAGTTTGGTTCATGGCAAAATTCCAAGTTTCTTAAGAATGAAGTAACATGATCAATCCACACCATTGATTGGTATCAAGGAATAAATGTTGGCCCTTCATCCTCACTAACACACCAGTAATGGGTTTGAGCTAGATTGAAGCTGAAACAGAGGTGAAATCATGCTCTGTCATGAAGGAATTTTAAAGGAAAATTGGAAAAGTGAAATTGGATTTGCAAGAAAGTTGGGCCCCCATTCTCAGCCCAGATCAGTTCTATATATTCCCATGATTGAGTTCAGAGCAGGTTTGGTGATGGAATGAGCTTGGAAAGGTAAGAAGCAGTTGCAAAAGTTAGTTACAAAGTGAAAATTGAATTTCACCATTGAAGGGATTTCTGGAGAAATTGAGAGTTGAGAAAGCTTCTACCATCATCAAGGATCGATTCTGCACGATTTTGGATAAAGATTGGAGGTTGTAGCATCTTCTGTTGAAGCTCAAACCAGGTTTTCTTCTTTTCATAATTACACTCTATTGGTGATGAATTAGTGTAAATGTTGCATGTGGTTAGGTAGAATTTGAACCATAGATGGATTTAGGTTTGGTTTGGAAGCCATTGGTGAAGTTTCTTGATGATGGATGCAATCTTTAAGGATTCGGTTTAGGCTACATCTTGATTGATATCAAGTTTTAGTTAGGGATTCTTAATCAGTGATGAGTGTAGAAGAGATCTGTATGCTTTTTGTAGAGTTTGGTGATGATTTGCCAAAGTGCGTATTTTATGTTCATGTGCGTATCTGGTTATTCCTTGAGAAAATGGAAAAAAGAAATACATCATGATGATCCTTGTGAGGAGATGAGCAGATCTGGATAATTTGGTGAGGTTTAGTGTTATCTGATGATTTGGCCACCATGAACTCTCCGGAGAAGACGACCGGAGTCTTCTCCGGCCGCCCTGAATTTCCCCCCTTTCCATTTGCAGTTCAAATGAAGAAGATGATGGCTGCACCGTCGGATGAGTTTGAACCAGTGGACTTAGTATTAGGATCTAACGCATGTGGTTCAATTCTGAGGATTATTGACTTTGACTCCTGAGGTGGCACGTTAATATGCATTGGATTGTTATACTTTTGGTATGGACGTTCCAGATTAGGACGTAGGGTGAACCATAGTCAATCAGCCACACGCGATTAGTTAATGAAACAAATCGTTTCATTAAAGTGCTTCTGAGCTACGTGGCGCGCGCTGGCCCTTTAGATGCGTAGACTGGTCCACTGATCTGACGGTCACGTTTTATTCTCAGTCTTTTTAATTCTTTTATTTCTTTTAATTCATTTTTTATTTTCTTTTAATGCTTTCATCATTTTTAATTCATTAAAAATAGAAATAATTGTCAGAAAATATGAAAAAAAATCATGATTGATATTTGGCTTGTCCCTGATTTTTGTATGCAATTTGTTTGAGTTTTTGATAAAATTTCCATTTATTGTCTATTTTTCCATTTTTATTAGTTGATTAAAAAATGTAAAAATGGTGGACTTTCCTTCTGATTTTTGTGCTATCTCTTGGATTTGAATTGAGTTCTGATTTTTCGCATGTGTTATCTAGACATCTTGATAGTGTTGTAGGATTTTTCTTGCATTTTTTAGATGATTCTATGTATGGGTTTGAGATAGGTTTTTAGGACTTTCCCCTTATGGATTCCTTTTAGCACACCTTGAGATGTAGAAATTGTTTAGTACCTTTAAACTTAGGTTTTGACCCTGAAATTTCTACTATGATACCTTAGCACCCTTAGGAAGCTCTAGGATTTTTCTTAGAATTTTTAGAATTGATTTCCTATTTTCCCTACATTTTCCAAGTTGATTATGGTTTAGGTGATCCTAACTAGGCTTACTTCATATATTAGTCTTTTAAGTGAACTTTAACTTACTCTAAGCTTTAAATCCCTTCTTTATAGAATAGAACTTAGGTAGGTACATCTTTAGAACATTGATTAGGCCTTGATAGAGCTTTTGAATCCACTTATTTTAGGTGATCCTTGTAGCTAGTCATTAGGGTTTCTTAGAAGTTTCTGTGATGGCTTCTTTCCCCTGTGTGGTTTCTTCCCTGGGCTTTAGCCTATCTTCCTCCCTCTAGTCTTGATGAGGAGCCCTCTTGGGAGAGCCTAATCCTTTATTTGATTGGATTCTATGCATTCCTCAAGAGGTTGAGCCTTGGATTGACATTCATCAGCATAGTACGTTCCTTTGGTTTGCACTATCTTCCTCCTTCAAGTCTTGATGAGGAGCCCTCTTGGGAGAGTCTAATCCTTCCTTTGGTTGGATTCTGTGCATTCCTCAAGAGGTTGAGCCTTGGATTGACATTCATGGCATGGTATATTCCCTTGGTTTATACTGTCATCTATCTCCAAGTCCCTTTCTCAGGATCCCTCTTGGGAGAGCCTAATCCTTCCCTTGGTTGGATTCTGTGCATTCCTCAACAGGTAGAGCCTGAGATGGACATTCTATGTTGATACACTTTAGCCAGACACCTTAGATTGACATCTAGGGCCAATACCCAGTTACTCTGTCCTATTGGCATAGGATCCCTCTTGGGAGAGCCTAATCCTTCCCTTGGTTGGATTATGTGCATTCCTCAAGAGGATGAGCCCATGATGGACTCTTGTGTTGACACACATCCAACCTGATGTAGCATGGGATGACTTCCCTGTTGCTCATCTTGGTTACATTTCTCTTTCATGATTGTTTGACATTGCTTGATGCATTAGAATAGGTTCATATATAGATTATGTTAAGCTTAGGAGCATGACTGCACTGAAAGGTTGAGCTGAGCTCCCTTTGCTTGTTTTCTTTAGAGGTTGAGTGTTCTCCCTCTGCTTGAGTGTTATTTTTCCCTTTTTTTAGCTGATGTGTTTGCATTGAAAGGTTGAGGTGACCCTCCCTTTGCTTGTCTGTTTTTGTTTATTTTCTTTGCTTAATTGCTTAGAGGTTGAGTTTCTCCCTCTGCTTATATTGTTGCATTCCATTTGCATCTTTACTGTCTGCTTTTCTGTTTTATCTGCTTTAATGATTTTTGTAGTTTGTTTCTGTTTCCTATTTACATGATCCCCTAGGACTCTCACTTCCTTTGATAAGGAAGTGATGATAGACTGTTAGGTTGAAACCTTTGCATGATAACATCTAGGAGTTCCCTGTTTCAAACTCAACCATAGGATGAATCCATGGCATGACAACATTAGGGATTGACAGTTTCCCCTGTAGAGTCGTTCTCTTCTTATCTCCAAAACAACATTAAAATACGTAATAAAGACAAGTTGGTACAGCGCGTTACGAGCCTTAAGCCACTTGGAAAATAATTGAGCGGTCTCCTCTCAATCGTCTATACTGCTTAGTATACGTCCTTTGGACGATATGCGACACATTCGTTCCTAAGTCATAGTCTCTAGTGCAATACGAACTACAAACGTCCATAAAAAACACTTCTTTCCGTAAAAAATAGAAAACAAATATCAAATCTCTTTTTGCCCCGTGGGCTCCCTTAATAAGGAAAACGTTTTCAGAAACAGAGTGTCGTTAACTCTCAGTTCTACCGCAAATGGTAACGCACGAGTCTCCGATGAGCAAGCTGCATACACCAAACTGCTGGAATTGTTTTTTAACCCTACTCGGAAAAACAGATGAATCTGAACCTGTAATCCGTAGTATCCCGGACTACGTTCGCTCTGATTTCTCTGACGAGAATACGTAGGCACAAGATGCGATATTTTGGCGAGCAACCTTCCCCTTCACCCGTAGTTAGCCGAACTACGTTGACTCTGATTTCTCGTTCTCTGACAAGAATACGTAGGCACGAAGCGTGATGCTTTGTCGAGTCACTTTCTTTTCTTTTCTGACCAGCCTTGATAGGTAGATAGTTAAACCAACCCGTCAGATAAACACAACAAGCGTGGATCCCGTTGAGTACAACGGACGTGAGGGGTGCTAATACCTACCCCTTGCGTAACCGACTCCCGAACCCAGACATGGTCGCGATGACCTTGTCTTATAACTTTTCATCAGGTTTTTCCGATCGTTTCCTTTGCCTTTCTGTGGGATAAATAATGAAAGGTGGCGACTCTTCTGTTTTGCCGGCACCTTATTTTCGCAGTAGCGACAGCTGGCGACTCTGCTGGGGTTGTATAGCTGCTGGGGACTTTTTCCCATCCCCTATGCTGGGACCGTTTCCCATCCCCTATGCGAGTCAATCCTAGCGCTTGCGTGTTTACTGTTGGATTTGCATTTATTTATCGCACTTTACTTTCCTACACTTTACTTTCAGTATAATATGATTATTTCCTGTGCTGTTGTGGGAGGGGCTGATTCTGATGAGTGAGAAGCCAGACCCAGGCTTAAGAGGATACATAGTATTAGAGTGGATTAGTGGTGGACGTGCTTGCTTTTCTTGCATCAGTTCCCATGTAATCCACACTCAGACGAGGTTCTCTTTGATGACTTCCTATCGGTCCTTTGGACTCGAGAGGATTTTGGATCTGAGGATTGTCGACTCTGGGGACTGTTCATTTGTGACTCGGCTAAGTGAGGCCTCTTCAGGGAGTGATGATGCCAAACTAGAAATGGTGAATGTATCATCATTTCGTGAAAGTATGTGACGCTGAGGAAAGCATAGGATGCCATACCTGTGTCAATGGATTAGGTCCATACTTGTGAGCGGGGCTGGGCTATGCAGGAAACCTTTACCTTCAAACAACCTGGTTTTCTTGACAATGAATCAGTATTGTTGGTATCAGAGGGTTCTTATCATCAGAGATGTGTTTGTTCTTGAGAGAGCGGATTTTTGGTCCTTTTCAACCAACATCACAGTCATCTTGATCTCCTGCAGCATGTTTGCATTGTTGCATTTTTGCATCCTCATTTGCATATCATTAACGTGTGTCTGTGTTGCAGGTGCATACTTCTCCCCTGGTTCTAGTGATCTTGATCCTCATGGTTGACATGGCGTCTCTGAAGAAGACAGTGGCTTACAAGCTACCAACACCCGACATCCGAGAGTTACGGGGTTTGATTTCTTTGCCTGATAAAAAAGTGATGGAGGATTTCAGAAAAAAGCTACGGGAGACTTCTGAGTATTGTGTGTAAGCTTTTTACGTACGAGTTGAACGGCCTCTACGCTCTTCTGTAGTTTTATGACCCGCAACTCAGATGCTTCGTTTTTCTAGACTATGTCCTAGCTCCGACCTTAGAAGAGTATTCTGACTTGCTAGGGGTACCTTTGTTAAATCAAATGCCTTATTACCGTGTTGATGGTAAACCTAACTTGGGTAAGTTGGCTGCTTCCCTTCATCTAGATGACTCAGAGTTGAAAGGGATGTTGTTCAGAAAGATTGGAGTTTATGGTTTCTCTTTGCCTTTCCTAGTGGAGAAGGCCCAAAGGTTTGCCAAGAAGGGTTGTTGGGATGTATTCAATGCCATCTTAGCCCTTTGCATCTATGGAATTGTGTTATTCCCAAGTCATCCGGACTTCATAGGTATGGATGCCTGCCACATATTTGCTTCTGGGAATCCAGTGCCCACTCTCCTCGGAGACGTTTATCATTCAGTTCACAGCAAGAATGAAAACAGAAAGGGGAAGAATGTAGCATGTTGCGCTCCTTTGCTGTATAAGTGGTTTGCCAGCCATCTTCCTAAAACGGGCCCGTTTATTGATTTTGCTGAGACTTCACCCTGGTCTGCACGTTTGATGGGTTTGTCTGCTGACAATATCATATGGTTTGATAGAGATCTGCTAGGCAAAGAGATTGTGCGTAGTTGTTGTGGCTTTCCTAACGTCCCCCTGGTCGGAAGGAACGGGTGTATCAATTACAATCCCTCTTTGCTAGTACGACAATTTGGGTATGCACTAAGAGGTCCTCCTGAAGAGGAAGAGATAGGAATCTCTGTATCTCACAGGGTTGCTTGAAGGTGACACTTTGGTTAAGGTCGAGAATGCTTGGAGCAAAATTCATAGAAAAGGAAGAGTTTTGCTAGGAAAAAGCAATAACAAGGCCTTTGATCCATATGTGGCCTGGGTCCGAGAAAGAGCCGCCAAGTTTCTAATGCCATTTCTTGCAGTGGAACCGTTATATCCTCCCGTGGTCAAAGAACCAACCACAGTTGATATTCAGAAGTTCAACCAGGTGCTCCGAGAGAAAGAAGAGCTACGAAAAGCCAACGAAGAGTTGGAGAAAGAGATTGCTCAACTCTGGAGCAAGAAGAGCAAAGCCGTATACACCTGCAAAAAGCATACATAATTGATAAACCACTTGGGCACTAATTTGACAAAGGAGACTGATTCTAGAGAATGTCTTGGATTAGACCTGAAGGTTGTGCACAGTGTGTTGACCACTAAGAAGCAAGATCTGGATAGGGTGTATCTGAAGTTATCTAAATACGAGAAATTGTGGAACAACACTTTGACTAGCCACAAAGAGCGAGAGGAGAAGCTGAAGCAACAAATAGCTAAGCTAGAGGTCCATATTGAGATCAAGGACAAGAAGATAGAGGCTTAAGTATCACTTCGACGCGACGCTCAATACCGGTTAGTTGAAACTACGGCAAACTTGAAGGATTGTCAACTCAGAGCTGATGCTAAGAGGTGTAGAGTGGAAGACCGCTCTGGAGAAGGTGTTTGAGGGGACGTTGCCAAGGATCTTCAGGATACCATCAAGCAGAGGGATTTGCTGATCCGGGGTCTGCTCACATAGCCTAGCCATCCCATTACGAAGAAGTTATTAGAGGATTTCTGTGCCCGTAGCCGCACTTGATTTCTTTGTATTTCTTTGTATCTTTTATGCATTGATATTCTAACCACCACCAGGCTTGTTGGTTGGGGTCACACTTGTTGCTTCAGTTGTATTCGATTACAGTTGTACGCTGCCCGCGCGGGTTTTTCTAATATATATGAGGATTTCTTTCCATGATTGGATGTTCGACTTTATTTGTCTTGGAAACTAGGATCGGGGGAATCTCTCCCAAGGCACAGACACATGTTTGCATTTGCATGAATCATTTTCATAACAGGTATCTCGAGTTGTTTTTCTAACCCCTTGTGCTTGCAGGTTTGTATCAAGATTGATCGCAGACAGATTCACCGGTATTCTACTAGAGCAAATCAAGTCAGAGTAATGGAACAGGTTCAGACTGGCATCCAAGAGCTCAAGGAGAGGATGGATCATTTTATGGATCTCATGCAAGTGGTCGCTAATGGCCAGGACCAGCTCAGAACTCTGGTGCAACCTCTGATTGCACGCGTCGACAGCAACGGCGTGCTACACGGTGGGAATGTTGTAAACCCTTCGCTTGTTGCATCCCTGTTACTGGAGGGAATGGAAGTGGCAATGGTAATGTTGTTACTAATGTTGGAGCTAATAAGAATACGATTGGAGCCATAAACGGCAACTTTGAGGCCAATGGTAATGTTGGTATAGGAAATGGCAATACTGGTGGAACGGGTAATGCTAGGAACGCTGGCGCTGGTAATCTGTATGGTCTTGATGCTGTTGGGTTTGCTCAGGGTAATGGTCATCAACCTTGGCTGGAGGATCGTCAAGAGGACTTATTCTCAATGAAAGGAGCCGAGGGAGAACTGAATTCTGAAGCCCGTTTAAGGTTCAAAGCACTCGAAGACAAGATGAAGAGTTTTGAGAACTTGAATACCATGGGCGTCGATATGACCAAGCTGGGGCTAATCTCAGACCTTAAGGTGCCTCCCAAGTTTAAGGTACCTGACTTCGAGAAGTATAAGGGCACTACTTGCCCCCGTGTCCACCTGAGGTCCTATTATCGAAAGATGTCTGCACATTCTGAAGATGAGAAGTTGCTGATGCACTTCTTCCAAGACAGCCTGTTAGGCCCCTCGCTGGAGTGGTATATGGGTTTGGAGCCCATAAGTGTACATAGTTGGAAAGACCTTGCTGAAGCGTTTGTACGCCACTATCAGTACAACAGCAATTTGGCTCCCAACCGGGTTCATCTACAAAATTTGTCTCAGAAGAACAACGAAGGCTTTAAAGAGTATGCCTAGAGGTGGCGTGAACTGGCAGCGAGGGTTCAGCCACCGATGGTTGAGCGAGAACTTGTTGAGATGTTCGTGGCTACTCTTCCAGGGGTTTATTATGAGAAGCTTGTTAGTGGTATGTCGGGAAGCTTCTCCAACCTTATAATCACTAGAGAACATGTAGAGAATGACATCAAACTCGGAAAGATTCAGGGTGTAGATGTGCCCTCAGCTGGAGGGGGAAAGAAGCCTTACAGTGGTAAGAGACGTGAAGGTGAGACGAGATCAGTGTCTAATGCTCGGGGAAAAGGAAAAGGCCAGCGCCAGCAGGTCGCTAGCATTACTATTCCTACTGTCCAGCAACCTCAGCAGCAGCAGAACCAGCAAGGGTACCGGAGGTACCAGAATAAAGCACCATTGTCAAGTCGTCATCTTGAAACCCCACCTATGTCGTATGCCTAGCTTTTGCAGACTTTGCTTCAGTTGCAGCTAGTTCAGAAGAGAATTTTGGCCCCCTTGACAGGGACACCTCCACCGGGCTACGATGCGAATGCGAGATGTGAGTTTCATTCGGGGGCACCTGGCCACTCGATTGACAATTGTAAAGCATTTAAGCACAAAGTACAAGATATGGTTGACGCCAAGATAATCAACTTTTCTGATAATGTTACGAATGTTACGAAGAACCCTATGCCTAACCACAGGGGATATGGAGTTAGCGCCATCATCAAAGAGGAAGATTCGGACTTATTAACTGATGTCAAAGACCTGAAGACACCACTCGGTTTCGTTAAAGCCAAGTTGATGAAGAAAGGTATTTTCCCGGGCTGTGGGAAGTTATGTATGGATTGTGCGAACCATTCAGACAGCTGTAATCAGTTAGTAGCAGGGGTACAGAGTTTGATGAACGAAGGAATTTTGCAGTTTAGTCGGAGGGCTGAGAACAGATCAGGGGAAGTAGTGCTCGAGCAGAAGGATGAGGTTGCCACTATCACCATCCCTCGTAAAACAATTACCATTTCTGCATCAAGGCCACCTACGATCACCGTCACGAAGGTTTGGCCTATACCGTTTGAGAGCACTAACGTTGTTCCATGGCACTATAGGGCAGATGTCTACTGCAATGGACAGAAGTTGGAGTTGGAGCCATCCGGGAAATCTGTTGACAACCTAGTCGGGACTGGGGGAATAACGCGTAGTGGAAGAGTGTTTTCTCCACCGGAGATTGTGGCTGACAAAGCTGACAAGGCTGAGAAGACTGAAAGAGGTAAAGGTAAGGTCGTCGAAGAAACCTCCTGTGAGGTAGGAAAAGACCTGCTTGTGAAAGACACCGAAGAATTTATGAGACTGATCAAGAAAAGTGATTATAAGATAGTTGATCATCTTCATCAGACGCCGTCTAAGATCTCTATTCTGAATCTATTGTTGTGTTCTGAGGCGCACCGCAACGCCCTGCTGAAGGTTCTGGATGCAGCATATGTACCGCAAGAGATCTCCGTCAACCAGCTAGAGGGAGTGGTTGCTCATGTGAATGCTGGGAATGGATTAGGGTTTACTGACCTAGAGCTGACGCCAAAGGGAAGGAACCACAATAGTGCCTTGCATATCTCGATAGAATGTCGAGGAACGGTCATGTCCCATGTGCTGGTGGACACGGGATCATCTCTGAACGTTCTCCCTAAGAAAGCTCTGATGAGGTTGGATACGAGAGGGCTGATTTGTACACCCAGTGACCTGGTGGTAAAAGCTTTTGATGGGACTAAGCGAACCGTCTTTGGAGAGGTAACTCTACCCATTCAAGTTGGGCCAGAAACCTTTGACGCGATTTTCTATATCATGGATATCATGCCTGCCTATAGCTGTCTATTGGGCCAGCCTTGGATCCATTCTGCGGGTGCAGTAACTTCCACATTGCACCAGAAACTGAAGTATGCTGTGGGTGGTAGCATCGTGACCGTCTGTGGAGAAGAGGACATAATGGTGAGCCATTTTTCATCTTTTAAGTATGTTGAGGTGGATGGCGAGATCCCCAAAACTTTGTGCCAGGCGTTTGAGGCCGTTAAAGTCAAGGATGCGATTCCGACGATGATCGAAAAACCTGAGATGAATCTTTCTTCCTTCAAGGAAGCTCAAGCTGTTGTTCAAGTTGGTGCTGCCCCGGGCTGGGGGCAAGTTTTGGAAATCCCTAACAAGCAGGATAAGTTTGGGTTAGGGTATTCTCCTTCGGCTGATGCTTCATCCTCGGTACACCGTTCGTCAAGGGGCCAATTCAGTTCACAAAAGGTGGGGAGATATTTGAGAATGTCAACGTTGTGTTTGAAGACGACGAGGATAGTGACTGTGACCTGGATTTCTGGATTCAGCCATGCAAACTAGGCCAGAGCCTCAACAACTGGTCCGTCCAGGATGTCATCCAAGTGACGCGTAAAGAGTAATGCTTTGTCTTTTTCCAATTATTGTACAACCTTATGCTCTACCCGGGGCATAACGGTTTTATTGTCAGGGCCTTGATTGCTTATGCATGTACATATTATCAATAAATCAAAGGGCGTTTTCTTTGCATTCAAATTTTGTGATCTCTGTTATTCTCGTTTTATTTTTGTTTTGAAAAACAATAAAATGGCAATATGGTTTGTGCTAACCTGCATATCCTCTTTTTAAGCTTAACCCTTGTTATTGCAAGATTCACACTACAGATGACATCGACTCTAAACCTTCTATGACTCACTTCGACTTTGATTGCCCGATATATCAAGCTGAAGAAGAGATTGATGAAGATGAAGACCTTCCGAAAGAGTTGGCCCGATTGTTGAAACAAGAAGATAAGAAGATCATTCTGCCTCACAAGGAAGAGATTGAGATTATTAATCTAGGTTCTGAGGAACTTGCCAGAAATGTCAGGATAGGGGCTGGATTGCAGAGCGATATCAAGCGAAGATTGGTCGAGATGCTTCGAGAGTATAGTGACATCTTTGCTTGGTCGTACGAAGAAATGCCCGGGCTCGACACTGGCATAGTGGTTCATCATCTACCACGGCGAGAAGATTGTCCTCCAGTTAAGCAGAAGCTTAGAAGGACACGACCAAACATGGTTGTCAAGATCAAAGAAGAGGTCCAAAAGCAGCTGGATGCTGGATTCTTGGCCGTTACTACTTACCCTCCGTGGGTCGCCAACATAGTACCTGTACCGAAGAAGGACGGTAAGGTGCAGATGTGCGTTGATTATCGGGATTTGAATAAGGCGAGCCTTAAAGATTATTTCCCGCTCCCTCATATTGACGTATTGGTCGACAATACTGCTCAATTTTCCATGTTTTCGTTCATGGATGGCTTCTCCGGCTATAATCAGATCAAGATGGCGCCAGAAGACATGGAGAAAACCACGTTCATCACACCGTAGGGGATGTTCTGCTACAAGGTAATGCCTTTCGGTCTGAAGAATGCAGGGGCAACTTACCAGCGGGCGATGGTCACTTTGTTTCATAACATGATTCACCACAAGATTGAAGTCTATGTTGATGACATAATTGCGAAGTCCCAAACAGAGGAGGGATATCTGGTCAATTTGCTGAAGCTTTTTGAGAGGCTTAGGAAGTTCAGGTTGAGGCTGAATCCTAACAAATGTACTTTCGGAGTACGGTTCGGAAAACTACTAGGGTTTATTGTGAGTGAAAAAGACATTGAGGTTGATCCTGCCAAGATAAAAGCAATACAAGATATGCCAGCACCAAAAACTGAAAAAGAAGTTTGTGGTTTTCTGGGCAGAATAAACTACATTGCTAGGTTTATATCTTAGCTCACGGCCACGTGTGAACCGATGTTCAAGCTATTGAAGAAAGATCAGGCGATTATCTGGAACGAGGATTACTAGAAGGCATTTGACAAGATAAAACAGTATCTGCAGGAACCTCCAATTTTGATACCCCCAGTGGTTGGAAGGCCTCTAATCATGTACTTGACAGTTCTTGAGAATAGCATGGGTTGCATTCTCGGTCAGCACGACGAGACTGGCAGAAAGGAGCACACCATTTATTACTTGAGTAAAAAACTCACAGATTGTGAGTCCCATTACTCAATGCTGGAAAAAACGTGTTGTGCACTCGCATGGGCTGCCAAACGTTTACGACCGTATATGCTCAATCACACGACCATGTTAATTTCGAATATGGATCCGATCAAGTACGTCTTCGAGAAGCAGGCTCTATCCGGGAGAATTGCCCGATGGCAAATGGTGTTGACGGAGTATGATATTCAATATGTTTCCCAGAAGGCCATCAAGGGAAGTGTTTTGTCTGAGTACCTTGTCGAACAGCCTATCGAAGATTATCAACCGATGAAATTTAAATTCCCTGACGAGGATATCATGTTTCTCAAAGCGAAAGATTGTGATGAACTGTTTCCAGATGAAGGGCCAGATAGGAAGTCCCAGTGGAAATTGATATTCGACGGTGCAGTTAATTCGTACGAAAATGGTATTGGGGCAATCATTACGACTCCCTAGGGATCCCACATCCCATTTACGGCCAGATTGAATTTTCTGGTCACCAATAATGAAGCGGAATATGAGGCATGCATCATGGGTTTAAAAGAAGCCATTGATTTGAGAATCAAGAACCTGGATGTATACGGTGACTCGACACTCGTTGTTAACCAGATAAAAGGGGAGTGGGAGACCCGTCAGTCGAATTTGGTCCCATACATGAATTATGCCAGAAGGCTGCTTCCTTTCTTTGATCGAGTGGAACTCCATCACGTGCCTAGAGCTGAAAATCAGATGGATGATGCCTTAGCCACGTTGGCTTCAATGTACAAAGTCAATTTTTGGAATGAAGCTCCAAGAACCGTCATTTCCCACCTCGATAGGCCTGCATTCGCTTTTGCAATCGAGGAAGCCTCCGATGGCAAGCCATGGTTCCATGATATCCAGACTTTCCTTATGACTAAGGAGTATCTTGTGGGAGCGTCGACCCAGGATAAGAAGACTCTGAGGATGCTGTCCGGAAATTTCTACCTCAATCCTGATGGAGTTCTATATAAGAGAAATCACGTTCTCGTGCTACTCAGATGTGTGGACGAAAAAGAAGCTAGTTTGCTTATGGAGGAAGTCCATGAAGGCACATTTGGTACGCACGCCGGCGGACATGCTATGACGCGGAAAATATTACGAGCAGGATATTACTGGCTGACGATGGAGTCGGATTGTTTCAAATTCGCGAAGAGATGTCATAAATGCCAGATTTATGCTGATAAAATCCATGTGCTGCCGTGCCCGTTGAATGTCATGTCATCCCCGTGGCCGTTCTCCATGTGGGGTATTGATATGATTGGCAAGATCGAGCCCACTGCATCTAATGGACACCGCTTCATTTTAGTAGCCATCGACTACTTCACCAAATGGGTGGAGGCAGACTCGTACGCTAACGTGACCAAGCAAGTGGTATCTAGATTCATAAAGAAGGACATCATCTGTCGATATGGAATTCCCGAGCGGATTATTACTAATAATGGTTCGAATCTAAACAAAGAGATGATGAAGGAGTTATGTCAGAACTTCAAGATTGGACATCACAACTCATCGCCTTACCGGCCGAAGATGAATGGTGTGGTTGAAGCGGCCAACAAGAACATTAAAAAGATAGTGCAAAAGATGGTTGTGACCTACAAATATTGGCATGAGATGTTGCCATTTGCATTGCACGGTTATCGTACGATGGTACGCACATCAACCGGGGCAACTCCTTTCTCACTAGTATACGGTATGGAAGTTGTCCTACCGTTGGAGGTCGAGATTCCTTCTTTACGAGTTTTGGTTGACATGAAACTCGATGAGGCAGAATAGATTAAGAACCGATTGAATCAACTCAGTCTGATGGATAAGAAGAGATTAGCATCGATTGCATACGATCATCTGTACCAGAGCCGAATGAAGAAAGCATATGATAAGAAGGTGCGTTCTAGAAGCTTTCAGACGAGTGATCTCGTCCTGAAGAAGATTCTTCCACCACATTCCGATCACAGGGGCAAATGGACTCCTAACTAAGAAGGTCCATATGTCGTCAACAAGGTCTTCTCGGGAGGAGCGTTACTGTTATTCACGATGGATGGCGAAGATTTTGCATCCCCTGTGAACATGGACGCAGTTAAAAAATACTTTGCTTAAAAATGACCCGCTAGAAAGAAAAAAGAATATCCAGGCAAAAATGGGGCATCCCGGCGAACCATAAAAAGGAAAAAGGTTCGGGCAAAAATTAGGGATATAAATGAAAAAATGTACACCCGCAAAGTCGAAAACCTGTAGGGGCGGCTTTGGCAAAAAAAGGGTATCCCGGTGAATCGAAAACCCGAAAGGGCGATTCAGGCAAAAGTTAGGGATTAAAAAAGCAAATGACTGTGTTCCACGTGTGAACTTTCATTGTTCGGTGGTTTGGGAAGACCTGAGGGCCGTTTATCCAAATCAATCTCTTCTAAAGCTGAAGCCTCGAAGAAGTATCGAAGTCGAGTGGGTCATAGAGGGATCAACTCATGGTGTTCGCCTACACCGCATTACCGACATTTGTGTATACTGATGTATATTTATGTTTATACTTGCGCAGCTTCCTCATTTCAGGAGCTTGCATCTGTTGTAAAACATTTTGCCTATTCAGGGGCTCGTTTATCAATAAACATATCCTATTCAGTATTTCTGTTTGTTTGTTTTAGCTTTTATCTGTTTTGTTTGCAAAAAAGAACGCCCAATGTTTTTGATAAAATGTGCATACATAAACTTGCTGGCCTAGGCCGATAATTGTTGAAACATTGAATTACCTGAACATTATCACAGGATGATCACCTTGATAGGTCCCTTTGTGAAGGGTAGCTTGTCTATTTGTTCACTTTGTTGTAGGGACGTCACCCTCCAGGCAGTACGCCAGATGTTTTCCAAGCAGGATGATTCCTTCTTCCTCATCAGGTTCAGTTGTGTTTCCCCACAGAGTCGGAACATGAGGCTGTGACTCAGCTGGGGAGATGATGATCCTGCCTAGGATGCATCTTGGTCGGGGACTATCCGCAAGTGTTTAGCTCTCGATAGTTCAGACTGAAGTCTCCGGCAGAATTGAAATTTCCCACAGAGTTGTATGCTCCCCGGCAGGTAGGATTTATTCCAGCGTCTGGTTGCGTGTCCCCAACCGAGTTTGCAGTTCCCCAAGAGAGTCGAGTCCTTGGAAGTCGTTTAAGCCGTTATTGGTTTTCCCCAGTAGAGTGTTGAATAGTTGTTGCTATACTTCCCCATCGGAGTCCATTTCTCCATGAAGATTCTAACTGCGAAGGTCGTGTAGTTTATTTCAGCGATTGACATCGTTTCCTCAGTAGTTTGTGGTTCGTATACCCAGTTGAGCGAGTACAGGTTCCCGTAGAACTTTATCCCCTGCAGAAAGTCGACTGAAGTTCGTTTCCCCAGGTTAAGTCCAATTGAGATGGGTGTGATTTCTTCTCTTCGGCAGGATGATTCCTTCTCCCCATCAGAATGTTTCTTTCTCCTTGACAAGAGGGTGTTTTCCTCCAGCATTTATTTTGTTGATTCGGATCCATAGCATTTTTCATGATTGCATAGCATTTACCCTAAACGCGTAGCATTTCCACCGTGTGGAGCATTACGCCATTGTCAAACATACGCATGTGAAACATGAGCTAGGTCGTTACCGTTCTTGTTTTGTAGGCGTTCCTCAGCAGAGTTGTTTGCTCAAGATGAGTCTTGAAGTCCCCAGCGAGGTTGTTTGTTCAGGATGATTCTTGAATTCCTCAGCAAAGTCTACTCGTTCAGAATGATTCCTGAATCCCCAGAGCAGAGTTACTTGACAGTTCTCCAGAATCCCCAGCGGAGATGTGTCATCCCCAGCAGGTTTCAAACAGAGAAGTTGAAATTTCCTTGAAGACTTGATGATTGAAGTCCGGCAATAGTGCCAAATTTATGACTTACTAATGAAGTCCGACCGTGATGTCAAAGAGTTCCTCTAGCTGACGCGGAGTGCCTGACGGCAGAAGATAAGATATCCCAATTAGCTCATGATTGACTATGGATTCTATTCCCGACTTACTGACGAAGTCCGGCTGACGCCCGAGAATTTCCTTGAATGCCCGACGGCATAATTGACCTGAGTGTCAAACGTCCAGTGACCTAACGAGTCCAGAGATGACGTTAAGGAGTTCTTCTGTTGTAATGCAGGATGCCCAGCAGCATAACCGACGATCCTTCACCAGTTGCTGTGCAACCAGTGATCCCTTATTGACTTACTGATGGAGTCCGACAAAGATATTGTCGAACGTTCCTAGCGATCTGACGAGTCTATAGGTGGTGATAAAGAATTCTTCTGCTATGGTGCAGAATGCCCGACGGCATAATCGACCATCCTTCACCAGTTACCGTGTAACCAATGACCCCTTGATGACTTGAGGACGAAGAGCTACAGCAAAACCGAACGATCATCCTGATGAAGATTTGAAATTAATCACTCACCAACAAGTTGTCGTGCAACTGTCATTTCAGTTTCAGAATTTGTCCCCACCAGAGCATCGTTTACTTGTGTGGTTGGCAAATTTCTGGATTTATTGGTATTCAACCGTCTTTTACCTTGATTGTTTGAGAGTCATTCGCTTCTCACCCATTCAGGTCCAAGCCGTTTGAATAGGGGCAGCTAATGCACCCCAAAATTTGCCTAACCTTTTCTTTACTTAGCTTGTGTTTTATTGCATTCATATTAGCATTATCATCTGCATTGCATTGACATTTGCGCAGGGGATCAAGAGGTATGACTACCAACAGAGGGATCCACAAGGTTGTGAAGCTATCTGAGGATACTTATTCAAGTATTCAAGGGTTGATATCCTCATCAGAGAAGTTAAAGATCCTCAGAGAAGGGGTTGGATATAAGAGTGTGTGCCTCCTAACTTGAAGGTTGTGAGAGTTTATCAGATGATTCTAAGGCCATGAAGTTGGACTTGAAGCCTTGGAAGAGCTCACGAGGAGTATTGAAGATCATTTTGAAGCCTAGACAGGTCATCATGTGAAGGATATGAAGTATAACCAAGACTGGTGCAATTAGGGTTCATCTGGTCAACCCTAGGTCAACAGATGATTCGAAGAAGGTTGAGACCCAATTTCAAAGCCATGTGATCATGGATTGATAAATTAAGATGCCCAAGGGATGATTCCAAGGTTAAATCATCATGAATCAAGAGTGTGAGGAGTTCCTAGGCTAGGGTTTCTAAGCTTGACAGTGTAAAGTCCCCTAGTTTGGTGTCTAACTTCAAGACCACATAACTCAAGATGTGATTTTCATCTCACCTTGACCCCAACATGATTGTTTTAGAGCATGATCATAGCTTTTAATTTGAGTACTAGAAGTCCTTGATAGGGTTTATAGAACTCAAGTTATAAATCAGACAAGTTACAAGTCATCAGATGAATGTGAATTTGGAGCTTGAAAGTCAGCCAAATTGCATGACATTTTTGACCTAGAAAGATGATTCTCATGAACTTTTGGCCAACATGAATGTTGTTCCTTACCTTCTTAGCTTTCTAGAAAGTACTATAAGTCCATGATTGGATTTGTTGAACTCAAGTTATGGGCTTTGCAAGACAAGGGTATTTTGGGAACTTGGAATTATAGGCCATTTTTTATTATGGGTCAATTTCACCAACTTAGACACCTCAAATGGACTTTTGATCAACTTGAAAGTTGTTCAAAATGGTGTTATTTGTCCAACAATGACCCAAGAATTCATTGATATGGATTAAATTGAGAAGTGAATGAAGAAATTTTCATGGAGGAATAATTAAAAGGCATAAAATGAGAAAATTCTAAAATAATTCATTTTGGTGCAAATTGTAAAACCCCACTTTACCCCGTACGCGTAATATAATAAATATATAAAAACAATTCATGAAATTCATCAGAGTTCTCCAACACAGTGGGATATCACACTAAGTCACTTCATTTCATTAAAATAATCAATATTATTTAGTTTTCAAGTAAGCAGCGGAATACAAATCAATTCTCCAATATAATTCTCCTCAACACGAGGTCATACAACATAAGTCCAACAATGAAGATACGTAACAATAAACAAATAAAGTAGTCAAATAACAACGTAATCCCGTCCTCCCATGTTACGTATAAGAGCGACTCCTAAGACTCGATCAAATAGCAACACACTCCAAGCACTACTCAGGTACCTGGTCACCTGTACTCCCAAGAGAGCACAGACGCAACAACAAAAAGGGGTGAGAACTACATTCAATAAATAAACGGTGAAATACACATGCTAAGGAGTAGTTACACACCACACATAAAATAAGCACAAATAACGCACATACACGTGCCACCTCAATCACTTGACATTCATAGTCCACACTCAATTACAATAATGCAATGTGACTCACTGGCTCGACACAATGCATGTGGTACCAACACAATCTCATACGGTTCACACTAGAACCCGATTCCGTCGGAATCCGGATAAGTCGTATATACGTTCCTCTGAACTACAACTTATCTCCACAACGACTTCCACATTGAAGTCCGGATGAAACTAGGCACCCATCATGGATTCCCACCTAGCCATCTCCACAAGACACATGATATGAAATGCATGTCAACACAATTATGCAATGTAATACATCATGCATAATTCACGATCAATCTTGATCCACACGAGCCATCCGCTCACCGTAATCCTTTCGGGAATTACCACAATCGCATAAAATCGTCCACATTCGACCATCTTGGCCCACATCTATCAAAACACCAAGACATCATTGAACCAGAACATGATTCGTTACTAAAACATATACACAATTGACTTCTCAAACATAATTAGATATAAAATATTGTGAAAACAATTCCATTATCTATCCTATGTTATAGCTTTGTTCATTAGCTTTCCAACACTTCGAACAGAGATAAAAACGGACTTACGGATCCAAAGTTACGTCCAAAACAATTTCGACCGAAAACATGAACAATCTTGACGGACAGAAAGACACTGTTACGCTCCGGAGCTGATATTCACCCAATTATTCTTGCGAATCACTTACTCAAAGCACCCAAAACATCACTAAAACATTCCTAAGGTTATACGGCAATAACGACACAACTTTTATGGTTTATTATGCTCATCTGGCAACATTTGCAACACATAAAACACTATTTCCTGCAATTGCTCTGAGTACTTCAAAGTTACCCACGTTTGAATATTCCTATTCCTATAAGGACAACATATTACAATTTTTCCTTCAATTACACCCTACGACATTAAATTACTCACTATCTAATATTCAATCCCTTCAGGGTCAGACATATAACAATGTCAAGGTTCTGGCCACGAAGGTTCAATTTCCCATAAGTTTTTCCTATATTAATATTCAACGATACATATCATTTGGTCATTTGGTCATAACCTCATATTCTTACGATTACTTCCCTATTTCCCACAATTATCCTAAATCCCAAAACCATAGGGAAACCTTAGAGCATCGTATATAACACATTCATTCTTACATAGAAAACTATGAAAAGCAATACTCCCCATACAATAATCATTCAAGAACGGCAACAATTTTATGGAATTTATCATGCTACGAAAATTAGATCAACAATCCTCAAGAACACATAATTCCTAGGAGAGAAAGGACCTCTCACTACCCTCTCATGTTAATTCACCCATATTGAAATCCATTCTTCCCCCTTACCTCGATTAATTGCTCAATCGTTGAAGAATCTTGAAGGATTGACAGCCCTAGCCTCATTCTCTTCCTCATTGTTCTTCTTCTCACTTTTTCTCCCAAAACCTTTCTCTGACAGGTTATCGTGTTCTAATTCTCTATCCCCAAAAAACTTCTCTATTTCCTTTAATCTCTTATTTCTTATTTTATTATTTAAATCCTATAATAATAATAATAATAATAATAATAATAATAATAATAATAATAATAATAATAATAATAATAATAATAATAATAATAATAATAATAATAATAATATTCTCCCACTAATAATAATATTCATACTAATAGTAATAATATGAATAATAATAATATTCCACCAAATAATACTATTAATACGAATAATAATAATAATAATAATAATAATAATAATAATAATAATAATCTCATTAACATTATTATTAATAATAGTTGGAATAATATTAATCATTATAATGCTCTCGATATCATAATTAACTTACTTCTTTATCTAGGTCCACAGTACCCCAACTAAGGTCACCTCTCTCCCTTACTCCTAACCTCATACCCTTAATTAAGGACAACACACAACTACACCTCACAGAAAATACCAAAGCGACTGAATAATTTAAATGGGGTGTTACAACTCTCTCCCACTTAAAATATTTTCGTCCTCGAAAATGTATCTGATGAGAACAGTTCCGGATATGACTCTCGCATCTTGCTCTCAAGCCAATTCATTCCTAAAATAACATCCAACTCGCTGAGTGGTAAACAAATCAAATCCACTCCAAAATCCTCACCAAAGATCGACACTGGACAATTCAAACACACACATGACTATAAACATTCTATAGTCAGACTCTACTACAACACTGGCCGGACGGACCAACCTGCTCTGATACCAATTGTAACACCCCACTTTACCCCGTACGCGTAATATAATAAATATATAAAAACAATTCATGAAATTCATCAGAGTTCTCCAACACAGTGGGATATCACACTAAGTCACTTCATTTCATTAAAATAATCAATATTATTTAGTTTTCAAGTAAGCAGCGGAATACAAATCAATTCTCCAATATAATTCTCCTCAACACGAGGTCATACAACATAAGTCCAACAAATGAAGATACGTAACAATAAACAAAGAAAGTAGTCAAATAACAAGGTAATCCCGTCCTCCCATGTTACGTATCAGAGCGACTCCTAAGACTCGATCAAATAGCAACACACTCCAAGCACTACTCAGGTACCTGGTCACCTGTACTCCTAAGAGAGCATAGACGCAACAACAAACAGGGGTGAGAACTACATTCAATAAATAAACGGTGAAATACACATGCTAAGGAGTAGTTACACACCACACATAAAATAAGCACAAATAATGCACATACACATGCCACCTCAATCACTTGGCATTCATAGCTCACACTCAATTACAATAATGCAATGTGACTCACTGACTCGACACAATGCATGTGGTACCAACACAATCTCATACGGTTCACACTAGAACACGATTCCCGTCGGAATCCGGATAAGTCGTATATACGTTCCTCTGAACTACAACTTATCTCCACAACGACTCCCACATTGAAGTCCGGATGAAACTAGCCACCCATCATGGATTCCCACCTAGCCATCTCCACAAGACACATGATATGAAATGCATGTCAACACAATTATGCAATGTAATACATCATGCATAATTCACGATCAATCTTGATCCACACGAGTCATCCCCTCACTGTAATCTTCTCGGGAATTACCACAATCGCACAAGATTGTCCATATTCGACCATCTTGGCCCACATCTATCAAAACACCAAGACATCATTGAACCAGAACATGATTCGTTACTAAAACATATACACAATTGACTTCTCAAACATAATTAGATATAAAATATTGGTAAAACAATTCCATTATCTATCCTATGTTATAGCTCTGTTCATTAGCTTTCCAACGCTTCGAACGGGGATCAAAACGGACTTACGGATCCAAAGTTACGTCGAAAACAATTTCGACCGAAAACATGAACAGTCGTGACGGACAGAAAGACGCTGTTACGCTTCGGAACTGATATTAACCCAATTATTCTTGCGAATCACTTACTCAAAGCACCCAAAACATCACTAAAACATTCCTAAGGTTATACGGCAATAACGACACAACTTCTATGGTTTATTATGCTCATCTGGCAACATTTGCAACACATAAAACAATATTTCCTGCAATTGCTCTGAGTACTTCAGAGTTACCCACATTTGAATATTCCTATTCCTATAGGGGCAACATATTACAATTTTTCCTTCAATTACACCCTACGATATTAAATTACTCACTATCTAATATTCAATCCCTTCAGGGTCAGACATATAACAATGTCAAGGTTCTGACCACGAAGGTTCAATTTCCCATAAATTTTTCCTATATTAATATTCAACGATACATATCATTTGGTCATTTGGTCATAACCTCAGATTCTAACGATTACTTCCCTATTTCCCACAATTAACCTAAATCCCAAAACCTTAGGGAAATCTTAGAGCATCGTATATAACACATTCATTCTTACATAGAAAACTATGAAAAGCAATACTCCCCATACAATAATCATTCAAGAACAGCAACAATTTTATGGAATTTATCATGCTACGAAAATTAGATCAACAATCCTCAAGAACACATAATTCCTAGGAGAGAAAGGACCTCTCACTACCCTCTCATGTTAATTCACCCATATTGAAATCCATTCTTCCCCCTTACCTCGATTAATTGCTCAATCGTGGAAGAATCTTGAAGGATTGACAGCCCTAGCCTCATTCTCTTCCTCATTGTTCTTCTTCTCACTTTTTCTCCCAAAACATTTCTCTGACAGGTTATCGTGTTCTAATTCTCTTTCCCCAAAAAAACTTCTCTATTTCCTTTAATCTCTTATTTCTTATTTTATTATTTAAATCCTATAATAATAATAATAATAATAATAATAATAATAATAATATTAATAATAATAATAATAATAATAATAATAATAATAATAATAATAATAATAATAATATTCTCCCACTAATAATAATATTCATACTAATAGTAATAATATGAATAATAATAATATTCCACCAAATAATACTATTAATACGAATAATAATAATAATAATAATAATAATAATAATAATAATAATAATAATAATAATAATAATAATAATAATAATGATAATCTCATTAACATTATTATTAATAATAGTTGGAATAATATTAATCATTATAATGCTCTCGATATCATAATTAACTTATTTCTTTATCTAGGTCCACAGTACCCTAACTAAGGTCACCTCTCTCCCTTACTCCTAACCTCATACCCTTAATTAAGGACAACACACAACTACACCTCACAGAAAATACCAAAGCGACTGAATAATTTAAATGGGGTGTTAAAACTCTCTCCCACTTAAAATATTTTCGTTCTCGAAAATGTATCTGATGAGAACAGTTTCGAATACGACTCTCGCATCTTGCTCTCAAGCCAATTCATTCCTAAAATAACATCCAACTCGCTGAGTGGTAAACAAATCAAATCCACTCCAAAATCCTCACCAAAGATCGACACTGGACAATTCAAACACACACATGACTATAAACATTCTATAGTCAGACTCTACTACAACACTGGCCGGACGGACCAACCTGCTCTGATACCAATTGTAACACCCCACTTTACCCCGTACGCGTAATATAATAAATATATAAAAACAATTCATGAAATTCATCAGAGTTCTCCAACACAGTGGGATATCACACTAAGTCACTTCATTTCATTAAAATAATCAATATTATTTAGTTTTCAAGTAAGCAGCGGAATACAAATCAATTCTCCAATATAATTCTCCTCAACACGAGGTCATACAACATAAGTCCAACAAATGAAGATACGTAACAATAAACAAAGAAAGTAGTCAAATAACAAGGTAATCCCGTCCTCCCATGTTACGTATCAGAGCGACTCCTAAGACTCGATCAAATAGCAACACACTCCAAGCACTACTCAGGTACCTGGTCACCTGTACTCCTAAGAGAGCATAAACGCAACAACAAACAGGGGTGAGAACTACATTCAATAAATAAACGGTGAAATACACATGCTAAGGAGTAGTTACACACCACACATAAAATAAGCACAAATAACGCACATACACATGCCACCTCAATCACTTGGTATTCATAGCTCACACTCAATTACAATAATATAATGTGACTCACTGACTCGACACAATGCATGTGGTACCAACACAATCTCATACGGTTCACACTAGAACACGATTCCCATCGGAATCCGGATAAGTCGTATATACGTTCCTCTGAACTACAACTTATCTCCACAACGACTCCCACATTGAAGTCCGGATGAAACTAGCCACCCATCATGGATTCCCACCTAGCCATCTCCACAAGACACATGATATGAAATGCATGTCAACACAATTATGCAATGTAATACATCATGCATAATTCACGATCAATCTTGATCCACACGAGTCATCCCCTCACCGTAATCCTCTCGGGAATTACCACAATCGCACAAGATTGTCCATATTCGACCATCTTGGCCCACATCTATCAAAACACCAAGACATCATTGAACCAGAATATGATTCGTTACTAAAACATATACACAATTGACTTCTCAAACATAATTAGATATAAAATATTGGTAAAACAATTCCATTATCTATCCTATGTTATAGCTCTGTTCATTAGCTTTCCAACGCTTCGAACGGGGATCAAAACGGACTTACGGATCCAAAGTTACGTCGAAAACAATTTCGACCGAAAACATGAACAGTCGTGACGGACAGAAAGACATTGTTACGCTTCGGAACTGATATTAACCCAATTATTCTTGCGAATCACTTACTCAAAGCACCCAAAACATCACTAAAACATTCCTAAGGTTATACGGCAATAACGACACAACTTCTAGGGTTTATTATGCTCATCTGGCAACATTTGCAACACATAAAACAATATTTCCTGCAATTGCTCTGAGTACTTCAGAGTTACCCACATTTGAATATTCCTATTCCTATAGGGACAACATATTACAATTTTTCCTTCAATTACACCCTACGACATTAAATTACTCACTATCTAATATTCAATCCCTTCAGGGTCAGACATATAACAATGTCAAGGTTCTGGCCACGAAGGTTCAATTTCCCATAAATTTTTCCTATATTAATATTCAACGATACATATCATTTGGTCATTTGGTCATAACCTCAGATTCTAACGATTACTTCCCTATTTCCCACAATTAACCTAAATCCCAAAACCTTAGGGAAATCTTAGAGCATCATATATAACACATTCATTCTTACATAGAAAACTATGAAAAGCAATACTCCCCATACAATAATCATTCAAGAACAGCAACAATTTTATGGAATTTATCATGCTACGAAAATTAGATCAACAATCCTCAAGAACACATAATTCCTAGGAGAGAAAGGACCTCTCACTACCCTCTCATGTTAATTCACCCATATTGAAATCCATTCTTCCCCCTTACCTCGATTAATTGCTCAATCGTTGAAGAATCTTGAAGGATTGACAGCCCTAGCCTCATTCTCTTCCTCATTGTTCTTCTTCTCACTTTTTCTCCCAAAACCTTTCTCTGACAGGTTATCGTGTTCTAATTCTCTTTCCCCAATAAACTTCTCTATTTCCTTTAATCTCTTATTTCTTATTTTATTATTTAAATCCTATAATAATAATAATAATAATAATAATAATAATAATAATAATAATAATAATAATAATAATAATAATATTCTCCCACTAATAATAATATTCATACTAATAGTAATAATATGAATAATAATAATATTCCACCAAATAATACTATTAATACGAATAATAATAATAATAATAATAATAATAATAATGATAATCTCATTAACATTATTATTAATAATAGTTGGAATAATATTAATCATTATAATGCTCTCGATATCATAATTAACTTACTTCTTTATCTAGGTCCACAGTACCCCAACTAAGGTCACCTCTCTCCCTTACTCCTAACCTCATACCCTTAATTAAGGACAACACACAACTACACCTCACAGAAAATACCAAAGCGACTGAATAATTTAAATGGGGTGTTACAACTCTCTCCCACTTAAAATATTTTCGTTCTCGAAAATGTATCTGATGAGAACAGTTTCGAATACGACTCTCGCATCTTGCTCTCAAGCCAATTCATTCTTAAAATAACATCCAACTCGCTGAGTGGTAAACAAATCAAATCCACTCCAAAATCCTCACCAAAGATCGATACTGGACAATTCAAACACACACATGACTATAAACATTCTATAGTCAGACTCTACTACAACACTGGCCGGACGGACCAACCTGCTCTGATACCAATTGTAACACCCCACTTTACCCCGTACGCGTAATATAATAAATATATAAAAACAATTCATGAAATTCATCAGAGTTCTCCAACACAGTGGGATATCACACTAAGTCACTTCATTTCATTAAAATAATCAATATTATTTAGTTTTCAAGTAAGCAGCGGAATACAAATCAATTCTCCAATATAATTCTCCTCAACACGAGGTCATACAACATAAGTCCAATAAATGAAGATACGTAACAATAAACAAAGAAAGTAGTCAAATAACAAGGTAATCCCGTCCTCCCATGTTACGTATCAGAGCGACTCCTAAGACTCGATCAAATAGCAACACACTCCAAGCACTACTCAGGTACCTGGTCACCTGTACTCCTAAGAGAGCATAAACGCAACAACAAACAGGGGTGAGAACTACATTCAATAAATAAACGGTGAAATACACATGCTAAGGAGTAGTTACACACCACACATAAAATAAGCACAAATAACGCACATACACATGCCACCTCAATCACTTGGCATTCATAGCTCACACTCAATTACAATAATGCAATGTGACTCACTGACTCGACACAATGCATGTGGTACCAACACAATCTCATACGGTTCACACTAGAACACGATTCCCGTCGGAATCCGGATAAGTCGTATATACGTTCCTCTGAACTACAACTTATCTCCACAACGACTCCCACATTGAAGTCCGGATGAAACTAGCCACCCATCATGGATTCCCACCTAGCCATCTCCACAAGACACATGATATGAAATGCATGTCAACACAATTATGCAATGTAATACATCATTCATAATTCACGATCAATCTTGATCCACACGAGTCATCCCCTCACCGTAATCCTCTCGGGAATTACCACAATCGCACAAGATTGTCCATATTCGACCATCTTGGCCCACATCTATCAAAACACCAAGACATCATTGAACCAGAACATGATTCGTTACTAAAACATATACACAATTGACTTCTCAAATATAATTAGATATAAAATATTGGTAAAACAATTCCATTATCTATCCTATGTTATAGGTCTGTTCGTTAGCTTTCCAACGCTTCGAACGGGGATCAAAACAGACTTACGGATCCAAAGTTACGTCCAAAACAATTTCGACCGAAAAAATGAACAGTCGTGACGGACAGAAAGACGCTGTTACGCTTCGGAACTGATATTCACCCAATTATTCTTGCGAATCACTTACTCAAAGCACCCAAAACATCACTAAAACATTCTTAAGGTTATACAGCAATAACGACACAACTTCTATGGTTTATTATGCACATCTGGCAACATTTGCAACACATAAAACAATATTTCCTGCCATTGCTCTGAGTACTTCAGAGTTACCCACATTTGAATATTCCTATTCCTATAGGGACAACATATTACAATTTTTCCTTCAATTACACCCTACGACATTAAATTACTCACTATCTAATATTCAATCCCTTCAGGGTCAGACATATAACAATGTCAAGGTTCTGGCCACGAAGGTTCAATTTCCCATAAGTTTTTCCTATATTAATATTCAACGATACATATCATTTGGTCATTTGGTCATAACCTCATATTCTAACGATTACTTCCCTATTTCCCACAATTAACCTAAATCCCAAAACCTTAGGGAAACCTTAGAGCATCGTATATAACACATTCATTCTTACATAGAAAACTATGAAAAGCAATACTCCCCATACAATAATCATTCAAGAACAGCAACAACTTTATGGAATTTATCATGCTACAAAAATTAGATCAAGAATCCTCAAGAACACATAATTCCTATGAGAGAAAGGACCTCTCACTACCCTCTCATGTTAATTCACTCATATTGAAATCCATTCTCCCCCCTTACCTCGATTAATTGCTCAATCGTTGAAAAATCTTGAAGGATTGACAGCCCTAGCCTCATTCTCTTCCTCCTTGTTCTTCTTCTCACTTTTTCTCCCAAAACTTTTCTCTGACAGTTTATCGTGTTCTAATTCTCTTTCCCCAAAAAACTTCTCTATTTCCTTTAATCCATTATTTCTTATTTTATTATTTAAATCCTATAATAATAATAATAACAATAATAATAATACTAATATTATTCTCCCACTAATAATAATATTCATACTAATAGTAATAATATGAATAATAATAATATTCCACCAAATAATACTATTAATACGAATAATAATAATAATAATAATAATAATAATAATAATAATAATAATAATAATAATAATAATAATAATAATAATGATAATCTCATTAACATTATTATTAATAATAGTTGGAATAATATTAATCACTATAATCCTCTCGATATCATAATTAACTTACTCCTTTATCTAGGTCCACAGTACCCCAACTAAGGTCACCTCTCTCCCTTACTCCTAACCACATACCCTTAATTAAGGAAAACACACAACTACACCTCACAGAAAATACCAAAGCGACTGAATAATTTAAATGGGATGTTACAACTCTCCCCCACTTAAAATATTTTCGTCCTCAAAAATGTATCTGATAAGAACAGTTTCGAATACGACTCTCGCATCTTGCTCTCAAGCCAATTCATTCCTAAAATAACATCCAACTCGCTGAGTGGTAAACAAATCAAATCCACTCCAAAATCCTCACCAAAGATCGACATTGGACAATTCAAACACACACATGACTATAAACATTATATAGTCAGACTCTACTACAACACTGGCCGGACGGACCAACCTACTCTGATACCAATTGTAACACCCCACTTTACCCCGTACGCGTAATATAATAAATATATAAAAACAATTCATGAAATTCATCAGAGTTCTCCAACACAGTGGGATATCACACTAAGTCACTTCATTTCATTAAAATAATCAATATTATTTAGTTTTCAAGTAAGCAGCGGAATACAAATCAATTCTCCAATATAATTCTCCTCAACACGAGGTCATACAACATAAGTCCAACAAATGAAGATACGTAACAATAAACAAATAAAGTAGTCAAATAACAACGTAATCCCGTCCTCCCATGTTACGTATCAGAGCGACTCCTAAGACTCGATCAAATAGCAACACACTTCAAGCACTACTCAGGTACCTGGTCACCTGTACTCCTAAGAGAGCACAGACGCAACAACAAACAGGGGTGAGAACTACATTCAATAAATAAACGGTGAAATACACATGCTAAGGAGTAGTTACACACCACACATAAAATAAGCACAAATAACGCACATACACATGCCACCTCAATCACTTGGCATTCATAGCTCACACTCAATTACAATAATGCAATGTGACTCACTGACTCAACACAATGCATGTGGTACCAACACAATCTCATACGGTTCACACTAGAACACGATTCCCGTCGGAATCCGGATAAGTCGTATATACGTTCCTCTGAACTACAACTTATCTCCACAACGACTCCCACATTGAAGTCCGGATGAAACTAGCCACCCATCATGGATTCCCACCTAGCCATCTCCACAAGAAACATGATATGAAATGCATGTCAACACAATAATGCAATATAATACATCATGCATAATTCACGATCAATCTTGATCCACACGAGTCATCCCCTCACCGTAATCCTCTCGGGAATTACCACAATCGCACAAGATTGTCCATATTCGACCATCTTGGCCCACATCTATCAAAACACCAAGACATCATTGAACCAGAACATGATTCGTTACTAAAACATATACACAATTGACTTATCAAACATAATTAGATATAAAATATTGGTAAAACAATTCCATTATCTATCCTATGTTATAGCTCTGTTCATTAGCTTTCCAACACTTTGAACGGGGATCAAAACGGACTTACGGATCCAAAGTTACGTCGAAAACAATTTCGACCGAAAACATGAACAGTCGTGACAGACAGAAAGACGCTGTTATGCTTCGGAACTGATATTAACCCAATTATTCTTGCGAATCACTTACTCAAAGCACCCAAAACATCACTAAAACATTCCTAAGTTTATACGGCAATAACGACACAACTTCTATGGTTTATTATGCTCATCTGGCAACATTTGCAACACATAAAACAATATTTCCTGCAATTGCTCTGAGTACTTCAGAGTTACCCACATTTGAATATTCCTATTCCTATAGGGACAACATATTACAATTTTTCCTTCAATTACACCCTACGATATTAAATTACTCACTATCTAATATTCAATCCCTTCAGGGTCAGACATATAACAATGTCAAGGTTCTGGCCACGAAGGTTCAATTTCCCATAAGTTTTTCCTATATTAATTTTCAACGATACATATCATTTGGTCATTTGGTCATAACCTCAGATTCTAACGATTACTTCTGTATTTCCCACAATTAACCTAAATCCCAAAACCTTAGGGAAACCTTAGAGCATCGTATATAACACATTCATTCTTACATAGAAAACAATGAAAAGCAATACTCCCCATACAATAATCATTCAAGAACATCAACAATTTTATGGAATTTATCATGCTACGAAAATTAGATCAAGAATCCTCAAGAACACATAATTCCTATGAGAGAAAGGATCTCTCACTACCCTCTCATGTTAATTCACCCATATTGAAATCCATTCTCCCCCCTTATCTCGATTAATTGCTCAATCGTTGAAGAATCTTGAAGGATTGACAACCCTAGCCTCATTCTCTTCCTCTTTGTTCTTCTTCTCACTTTTTCTCCCAAAACCTTTCTCTGACAGTTTATCGTGTTCTAGTTCTCTTTCCCCAAAAAACTTCTCTATTTCCTTTAATCCCTTATTTCTTATTTTATTATTTAAATCCTATAATATTAATAATAATAATAATAATAATAATAATAATAATACTAATATTATTCTCCCACTAATAATAATATTCATACTAATAGTAATAATATGAATAATAATAATATTCCACCAAATAATACTATTAATACGAATAATAATATTAATAATAATAATAATAATAATAATCTCATTAACATTATTATTAATAATAGTTGGAATAATATTAATCATTATAATGTTCTCGATATCATAATTAACTTACTTCTTTATCTAGGTCCACAGTACCCTAACTAAGGTCACCTCTCTCCCTTACTCTTAACCTCATACCCTTAATTAAGGACAAGACACAACTACACCTCACAGAAAATAACAAAACGACTGAATAATTTAAATGGGGTGTTACAACTCTCCCCCACTTAAAATATTTTTGTCCTCGAAAATGTATCTGATGAGAACGGTTCCGGATACGACTCTCGCATCTTGCTCTCAAGCCAATTCATTCCTAAAATAACATTCAACTCGCTGAGTGGTAAACAAATCAAATCCACTCCAAAATCCTCACCAAAGATCGACACTGGACAATTCAAACACACACATGACTATAAACATTCTATAGTCAGACTCTACTACAACACTGGCCGGACGGACCAACCTGCTCTGATACCAATTGTAACACCCCACTTTACCCCGTACGCGTAATATAATAAATATATAAAAACAATTCATGAAATTCATCAGAGTTCTCCAACACAGTGGGATATCACACTAAGTCACTTCATTTCATTAAAATAATCAATATTATTTAGTTTTCAAGTAAGCAGCGGAATACAAATCAATTCTCCAATATAATTCTCCTCAACACGAGGTCATACAACATAAGTCCAACAAATGAAGATACGTAACAATAAACAAAGAAAGTAGTCAAATAACAAGGTAATCCCGTCCTCCCATGTTACGTATCAGAGCGACTCCTAAGACTCGATCAAATAGCAACACACTCCAAGCACTACTCAGGTACCTGGTCACCTGTACTCCTAAGAGAGCATAAACGCAACAACAAACAGGGGTGAGAACTACATTCAATAAATAAACGGTGAAATACACATGCTAAGGAGTAGTTACACACCATACATAAAATAAGCACAAATAACGCACATACACATGTCACCTCAATCACTTGGCATTCATAGCTCACACTCAATTACAATAATGCAATGTGACTCACTGACTCGACACAATGCATGTGGTACCAACACAATCTCATACGGTTCACACTAGAACACGATTCCCGTCGGAATCCGGATAAGTCGTATATACGTTCCTCTGAAATACAACTTATCTCCACAACGACTCCCACATTGAAGTCCGGATGAAACTAGCCACCCATCATGGATTCCCACCTAGCCATCTCCACAAGACACATGATATGAAATGCATGTCAACACAATTATGCAATGTAATACATCATGCATAATTCACGATCAATCTTGATCCACACGAGTCATCCCCTCACCGTAATCCTCTCGGGAATTACCACAATCGCACAAGATTGTCCATATTCGACCATCTTGGCCCACATCTATCAAAACACCAAGACATCATTGAACCAGAACATAATTCGTTACTAAAACATATACACAATTGACTTCTCAAACATAATTAGATATAAAATATTGGGAAAACAATTCCATTACCTATCCTATGTTATAGCTCTGTTCATTAGTTTTCCAACGCTTCGAACGGGGATCAAAACGGACTTACGGATCCAAAGTTACGTCCAAAACAATTTCGACCGAAAACATGAACAGTCGTGACGGACAGAAAGACGCTGTTACGCTCCGGAACTGATATTCACCCAATTATTCTTGCGAATCACTTACTCAAAGCACCCAAAACATCCCTAAAACATTCCTAAGGTTATACGGCAATAACGACATAACTTTTATGGTTTATTATGCTCATCTGACAACATTTGCAACACATAAAACACTCTTTCCTGCAATTGCTCTGAGGACTTCAGAGTTACCCACATTTGAATATTCCTATTCCTATAGGGACAACATATTACAATTTTTTCTTCAATTACATCCTACGACATTAAATTACTCACTATCTAATATTCAATCCCTTCAGGGTCAGACATATAACAATGTCAAGGTTCTGGCCACGAAGGTTCAATTTCCCATAAGTTTTTCCTATATTAATATTCAACGATACATATCATTTAGTCATTTGGTAATAACCTCAGATTCTTACGATTACTTTCTTATTTCCCACAATTAACCTAAATCCCAAAACCTTAGGGAAACCTTAGAGCATCGTATATAACACATTCATTCTTACATAGAAAACTATGAAAAGCAATACTCCTCATACAATAATCATTCAAGAACAACAACAATTTTATGAAATTTATCATGCTACGAAAATTAGATCAAGAATCCTCAAGAACACATAATTCCTATGAGAGAAAGGACCTCTCACTACCCTTTCATGTTAATTCACCCATATTGAAATCCCTTCTCCCCCCTTACCTCGATTAATTGCTCAATCATTGAAGAATCTTGAAGGATTGACAGCCCTAGCCTCATTCTCTTCCTCCTTGTTCTTCTTTTCACTTTTTCTCCCAAAACATTTCTATGACAGTTTATCGCGTTCTAATTCTCTTTCCCCAAAAAACTTCTCTATTTCCTTTAATCCCTTATTTCTTATTTTATTATTTAAATCCTATAATAATAATAATAATAATAATAATAATAATAATAATAATAATAATAATAATAATATTATTATTCTCCCACTAATAATAATATTCATACTAATAGTAATAATATTTATAATAATAATATTCCACCAAATAATATTATTAATACGAATAATAATAATAATAATAATAATAATAATAATAATAATAATCTCATTAACATTATTATTAATAATAGTTGGAATAATATTAATCACTATAATGCTCTCGATATCATAATTAGCTTACTCCTTTATCTAGGTCCACAGTACCCCAACTAAGGTCACCTCTCTCCCTTACTCCTAACCCCATACCCTTAATTAAGGACAACACACAACTACACCTCACAGAAAATACCAAAGCGACTGAATAATTTAAATGGGGTGTTACACAAAACATTAAAAGTTTGTGCATTTTTTGAAGGTAAAAGACATTTAGAGTGGATTGGCATTTGTAGAATTCTAAGTTGAAGTTTGGTTCATGGCAAAATTCCAAGTTTCTTAAGAATGAAGTAACATGATCAATCCACACCATTGATTGGATTCAAGGAACAAATCCTAGCCCTTCATCCTCACTAACACACCAGCAATGGATTTGAGCTAGATTGAAGCTGAAACATAGGTGAAATCATGCTCTGTCATGAAGGAATTTTTGAAGGAAAATTGGAAAAGTGAAATTGGATTTGCAAGCAAGTTAAGCCCCCATTCTCAGCCCAGATCAGTTCTATATATTCCCATGATTGAGTTCAGAGCAGGTTTGGTGATGGAATAAGCTTGGAAAGGTAAGAAGCCGTTGCAAAAGTTAGTTACAAAGTGAAAATCGAATTTCACCATTGAAGGGATTTTTGGAGAAATTGAGAGTTGAGAAATCTTCTACCATCATCAAGGATCGATTCTGCACGATTTTGGATAAAGATTGGAGATTGTAGCATCTTCTGTTAAAGCTCAATTCAGGTTTTCTTCTTTTCATAATTACACTCTATTGGTGATGAATTAGTGTAAATGTTGCCTGTGGTTAGGTAGAATTTGAACCATAGATGGATTTAGGTTTGGTTTGGAAGCCATTGGTGAAGTTTCTTGATGATGGATGAAATCTTTAAGGATTTGGTTTAGGTTATATCTTGATTGATATCAAGTTTTAGTTAGGGATTCTTGATCAATGATGAGTGTAGAAGAGATCTGTATGCTTTTTGTAGAGTTTGGTGATGATTTGTCAAAGTGCGTATTTTATGTTCATGTGCGTATCTGGTTATTCCTTGAGAAAATGGAAAAAAGAAATAGATCATGATGATCCTTGTGAGGAGACGAGCAGATCTAGATAATTTGGTGAGGTTTGGTGTTATCTGATGATTTAGCCACCGTGAACTCGCCGGAGAAGACGACTGGAGTCTTCTCCGGCCGCCCTGAGTTTCCCCCATTTCCATTTGCAGTTCAAATGAAGAAGATGATGGTTGCACCGTTGGATGAGTTTGAACCAGTGGACTTAGTATTAGGATCTAACGCATGTGGTTCAATTCTGAGGATTCTTGACTTTGACTGCTGAGGTGGCATGTTAATATGCATTGGATTGTTATACTTTTGGTATGGACGTTCCAAATTAGGACGTAGGTTGAATCATAGTCAATCTGCCACACGCGATTAGTTAATGAAACGAATCGTTTCATTAAAGTGCTTCTGAGCTACGTGGCGCGCGTTGGCCCTTTAGATGCGTAGACTGGTCCACTGATCTGACGGTCACGTTTTATTCTCAGTCTTTTTAATTCTTTTATTTCTTTTAATTCATTTTTGATTTTCTTTTAATGCTTTCATCATTTTTAATTCATTAAAAATAGAAATAATTGTCATAAAAAATGTAAAAAAAAAATCATGATTGATCTTTGGCTTGTCCCTGATTTTTGTATGCAATTTGTTTGAGTTTTTGATAAAATTTCCATTTATTGTGTATTTTTTCATTTTTATTAGTTGATTAAAAAATGTAAAAATGGTGGACTTTCCTTCTGATTTTTGTGCTATCTCTTGGATTTGAATTGAGTTCTGATTTTTTGCATGTGTTATCTAGACATCTTGATAGTGTTGTAAGATTTTTCTTGCATTTTTTAGATGATTCTAAGTATGGGTTTGGGATACATTTTTAGGACTTTCCCCTTATGGATTCCTTTTAGCACACCTTGAGATGTAGAAATTGTTTAGTACCTTTAGACTTAGGCTTTGACCCTGAATTTTCTATTATGATACCTTAACACCCTTAGGAAGCTCTAGCATTTTTATTAGAATTTTTAGAATTGATTTCCTATTTTCCCCACATTTTCCAAGTTGATTATGGTTTAGTCGATCCTAACTAGGCTTACTTCATAGATTAGTCTTTTAAGTGAACTTTAACTTACTCTAAGCTTCAAATCCCTTCTTGATAGAATAGAACTTAGGTAGATACCTCTTTAGAACATTGATTAGGCCTTGATAGAGCTTTTGAATTCACTTAGTTTAGGTGATCCTTGTAGCTAGTCATTAGGGTTTCTTAGAAGTTTCTGTGATGGCTTCTTTCCCCTGTGTGGTTTCTTCCCTGGGCTTTGCCCTATCTTCCTCCTTCCAGTCTTGATGAAGAGCCCTCTTGGGAGAGCCTAATCCTTCTTTTGGTTGGATTCTGTGCATTCCTCAGGAGGTTGAGCCTTGGATTGACATTCATCAACATAGTACATTCCTTTGGTTTGCACTATCTTCCTCCTTCAAGTCTTGATGAGGTTCCCTCTTGGGAGAGCCTAATCCTTCCTTTGGTTGGATTTTGTGCATTCCTCAAGAGGTTGAGCCTTGGATTGACATTTATGGCATGGTATATTCCCTTGGTTTATACTATCATCTATCTCCAAGTCCCTTTCTCAGGATCCCTCTTGGGAGAGCCTAATCCTTCCCTTGGTTGGATTCTGTGCATTCCTCAACAGGTAGAGCCTGAGATGGACATTCTGTGTTGATACACTTTAGCTAGACACTTTAGATTGACATCTAGGACCAATACCCAGTTACTCTGTCCTATTGACATAGGATCCCTCTTGGGAGAGCCTAATCCTTCCCTTGGTTGGATTCTGTGCATTCCTCAAGAGGATGAGCCCATGATGGACTCTTGTGGTGACGCACATCCAACCTGATGTAGCCTGGGATGACTTCCCTGTTGCTCATCTTGGTTACATTTCTCTTTCATGATTGTTTGACATTCCTTGATGCATTAGAATAGGTTCATATATACCAAGCTGCATACACCAAACTGCTGGAACTGTTTGTTAGCCCTACTCGAAAAAACAGATGAATCTGAACCTGTAATCCGAGTATCCCAGACTATGTTCGCTCTGTTTTCTCTGACGAGAATACGTAGGCACAAGATGCGATATTTTGGTGAGCAACCTTCCCCTTCACCCGTAGTTAGCCAAACTACGTTGACTCTGATTTCTCGTTCTCTGACGAGAATACGTAGGCACGAAGTGCGATGCTTTTCCGAGTCACTTTATTTTCTTTTCAGACCAGCCTTGATAGGTAGATAGTTAAACCAACCCGTCAGATAAACACAACAAGCGTGGATCCCGTTGAGTACAACGGACGTGAGGGGTGTTAATACCTTCCCCTTGCGTAACCGACTCCCGAACCCAGACATGGTTGCGATGACCTTGTCTTATACCTTTTCGTCAGGTTTTTCTGATTGTTTCCTTTGCCTTTCTGTGGGATAAATAACGAAAGGTGGTGACTCTTCTGTTTTGCCGGCACCTTATTTTCGCAGTAGCGACACCGGCTGCCCCTTCTTCGCAGCGATGTGACACGAGGGAGCCGTCTAGGAGGACAGAATCTCCCATCGGGGAGGAATCCAACAACGAGGCTCTCCGGGAGGAGCTCGACCTGGTCGAAGAGATCCGATTGGGAGCAGCTCTCCGTGAGGCCACGCTGAAATAAAATATCGCCCTTCGCTACAACAGCAAAGTCCTAAAGCGCGAATTCCAAGTCGGCGACCTGGTCTTGTGAAGAAACCAAAAGGAATCACACGAGGAAAAACTCGCCGCAAATTGGGAAGGCCCCTATCGTGTTCGGGACAAAACGGAGCACGGGGCCTACTACCTCAGAAATCTACACGTGGACCAGATAGCTCGACCATGGAATGCTGAGAAGCTAAAAAAGTATTACAGTTAAACACTGCCCACGACGACATCCCTCGCGACCACAGAAGCGCGATGTGGTACGACCGCGTCTCCTCAGAACAAACGAGATTGCAAGCATCTGCCCTTTGTGTGTGTGGGAAGAATCCTCTGCTCGACGGCAACCCCTTGACCAAGAGTCGTCACCGTAGTACCAAGACCGGTAGAACACCCAGCTCGCGATAGGACATTCACGCCGCGGGGATGGGTCCACGACCATGGTCCATCTCCGTGACCGACCAGGTAACCACCCCGGTCAATCGGCCAGTTCCCTACACTTCCGGGCACAACGAATGTCGAGCTACCACTTCCAACTCAGTGAACATACAAAGCAAGCATAACAAATGTGCGAGCAAACATACAAATGAACAAAAGTATAAATCACGCATGCATAAAAAACCGAGCACACACACAAACTTAGAAGGAAAAGCAAATATTCTATAAAACAGGCACAAGCCCAGCAATCAAAATGTTACAATAAACGACCCTCGCCCCGAACAAAAGTCAAGACTTAGAAAAACATGGTACGCATGCCAAAAACTACTTGGCACGCAGGCCGAATGAAAAATAAGGGGCACGCAGGCCGCCATCCCTACTCTAAGTGACCCTCCTCCTCATGGGCAGCATGATCTTCGTCCTTGTCATCCGAGCCACTGGGCGCAATGATCCGGCCTTCTTGGATCTGATGGAAAGAACCAACCCCGTCGGTCACCAGGTCAGAGTTGACGAGCCTGAGTTAGTCGACAACATGCTTGAAGCCCACCTCAACGGCTCTCAGGCAGTCCTCTTCTAGCTGACGAACCCTGCCCATGAGCTCCCGCCGAGACACCATCAACCGCTCCTCCTCAGACTCCTCCTCAATCGGGGTGACTAGATCCCCGAGCTTAGTAACACAGCCTCTGACCCCCTTTAGCTCATCATCTTTTTCCTTTAGGGCTTTCTTCAGCTCTCTAATATGCTCCTGGTGGAGCTTATCCTGCTTCTGGTATTCCTTCTGATCGGCCGCCAGCTTGGACCAGACCTCCTCGAACGCCACGAGGTCGCTCCTGGCAACAGCCAAATCCTCCGAGGAGCAGCCCTCCTCATTCAGCACGAGGGCCGTCTCAAAGACCCTCACCATCGCGACCAGGTTCGCGGACAGCATCTTCCTCTGGGTCTCTTTGCCCACGGCCAATATGCTCTTAGCCTCCTATGAGGCCACCCCGGGATCGTTCCTCCCCGAAAATAAATTCGGCTGAAGGCAGCAGGGGGGCAGGACGAACCTGCGCTCTAAAGACCCGTCCGTGAGATCAATCAAAGGCACCTCGACCTCCCGTCGTCTCTTTGGGGCCGGGGCTGCGTCGGGGAGCCAGTTCCCTGCAGGGACGAGGCCGTTCCCAAAGGGCCAACGGCCAACTCCCTCCGAACAACTGTGGCCCGACCTTGAGGACGACAGCTCCCCTGTTCATTAGTCTTGTCACATGTTCCTCCACGGAGCCCATGGTGCCTGCAAGAAGAGCACAAGAAAAACAATTAGAATCAAAATTGAAAACAAATAATAAAATCAGTCGAGGACTCTCCCAAACTACCTAGGGACCGATGGGCCTCGGCCTCAGTCCGACACTCGAGCAGAGCCTTGGTGTTGAAACATCAGACCTTTGTCTGTATCTGCCTGTCTGCATTTCAGATATACTCCCCGTCGGGGGGCACGCACTTTCGAGGAGGAAGGCGTCTAGCGAAGTCCGTCAACTTCCAGAAGGCCAGGCTGTCCTCCTCGCCCAGACGGATGGGTCTGTAGATAAAACTGTCTGTGCCCGAACAGAAGTGCAGATCCGCCCAGTCCAAGGGAAAACTCGACTCATAACTGTCCTCGGACCGCCCGTCCACGATTATCACCTCTCTCCGGAATATGGTTTCATAGGCCTCGTCGGTCACCAGCATGACCATAAACCATCTATCTTTAAACCCCCGCACAGAGTCAGTGTATGGCCGGAAGATTATGGCCGGCTGCTTCAATGAGACCCAATTATGCCGATTAGACACCGTCTGGCGCTGCAGACGGAAGATCCAGAAGAAGAGCGGGATAGTGGCCTCGAGCCCAAAGTAGTTGCAGACGATCTCAAACGCCCGGATGAAGGCCAGGGAGTTAGGATGAAGCTGGGACAGCGCCAGCATCAGATGGTTGAATACGCCCTGTTGAAATCCAGTGAATGGCAGGCGCATCCCTACCTCCTTGAAGGCGAACTCGTACATCAGAAACCGACCACCATCGTACCGCGAGCATATACGGTCCAATTCCCTTAGTCGGCAAACGCGAAACTGGCGAGGACTCCCGGCTGTTGTACCCTAAAATTTGCCCAACTTTTTTCTTTACTTGGTTTATTGCATTAGCATTTGCATATCATGATCATTTACAGGGGATCAAGTGTTTATTTGTGGATAGTCCTTTATTGGCTTCAAGTTCAAGCAAAGACATAGTCAAGGAGCCATTAGAGGTTGTCAAAGGGGTTGGTTTTATCATTAGTGTGAGCATGAGGTAGAAGTTTGTTGAGTGCCTCAGAGGTCATGGTGGAGTGGAGATGGTCACTCAGTTCATCTAAGCAATGCTTGAGCAAAAAGGAGGGAATTAGGGTTTTCAATTCTGATCAAGATAAATGTATTTCTTGGGGCAAGACTTGTTTCCATGGTCTTCCATATATCTTGATATGTTTGAGGATGAGAGGTTGACCACCAATTTTAATCAGAGGAGCTTCAATTGATCAGTCAATGGGAAATCAAGAGATTTGGGAAAAAGTCAATCGTACAGTGAAAAAGTCAACTCATGACTTTTTGAGGTCAAGATCATAATTCTTAAGTTCAATGTGACAAATGGATGGAATTTGATCAAGAATATCAAGCGAATCATAAAAAAATTAAGAAGAATGAAATATACCCGTGCAGGTATATTGGGGTTTTAGAATGAAATATACCTGTGCGGGTATATCGGGGTTTTAGAATGAAATATACCCGTGCGAGTATATTATGGTTTTAGAACCTTTTCATAAATGGAAGGTTTATGTTTGGAACGACCATCTTCAAAGCCATTTTTCTTCATGATCAAGGTTCCAAATGAATTTTTCTCCAACATCAAAGTTGTTCCTTGTATTACAAGCTTTCCAGAAAGTCCTAGAAGTCCTCCATTGGATTTGTGAAGCTCAAGTTATGGATGTGCAAAGTTGGAAAAAATAAGACAATTTCATAACTTAGAATTTTTTTTCTAAGTTGTTCATGGGCAGTTTGCTTGCCACGATTTTCAACCACGAATTTCATGGTCTTCCAATGGTCCAATGGAACTTTCATCAACATGAAAGTTGTTCTACTCCATGCCCTCTTTCATTTGTGCCCAAGATCAAATTGATTGGATTTGTGAGCACAAAGTTATCATTGATCAAAGTTGGTACATTGAACATGTTTTCCAAAGGTTGAACTATGGATTTTTGCTGATTCATTTTGTTCATCAGCCTTAACATCCCCCCCCCCCCCATGCGCATGGGAGACTGTGTTTGTTGCTCCCAAGTCTTGCCAAAAATAGCCAAACCCCCTTTTTGCCATTTGGTCCATTTTCAAATAATTGCCTAAACAAGTTTTGAGCCAAAAATCTGCCACTGCCCAATGCTTTCTCCATGCTGCTGCAAGCTGGTCAAGAAAGCTATTGATGCATAATGATAGCAGCAGTAGCTGCAGCACATTTTCAGCATCCACCCTTTATTCAAAAATATGATGGAAAGGATGTAAATCTGCCCTTAATTCTTTTCACCTCAGTCAAACCCTAAAAATCCCCTTCTCACTGGGTATTTAAGCTAAGAAACAGTTGAACCAAACCCTGGCCACCATTTTGAGAGAAATCAGATTTTACATATTTTGCACTCCTTTGAAATTCCCACGAAGAAATCACTTGCCTCTTCAATCTTTTCTCAAACTTTTCACCATAACCTTGTTATCCAACACTGCTGGGAAGGTTTACGCAAAATAGAAGTGGGTGACTCTATTCTCTTTTAAGTTATTCTGAAGTCAGTTGATGGTTTGTAAGAAACTAGGAGTTTCAAAGCTGTGAGTTGTGCTGCTAGTTTGCTTTGGAGGCTGCAAGAGGTAAGCATCACACAACTCTTTGGTTATTGTATCATTAGCATTAAAAGCATGTGTTGGGTTCTGTTTTAATTTTGGTTAACTGTTTTGAGTATGAATCAGCCATGAATATGCTTTTAATATGTGTTGTCCCTGTATTCTGAATCATGAGTGAGGTTCTGTTTTGGCTTGGTTTGTTTTGTCACAGATGTGTAGGTTCATGTTTTTGGCTAGGTCATGTGTGAAAATATACATTTGTGTGATAATGGTATTGTGATGTTAAAATATAGCAGCTGTTATGTTTTTATTGAATTTGTTATGAGTTTTCTTGCAACATATGTGTGAGTTCTTGTCTTGAAATCATATACATATATTTCATGTGTGTGTGTGTGTGCAAACTGTTTTGAAATTTTCTTTGAAAATGTATTTTAACACATAAGCTGCATGATGCTGATATCACTCATCATTTCCAAATTGATAAGATTTTGTGCTACTTGCTGTTTGTAAGCAAAATACCCTGTTTGTTTGAAGCTGTTTTTGAGTTTTCATCTTTGTTGAGGCATAACATGTTAACTTCATCTATGATCATTGTTAGAATCTTTGGCTGCTAAGTTCCTGCTGATAATTCACGTTATTTGTCTTTTCAACCTTAAGTGGCTTTACACTCTAGATGTGTATAAACTCATAGCATGAATTGGGTTTGATAAGCATATACCCCCACGGGTATATAGTGTAAGCAGTTTGATAAGTATATACCCCTACGGGTATATAGTGTAAGCAGTTTGATAAGCATATACCCCCACGGGTATATAGTGTAAGCAGTTTGATAAGCATATACCCCCACGGGTATATAGTGTAAGCAGTTTGATAAGCATATACCCCCACGGGTATATAGTGTAAGCAGTTTGATAAGCATATACCCCCACGGGTATATAGTGTAAGCAGTTTCAATAAGCATATACCCCCACGGGTATATAGTGAAAGTATCTAACTCGTATGAGTTGTCTTCACCAAAACATAGATGGCTTTAAATCTTGATTCCACATGTTTTAGTTTTGTGTTGGTGTGTTTGCACAGTTGGCTGCCATAGAGGATGTATGTTTGCATGGCTCCTTTAGACTGTTGTTTTGCTGTGTTGATCATGAGGATTTGGTGCTAGCTTAACATGATTTTGTTCAGATTTGTGTTTTGGTTTTTTTGTCAAAAATCATTTCTTCATGTGTTTAAGTTGGATAGTTCACCAAGTTGTCAGCTTATTTTCTTAGCTTTGTTTGTGAGTTTGAAAAATATCATTGAGAATATTACTTAGATTGAACATTGTCATAATTGTATTGATTGATTTGAATTGATAGGAATTGGTCACTCTTACTGCTGTGAGTTGAAATTGATGTATGTTGTTGTGTATGTGAACCATTGATGGGATTTGGTGTTGGGTATTGGTCTTTATTTGTTATTGCAAATTACAACTGCTTCTATTACTTGATGTGGACAATACCATGTTTCTGAAATTCATTATATCATGTTGTGAAACTTGAGTACATCAACCTGCTGATCTTTGTTATGTTTGCCATGTCAAGTTCTCTACCTGTTGCTTTTAGGATTTGTTTTTCATGCTGCTTGTTTGTGCAAATCCAGACCTTGGTCATATGTTAGCTGTTGTTATGATGACAATATTTTGGTTGTTGTTCTCATTGATGAATGCCTAGCTTGTACACTGCTGCTAAGATCATTTTTGAATGTAAAATGTGTTTTGTCTTGGTGTGGAAATTTTGTATATGTTGAACTGTCTTGAGGATCATGTTTTAGGACTGTTTGTTATTGTTGGCATGATTATATGTTGAAATGATCCATGATAAACATAGCTTTGAATTTTCCTGCTGTTGTCAGCAACTGTGTTTGTGTTAAGTTTGTCAATTTATACATGTTCATTGATGCATACATGCTGGCATTGTGACAATAAGTTTTGTGGCATTTGGCATTTTCTATTTTGGATCTAAGAAACAATTTCATGGGTGTGTGCAAACTGTTTGTTTTATACCAGCTGTTGGAACATATATTTGTCTTTGGACTTGTTTTTTTTCTTTGATGTGCTTATGTCTTGTAAATATTAAACCAATTATTGTCATGAGCTGTGAATGAATTGATCATTATAGGCCACTTTGTTTCATCTTGTTTCTGTTGCAAACAGTTTTGGGAGACATCATAGCAGCCTCATGTAATTTTGAGTTTTTTTTGCTGATAGTGTATTTTTTAAGCCCTTAGATGTTTGATTCATGTTCTGTTTAAATCATGGTATATTGGATTTGTATTGTTTGAGTTTGTGCTGGTTCTGCTATCATTCTGTTTTGGTCATTTTCAACTCACGAACAACTTTACAACTCAACAGCCATTTTGAGATTTAATGAGGATTTGAGCTCAATTCTTTGAGAATAATCATAAGTAGGATATTTGAAACATGTGCAGGCTACTCTTTTGAAGATCATGTTGTTGCATTTGCTACCATTTCTGCCCTGAATTTGCAAATAAGATTTATGCCCTGAATTTGTCACTTTTTACACTGAACATCCACCAGTGGAAGTTCCTTTAAAAACTGCACGAAAATATTTTCTGTCACTTTTTGCACTAAACTTCCACCAGTGGAAGTTCCTTTAAAAACTGCACGAAAATATTTTCTGTCACTTTTTGCACTGAACTTCCACCAGTGGAAGTTACCTTTAAATTTGTTTGGAAAAAAAAACTTTTGGTCAACCTTTGCACCATTTATCATCTTCATCATCTACGTATTGGTTGGAGTACCATTTGTCTAATATGTTAGTGTGTCGTTTATTTTTAATTTATCTCTCTTCATTTTTATCTTATTTTTACTTTTTTTATATTTTGAATTAATGTGTTTCTGGTTTATCATTTTATTTCACCTTGTTATTTTCTTTCTCTTTTCATTTGTGAGTGGATTATTTAGTGTTTACTTGGCTTTGTGCCATGATCCCCCTAGGATTCCTAGTCTCTCCGTTTAGGATGGGAGTAGGAGAGACATTAAGTGTTCAATCCTTTGCATGATAACATTAGGTTAATTCTCCATTTTTATCCCAACCTTAGGAGCATTGTACATGATAACTATAGGGTCAAGTTTCCCCTTAGATCGAGTCTTTCTCTTCTCACCTCAAAGCAATCATAAAACACCTAATAAAGGTTAGTGAATATCGTATGTTACGAGCCTTAAGCTATTTGGGAAATGGTTGTTGGAAGGTTTCCTTTCAATGGCTTAATTGTTTAGTATAGCACCCTTTGGGTGATATGCGACGCATTTACTCCTAAGTCATAGCCTCTAGTGCGATATGAATTGCAAACCAATTCAAAAACACTTCTTTCTCTAAAAAACACAAAAACAAATCATTCAAACCCTTTTTGCCCTTTGGGGCCTTTAATCAGAAAAATCTTTTCAGGAAAAGAGTGTTGTTAACTCTTAGTTCTATCGCAAACGGTAACGCCTAAGTCTCCCATGCTCGAGCTGCATACACCAACTGCTAGAACTACTTGTTAACCCTACTCGGGCCTAAAAAACAAGTTGAACAAATCTGTGTTCCCCTCTAGCCCGAACTATGTTTGCTCTGATCTTTCATGCCAGATGAAAGTACGTAGGCACAAGACGCGATGTTTTGGCGAGCAACTTTTCCCCCTTTTCACCCGTAGTTAGTCGAACTACGTTGACTCTGACTTCTCATTCCAGATGAGATACGTAGGCACAAAGCGTCGTTGCTTTGCCGAGTCACTTTCTTTTTCCTTTGTCCTCAAGCCTGTAGCTAGATTGTTTCAATCACCCTTTTAGATAGACAACAAGCGTGGATCCCGTCGAGTACGACGGATGTGAGGGGTGCTAATACCTTCCCCTTGCGTAACCGACTCCCGAACCCGAGATTTGGTTGCGATGACCGATCTTATCCCTCTTTTCGTTAGGTTTTCTCTGAGCATTTCCTTTCCCTCTCTTGGGATAAATAACGCATGGTGGCGACTCTTCTGTCATTGTCGGCCCTCGATTTTCGCAGTAGCGACACCGGCCTCCCTGTGTTCGATTACGGAAAAAACGTCAGAATTATCGTGGACGAACCTCGACATATAATTTAAGAGCTTCTCCCCGACCCATTCTTCTAACGGTCTATCAGGGGGTTCCATGTCGGCCTCATCCTGACGACCTTCCTCATCCTCGGATAGGTACAGGTCCACCTCCTCCTCAGCATGGCCAGCCATTTTTTACCTGAAAAGCAGAGGAATTTGGTGAATTCGACAGCCAAATCAAATTCACCCTTCCACCGCAGTTCAAGTGAAAGGGCGTGGTCGCCTAACCACCCATAGACCAAGTTGGGGGCAATCTTAACCCCCGAGGAGACTAGAGAGTACACTCTTTGTCCTCGGCGCACACATCCACTTGTGCCCGGGGCATTCATCCAATTATCCTCTGAACATTCATCCAATTGTCCTCGGGACATTCAAAGTTCTACCAATCCTCCCCGAGCCACTCATCGCAAGGGTCGGGGACGGTCATTTTCTACCCTAATTTTGAAGGATCCTTCAGCGTATTCGCCGGAAAAACCTATTGTGACCCTAGCACCCCCAGCGAGACCGCCGGAAACACCGCCATAAGCAGCAAAAAACACCAGGAAGGATACGAAGACTTACTTGGTGTGAATACGAAAAAGCGATCGTCGGGCAGAAAAATCCCAAATGTCGAGTAAAAGCAATCAAAGTTGTCGGGAAGAAGTCTTGGGATGTTGAGCAGCTGCAAATAAGCGAATGAGCGAAAAGACGAGCCAGGTCAACGTATATATACCCTAGCACGGAAAACGACGCCATTCTCCGTTCAAGTCATAGCTCGCCTGACCGCAAACAACGACTTGGGGGGCTACTGTTCTGGATTGGGCCGAGGCTTAACCTACAATCAAGCAGGCCCAAACCCCACTGAGGTTGGGCCCAATAGGACCACACTGATGGGCCAAAGATCCGTCGGGCACAACATTCCCCCCGTCGGACATAGACCTTCAGCTGTCGGGCAAGACCCTTACAGCCGACCAGCCAACCTCTTTCTTCCCCTTCGTCGGGCAGAGTCCAGTCTGCCCGGGGAGCTCCTCGGGCCTACCCCACGTTCTCCACGTGTCCCTCACGCAGGGACACGTCATAAAAGTAACTACCCACGTCCTAGAGATTCGGTCTTCCTCCTCCCGGATCGTGCGGAACAGTTACCCTAGGGCGAAGACCACGTGCTGGTCTTCACAATGCCACGTCAGCCCTAGCAGTTACTAACGCTGGGCCTGGCAGCCCAGCCCAGTGTTAGGTAACCGTTGGGCCTGCGCTGGGGGCTCACTATAAATACCCTCTTCACTAGAGGGTCAGGTAACTTAACTTTCTTACTCTCTCTGTACTTGCCTCCACTCTGCTCGCCAGTTACTTTGGCATTAGAGTGTGTTTCAAATCACTGATTCTCTTCTGGTCAGGTACGATCAAATAATAATTGAGATTGCGATTTCAATTAATAACAAATAAAAAGTACATTTTATTTGAAAGAAAAAATATATAATCTAGAATATAATTTTGAAAAATTAAATAATTAAAAAAGATATAACACGTGTTTTTTTTATTTAATTTTGATTATCATATCTTTTTAGTAGTTATCTCGTTTTTAGATAATTAATTTAAAACTGTTAATATATGTATATATTTTTAGTTTTGGATATAATTTTAATTTTATTTATAACTATTTTCAAATAAAACTTTCGAAAAGTTTTTTAAAATTTATGTCTATTTTGTCAAAGATTAGTTATATGATGAATAAAAGCATTTTAAATTTTAATTATTTTATTAACTTAATTTTTTTTCATAATTATTTTAATTTGTTATAAATGGTATTGTAAAATATTAAGTAATTTTGTTGTTGATACAAAATATCTTTAAAAAGTACGATCTTTGTTTTTTATTATACCCGCTACGTTCATTATTATAATATAAAAATTAAGCAAACTATAAACTCTAATTTTATATGCTAAAAATCAATAATTTCGTTGTTTGTATTTAGTTTATTTATCATACATGATATAAAAAATGCAGAAAAAAATATTAAATTATTTTAGAGATATTATGTGAAATGATACATCAAAAATTATTTTCTTTAATTTTTTATAATTTAAAAATTATTGCAAAAGAATATAAATATTTTATAAATTTTATGAAAATATACCAAAATTAGTAAATATTTGTTAGATTAGTATATTTTTTGTTATTTTTCTAAAAAAAACTTATTTTAATTTATTATTAATGATATCGGTAGAAAAAATCATGTGATTCTGATGTAATATTAATTAAAATATGAGAACTTTTATTTTAGGTATACTACATCTGCTTTTTATTATACCATGAATTGGACATATTATAAATTATTTTTGATAAACTATATATATATATATATATATATATATATATATATATATATATATATATATATATATATATATATATATATATATATATATATATATATATATATATATATATATATATATATATATATATATATATATATATATATATATATATATATATATATATATATATATATATATATATATATATATATATATATATATATATATATATATATATATATATATATATATATATATATATATATATATATATATATATATATATATATATATATATATATATATATATATATATATATATATATATATATATATATATATATATATATATATATTCTCTTTAATTTTTATAATTAAAAAATAATTATAAGAGAAATAAAAATAATATTTTATAAGTTTTATAAAAATAATACGTATCAAAGTTAATAAATAAATGTTAAGTTTATTTTTTTATTTTCTTTTACATTTGTCAGAAATTGAACACATAATATCTAAAATTGCCTTATGAAAAGTAAAGATGAATTGGTTGTTAAAAAATGAATTTTGAAATGTGCCTCGTAAAAATAAAAATATGTACATGAATGATGTGGCAGAAATTAAATTGACGTGTTAATATTAAAACACGCTTATGATTTAATATATTATATATGATAGATTTATGAATAGCTAGCATCAATTCATTGACATTCCTAAATCTAATTATAATTAAAAGGATTCAGACAAGAATGTAATAAATCATCACAAAAATTAAAGTCACAATTGAGCAATCCATTTTACCATTGGAACAAACTAAGAGTATTCTCCTTGGGAGTGGTTGAAAAAGAACATTGTTCTCTTTCCATCTCAGCCTCGGGATAGAAATCAATATAAAGAATTGAAGGTGTAGCAGGTTGCTATGATAGAGAGTACTGAAATGAAGAGTGAAGGAAGCAAGGTGACATTAAGGAGCCTACTCTGACCCAAAAATCCAGCCAAGGTAATGGTAGCATCAGCAATTACTCTTGCAATTGTTCCGGCCTCCGTAGACAGAAGTCCGCCGTTGTAGGTTCCACGAGAAAGCCTTGAAGACATGACGCGTGAAAGTAGTGACAAGTTGACACCTGGAATCAATGATATATTGTCAAAAAGGCCATACAAATCAATTGCACTCTGTGCTCAAGAACTGAGAATGAACATTACCTTAAGGCAATGGGTATACATTTTGACCTAATCAGTCTCAAATATCTTATAAGAATTAGAGTTTAATACAACTCATCATACTATATAACCGGCATGTAAGATGAATGCAGCCCAAACTTTATAAATACTACACAGACTATATCTTTCCACCCCTTCAAAATCCAACACAATATAGGTGTTGGAAGTTGTAATGAAGCCAAGTCAAATGTCATAATTAGGCGACTAAGAGAGTACTGTAATGAAGGCGAAATCTCCAACTTATTTGTAAGTTGAAAATGATAGATATCCAATCACCGGCTTGAAGGGAAGTGTTGTAAATAATATTTACTAATAATTATATATAATAATTGTACTCGGCCCATTAGATTTAGAGTAGACTAGTGTGATTAAACAAATTAGAGAATGTAGTCATTTTTTACACTCTATATTAGCTATAATAGCATTCAGATGCAGAAGTTAAAAAATTGTTCATCACTAAAATTTATTGGTTTTACTTATGAGGACAAAACTTTATGCTCTCTTTTGGACCCTTACAATGCAATCTAAGTGCGCAATCTAAAAATGTAAAGAAAATAAGAGAATACCTTCCAGTACTTCGGCAGAAACAAATACAAGGAGACCCGAACAAATGTATTGTGGCTCAGAATATGGAAAGATTACATGGAAGCTGAGTAAAACTCCTATGAAAACCATAATTTCTGATGTCAACAAAATTTGCCTAAAACAGAGAAAAAATGACCCCTCAGACAACATGAAAAATAATACAATTTTCAAAAATATATATAAGGTACTACAGATTACCTATCCTCAAACATGTTGCTTATGTAGTTTCCAACCACAAGGTTTACAGGGAGAACTGTCAAGCCAAGGCAAGCAAGAAAAACTGCAACTGTGCTTGTTGACCAGTTGAAATAGTATGTTGTGACGACACTAGATTCAGATAGTAAAATCTCCATTACATATTTAAGCATGAAATATATCAATAACTGAACCTGCACATGTTACGAAATTTGATCAGGTTAAAGCATTTAACTTTCCATTTCTTCTAATAATCTTCCATAGGAACATGGTGGATTTTGTATAACAAATCCTAATACAAGAAATCTTATATAACAAATCCTAATCATGTATATAAAAAGTAAAAAGTAATTTGCTCATATTTGATCTCATGTAAAAACTGGAGATGCCAATTACCGTTTTAAGGAATTTTTCTCATTTATAACTTTCTAAAAACTAACATGTCTTCGAAGAGCATATATGTCACTTAAACACCAGTAAACTAGGATTCCGTCTCAACATCAAAAATGATTAGAAAATTGTGTATCGAATGAAAACATTATTGCTGTATAAAAGTCCAATAACATAAAAGTAACTGTGAGTTCACAAACCTTTACAGAAGGCGTAAGTAGCCGGTATGCCGATCCAATTGAATTGGCTGGCAGGCGAGATTCCTCTGGAGCTTCCTCACTATCATCATAATCTTGATCAATGTCTTCATCTACCTTATCATCCGAAGTAATTAGTAATGGTTGTTTTAGGCCTTTTTCAAGTGCACCATTTTCTACTGCACAGGAAGAAAAAAGAACTGTTAATTAGATGTTCAACGGAATGATAAAACACAAAATAAGTTGAGTACCATCATTTGACTGATTTGGTGGTGTATGATTCTCCTCAACATCATGAGAAGGTTCTTTAAAAGAGATCCATAACCATACCAGATATACTAGCCAAGCAACAGCCATAACCCACCCAGGCAAGGTATTTTGATTAAATGTAAGGTTGTAAATCTTAAAATTAGTCTGAAGTATGCCAGCTAATGCAGGACCACATGCCATTCCAAGAGCACTGGCACTAACAAAACCAGCTGATGCTGGCATGCGGATTTTGAGCGGAACACAGTCACTGATATAACGCCGGTTAACAGCTCTGGCGGAACCCAATCTGCAAATTTCAGCAAAAAAAAATGGTGTATTAAGATCTATGCAGCACCGGCATTTTAGATTGAAGGCATGTCCGGTGTTTGACATGTGTCAATGTCCAACGCCAACAAGCACCGACAAATGTTAAATTTGGTCACTTTCATTTTCTCAAATGATTGAAGGTGTCGATGTATCATTGTCGTGTCTAGTATCTGTGTTTGTGCTTGATAGATTAAGATTCTGAATTAAAAACCCCCTTTTTATCCTAGTTTTTAAAAATCCAATTAGGGTGATTTTCTTGGAGTTAGTTTAATGAGGTATCTTGTTCGGGAGTACTAAAATTGATTATAAGACTAGAATAAGAAAGATTAAATCATGCTTATATGAAGTTAAAAGTCAAAAGGCACGCTATGAATATGATAAATTATGTCCATCAAGTAATGGGAGGGAAAATTAAGATCATAGAATATTGCTTACCCACAAAATAGGCGACCGATTAAGAGAATCCATATTGAATGAACATCATATGCACAAGCATAGAAGACATTTCCGAGGAAAAGAGCAATGCTACTGAACACAAGTGGCCTAAAGTATGATTTGTTTGACCACGCACTAAAATACACAGAAGAAAACACCTGTGCAACAGCCATTGCCCCAATAACAATACCACAAACCGTTGGCGCAGCACCAAGGCTTGTAGAGTAATCATCTGCTGTAGGAACAATGATATATGTATTGACCATATATAAAAATGTGTTTGCCAAGTTCAGCAGAAGAGACATAAAATGGTATCTTTCATCGTCAACGTGTTCCTCAGAAGGAGTAGGAAGGTCATCTTGCAAAATGAGTGCATGTTGTGCCAAAAAGATAAGAAAGTTTGTTGAGTTGGATAGCCTATCAACAGCTGCGTTTATTGAATCAACCACGGGATCCTGCATATAAAACAAAGTAAAATGATGCATAATCAACACCAATATTGTGCTACTCCCTAACCAGTTAATAAAATATTTTAAGGAGAAAAGTAAATGAAAAAAGAAACCTGGAGAGGAAGAGAAGGCTGATCATAAATTGATAAGTAGCTCCCCTGACGATCCTGAAGCTCATGAAGATTGCGAGATAAGGCTCCCACAACAGCACCTATTCCCTACAAATTCCATATCATTCAGTGAATCATTTTGGTGAATTTCAATGGTTATTCATTAATTGTGTGAGGTGAAGATATTAATTACCACATGCTTGAAGACTTGCTGCAGCTGCGAGTAAGGATGATTTGCACGAGTTTTGACATAGTAATCGGTAAATCTATAACCAAGGCGTTTATCGAACTTCTTCAATATCTTCCGCAAGCCAATCGCGTTGATCTCTACAAAATAGAGCAGGTTTAAGAGATCTTGTCCAACTGCTCTATAAGCTTCTCGCAGTTGGGTTATTTTGTTAATTTCAGGCTCCTGCTGTAAATCATTATGCACCTCTCCAAGCTTTGCTATCCTGCTTGCCAAAAGCCCTTGTTGCTCCAATAGAAAAAGCACAATCGTTTCAATCTGAATTTTAACAAAAGAAATTATTCAACAAATAATAAAAACATGCAATTCGCAAGACGGCATTCATGAGTTTGACAATCTCATTTAGTATTTCATCATAAGGTATTCAAGAAAGGAAAGAGCGAAAACCTGATTATCTAACATTCGTGAGAAATCCTTGAGAACGTGTCGCCGATCTAGTGTTCCCTGTTGAATTTGTTGAGCATATTGCCTTACTCGCTTCTTCATGAGTTTGTAGTTTATGTAATATCTATAATTAAAAGAAAATGAAACTCATGAACTATTATCAAGTATGGACACCGGAAAAATGACACCGACACTTACACTAATTATTTGAAAAAATAAATAAATTAAAGGTAATCACAAGTGTCATGTTTCATATTTCATAGCTTCCAATACACGGATACACCTTTTTTCTTTCAAAGGTGATGAATCCAGTGTATGATTTCTTGAATACTAACATTCAACTAAAAAAATGAAAAGCTGAACAACACAAGATCATAGATGCATACCCTTGCCATTCTTGAATTTGTCTGTCTTTCAACTTCTTTCCAAAGGCAACCATCTCTGAGGGCTAGGAGCGTTAAAACCAATAAAATTAAAAACCATAAACTTGATAACAATTTAATTTCATGATGCAAAACACAAAATAAGATGGTATATGAATGAATTAATAATTCAAGACTTACAAAGGCAATTGGATATTGGTGTTTGTTTGAATCCTAACCAGCTGAAGCAACAACTTGTACTTCCAAGATACCAACGAATCTGTAGAACAAACCAGAGAGAGAGAGAGAGGGGGGGAAAATGAATGAATCGGCACAAGATAAATATTGTACTATAATAAATAAAATAAAATAAAAAAGACTGAAAATTTTGGTTTTGTTATAATATTATTATTATAATAATAATAATATTATTATAATAATAATATTATTATTTAGAAATATCAGAAAAAATTAAAAAAGGTAAAATAATAAATTAATTCTTATATTAGGGTAATAGTTTTTGGTCTCACCCGATCAAAAAAGAAACAATGGTCTGTGATGCGTCGTTGGATTGTTGTTTTCACCGGATTGTTGTTTTCACCGGAGTTATGGAGAAAGGATCGGAGAGAAAGTAAGCACAGAGATTAGGTGTAGAGAAAAAGTTACATGACTCTCTAGTGAGAGAGGGTATTTATAGTCTGCCCCCAGCGCAGGACCAACGGTTACATTGCATTGGGTTAGACTGTCAGGCCCAACCCAAGTAACTGTCAGGGCTTACGTGGCGTAGTGAAGAGCAGCACGTGGTCGCCCTAGATCAACTGTCCCATGATTTTCGGAAAGTGGGTTGACCGACTCTTTCGAGGTGGGTAGTTGTCTGATGACGTGTTCCTGTGTAACACTCCAAATTCTTAGAATATTTATTTAATTTATTTAAATATGAATATTCGCATTTTTTTGTGATTTTCGGTGGTTGGTGTGAAATACGAAGAATTATGATTTTTTGGTTATTTATTTAAATAATAGTATATAATATGAATATATTAGTATTATTATTAATTTAAATAAATATAAGTTAAATAAGGGCAAATTGGACAATTAAGAAGGAGTTAGCGAGGGTAATATTGAAAAACCCCAATTCATAGGCCCAAAGTTAGGTTTAACAAAAAGGGATTTTTGAAGGAATTAGAATTCATTCTTGTTAACCGTGAAAAGAGAAGAAATAGAGGACAGAGCTCTGAAGAAGAGGTTTGAGGCAAAAGTTTCGAAAGGTTTCTGAGAATCAAGGAAAAGGCTTAGAGTCGGCAATTAAGGTATGGGGAGTATTGCTTTCATTATTTTCAATGTGTGATTTCAATGTATTTAAAGTCGATTTAAGGGTTTAAAGGGTTTGAGCCTGATTTTGAGATAAAGGGAATTAGGCCTTCGTGGCTTGCACCCCAAAATTTGACCAACCGGTTTCCACATCTGGTTTATGTTTCGACGCATTTTGCATTCGCACTCGCATACTGCATACATTGCATTTTTTCAGCCACTTTTGATTTTATCGGGATTACAGCCTCCCCTGGCGTTTCAGGCAGTTCAGGCCAGTTCGAATAAGCGTATTTCGAGAATTGGTGCTCATTCACGGTGTTTTCAGCTCTCGCTGTTGTTTTTGAGGACGTCTCGGTGTCCGGTTTTTACCGTTTATTTCGCTATAGTTGCGCAGTTGTTCTCAATGTAATTGGCTTCCCTGTTTTTTTTAGAATTTTCCCTTTTATTTTCTAGATTTTTAATAGATTTTAATATATTTTTATAGATTTAATGGAGTTTTTCTAGATATTAAATAGGAATTTTTAATATTTTCTTATAGAATTTAATAGTTTTTTTTAGAATTTTAAATAGATAATTCTTTTTAAATAGTTTTAATAGATATTTCTTTTTCTAGATATTAAGTAGATTTTAAATGTTTTTTAATAGGTTTAATATATCTTTTTCTATTTTTAATAGGGTTAGGAATTAATAGAGTTGATTAGAGTTTATTTTCTTTTAGAATTAATAGAGATTAATTAGCTTTTAATCACTTTTTTTAATTAGGGACATTAATTAGTTGTGGTTAAATTAGGAGTTAATTGAGTTTAGTTGCAGTTAATTGAGCCACTAGTCATTTAATTTTCGTTAGCTTTTAATCATGCATTTTAGTCGTTAATTCATTTTAATTAATTAAGTTTTCAGTCATTAATTGAGTCATTAAGTTTGTGGGCCAGATGTCCAAATTCGGAGGCCCAGTTCGTGACACTTGTCACGTATATAATGGGCCACGCGTGTATTTTCTCCATCGGCCACCTCACTTTCCACCATTCTCTCTCCCAGCCACTTGGCACTCTACCTCTCACTCTCCAGGCCACGTGTCCCGTTTCCCACTCTCACCCTCTGCATGCTCGCCAGCACACACTCCACTATCTCCCTCCTGCCGTCGGCCATGCAGCCACCACCGGACCACCGTAACTATTGCCGGAAACTGGAAGTTCACTGGTAACCATCGCCGGAAAACGAAAATCCTCCAGAAAACTGCAAATTCTCATAATCTTCATCATCCGTTCATCGTTCGTTCATCATCAGAACATCATCTAGATCTAGGTTTTTCCAGATTTCCGTGAAGAACTTCACCAATAATCTTTAGGTGTTCATCGTCAAATTTCCAGATCTTCATCAAGATATGCATACGTTCATCGTCTTCACAGATCCTTCAGATTCTCTCAAAGAACTTCGTCCACTTCTTCAAGATCTTCATCAACCTGCAACGCCGTTTCCAGATCTTCAATATCTTGATATGTTCGTCATGAAGTTCATCCAATGCATCTTCATCAGTTCGTTCCAGATTTTCCAGATTCTTCCGATTCAAACTTAGACCAACTCAAACTCCAACATCACTTCAAGATCATCACCGATCTCCAACATCACTTCAACCGCCATCAAGATCTCCAGATCCTTCAAGATTCTTCAAGATCTCCAACGAACAACCTCATCAGTGTTCATCTAACTCCACTTCAACATGCAACGATATCTGGATTCGCTATCAACACCGAATCTCAATGAACATCATCAACATCCATGATTTTTCCATATTATCAGCATCCAAGACGCGCTATCTTCAGAATCACTTGAATTTCTCTTTCGTTTAACTTTTGTCCTCAAATTTCCGCAGGTTCAGGTTATGACAATGATTGAAGGAAGTCGTTTTGAATCGAGAGGGAGATAGGTGTTTGGGCAGAGTTTGGTGTTGGAGAGATGTTGAGAGAGAGAGAGACGGAAGTTTGAGAGGGAGAACGGCGGAAGGTGAACAGTGAATTGGGGATGAAGGAGAAGTTTTAGGGTTTGCAGAGTTTGAGAAAGGAGATACGTGGCTGAGTGTTTGAGTTTGGGCCTCCAAGCCCATTGTTTTTTCCTGGATGTACCTCTGTTTCAGCGTCACACCCCCCTTTTCCCTCAATGTTGTTGGTTATTGGGCTAAGCAATAACCCAACAAATTGCTGGCTTGCACCCCCTTTTTTTCCATTTTCGCCCCCCTCCCCGTTTTTGTTTTATTTTTCTGGGCTGGGCCCATTGTATTTTTTTCTGCCTATACCCCTAATGAACTAAAATCCCCCCTTTTTTCTGGCTGTCCTTTTATTTTATTGCTTTTATTTCTTTGCATATTTTTCTCTTAGGATTTTAAAGGAAATATTAAATATAGAAATAATAGCATAGATTTAAATTCTAGATTTTAGGATATTAAACCGTTAAATAGTTTTGATATTTTTTAGGAGAGTTTATTTCCTTATTATAGACATAATCATTTAGGATATTACGTAATTTCTCTTGACTCTGCTATTAGGAGTTTAGTTTCAATTTTAGGATGCAATTTCCATTTTATTATTAGACTTGTTATCTCGCTTTGTCATTTTGCAGGTTAAGGACAATACTGTCGCAATGCGATGTTAACTAGTTTGTTGACAAATAATGCAGGGTCCAAGACCTTTCTTCTTTCCTCGTTTCTTCTTTTTATCTTATTGTACTTTTGACTGTTGTTGGCTGGCCGTGTGACACGATTCAATTGGAGAATGATTTTCGATATCATTTCTCTATCTTGTCTTTGACACGGACATCAATACGCTACCTCTTAGAGTTCGATTTCTCGTATAAGTCGAACCATGACGGTCTAAGCGTTACATTGGTTCCTGGTTCGAGCGTCCTCATCAAGGATCCAGAGAGGAGAAGATTGGAATGGAGCTTGCGCGCATGTCGAGAGCCAATGGAGCCGCTTCGTTCAACATCATCATCTTTCATCATCTTATTCAAGTCTTCAGGCAACCGTCGAGTGTTGTGAGCTGCATCGTTAGATACGTAGGAAATGACAGTTGAGGAGTTTCTTCTCAATCGTCTAGGATGTCTAGTATGGTACCCTTTGGGTGACATGTGACGCATTCGCTCCTACGCCTTAGGTTCTTGCGTGTGTGTCCCGAGTTCCTTCCCGTTTAGGCGTAGGCCTGCTTCCTCTTTGTTCTCGCCCTCGTGCGATCGAAACCCCTTTTCTCTCGCGTTCAGGCGATCGAAACCCCTTCTCTTTCCCCCGTGCAATCGAGACTCGTTTTCCCGTCGAACTACGTTTGCTCTGATCTCTCGTGCCCGACGAGAGTACGTAGGCATAGGATGCGATATCCTAGCGAGCTACCTTCTTCCCGTTTCCCCGTTTTTGCTGTAGTAGGCTGAACTACAGCTGCTCTGATTTCTCATATCGAATGAGAATATGTAGGCATAGGATGCGATATCCTAGCGAGCACACTAAAAACTAACCTCTCTATTCTCTCGCTGTCGTGCGATCAAGACCTTCCCGCTAACGACTGGTGTTTCCCTTTCTCTTGCCCGAGCGCAATCGAGACCAGACCGTAGTTCTAGTACCTCTAAAGCCAACTTAATCTCTCACTCCTGTGTGATCGAGAACACCCTGTCCAGCCGTAGTTAGCTTGAACTACGTAAGCTCTGATATTTCACGCTGTGTGGAAGTACGTAGGCACGAGATGCGATATCTCGGCGAGCCAATTCCCTGTAGTTTCCCGAACTACGATGACTCTGACTTTCCCATTGCACGAGGGAATACGTAGGCATAGAGTGTGATGCTCTATCGAGTCAGTTTCCTTCCGTTTAGCCTTAGCAGCCATAGATAGATTGTTTTTGCATCTTGTAGACAAACCAACAAGCGTGGATCCCGTCGAGTACGACGGACGTGAGGGGTGTTAATACCTTCCCCTTGCGTAACCGACTCCCGAATCCAGACAATGGTTGCGATGACCTTGTCTTATACCCTTTCGTCAGGTTTACTCTGAGCGTTTCCTTTCCCTCCTTTGGGATAAATAACGCACGGTGGCGACTCTTCTGTTTAGCCGGTGCCGATTTTTGCAGTAGCGACATCTGGCGACTCTGTTGGGGATCCAACGTCCCCTATGCGAGTCGATCCTAGCGTTTGTTTGTTTGTCTTTGGATGTTTACTCTTGTGCGTTGTATGTTGTATTTTACTGTATTTACAATTTCCGCACTTCGTTATTATTTGTTGCTGTTGTGATGTTGGGTGGTTGTTCCTTTGAGAGAGAAGCCAAAACCCAGGCTTGAGTACACACATAAACTTAGAAGTAGAGAGTAGTGGTTAGCCTGGTTTCTTAGCTCGCACCAGCTAGCCGCGAAATCTGCACTCGGACGAGATTCTCTTTGATGCTTCTTGCCTGGCCCTTAGGGCTCGACAAATTGTCTGACCCGAGGATTGTCGACTCTGGGGACCTATCAATTGGGATTCGACTAAGTGAGGCCGCTTCGAGGGATGATGATGCCACACCTTCTGGGTATCGTATCATTGCTCTTGAAAGTCTGTGACGTTGATACCCGCATAGGATGCCGTACCTTGTCAGATTAGGTCCATACCCATGAGTGGAAGGGTTTTTGCAGGGAACTTAACTTCCAGCCAACCCGATATTTTGGTCTTCTCTTTAGAGCGAACGTACTCAGTCAGTAGCGCAACAGTATTCAGAGATTTGTGGGGGGCTGTGATCCCGTGTTTGCTGCATATTGCATTACATTTGCATGAACATTGTTGCATCATGTTGCATACCATTCTCCAGCTAGCCAGAGTCTGATCCAGCCGTTGTTTTGATTATGAAGGTGATTATCCGGTGTTTGGCCTGAGCAACTGTTGATTGTTAGAAGACGACCAAAGGGGGTTGAAGCAGATTTGAGCAGAATCGAGCAGCGAAGTCAGTTGAAGGTTATTGGTAGCTATGTCTGAGAGCCACTTCCAGTCTCGTAACACCTTGACGGGTTTCACCATGACGACCAATCCTCTGTATGGCTCTATGTCTATGGAAGACCTTCCGCAAGTGAACAATGTTACTGCAGACCAATTTGTGCAACCTCCGGTTAGGGACCGAGATCGACGTGAGCAGTTTGTTGTCCGAAATGAACGCCCTCCTCTTATTAACAGTCAAGGTGTTGTTTTCCCTATGGCGAATATCCGAAGAGAGATCCTGGTATCCAGGACCGAAGACCCAAGAGCTCTTGAGTATGCTAGAAGGCTCCGAGTGTTGGAAGAAGGAGTCAAAGCCTTGAAAGTTAAAGATGCTGTCAACCTTAATGCTGCAGACATGTGTTTGGTTCCTGGCCTGGTATTGCCTCCTAAGTTTAGAGCGCCGAGATTTGAGAAGTACAGAGGAGATAGCTGTCCGAAGCAACATTTGGTGATGTTCTGCCAAAGAATGACTTCGTTTGTGCAAAACGACAAGTTGATGATTCACTGCTTTCAGGATAGTCTGACTGGGGCATCTCTGAGTTGGTATATGCAGTTAGAGAGTAATCAGATCCGATCATGGGTGGATTTAGCCAGATCTTTTCTGAAACAGTATGATTATAACCTAGACATGGCTCCTAGTCGCATGCAGTTGCAGGAATTGTCTCAAGAAAACAATGAACCCTTCAGGAAGTATGTTCAGAGATGGAGAGAATTTGCTGCCAGGGTGCACCCACCGCTTCTAGACCGAGAGTTAATGGGCATGTTTGTAGACTCCCTGGAGAGCCCGTACTTCGAAAGAATGCTTGGAAATGCGCCAAATTTCTCTGCATTGGTAAGATTAGAAGAACACATCGAGTATGCCGTAAAAATTGGGAAAATTCAGATTGTTTCGGGCGGTCAGGCTAGTGAAACTGAATCTCTCTGTAGCTACCAAACTGAAGAAGGAGTTGTGATTAATGTAATCATGCCAGATGTTGAGTATCCTCGAGATGAATCGGTGAAATCTGTTGGTTCTTCATCTTCTGTGTCTTGTTATGCAGGACAGACAATTGCGCCTAGGGCACCATATCCAGAACTTTATGTCGCTTCTTTGGCAAATCAGCGAACTCGTGGCCGAGGTTATCAGAATCAGCGCCCAAATCAGAACAGGCCTCGTAACAACTTGGAACGAAGGAATGCTCCTTCCCACCCAGTGCCTATGCTGTATAGCCAAATTCTGCCACATTTGATCCAAAGTTCTTTGGTGGAACCTAAAGCTCTTAAGCCTGTGCCAGAACCTTACCCTCTTGGGTACAATCCCCACGCTCAGTGTGGTTACCATGGTGGATCTCCAGGGCATTCAACTGAAGATTGTAAAGCTTTTCAGGCAAAAGTACAACAGTTGATCGACAAAGGGTGTATTTCCTTTCCAGAAGGAGTTTTGGTTGTGCATGACAACCTCTCAGCTGTCTGAGCTCACAGATTCAGAGGATTATTTCCAGAGGCCAGTGATCTAGACAGACAGACGTCCTCAGCATTGGCAGTCCTCAGGCTTTTCTTATCATTTGCATTTGTAGTTTCTTTTCTGTTAGTTACTACTTGTTGTTAAGCATTGTTTGTTTCGAATGGTAATATTGATAAAGTGACTATGCATTTTTCTGAATTAATCATGTCGTTGTCACTCATTTATTGCACTGCACCGACACTTGCATTTTTTTACTCCACTTTGTCACTTTGATTAGCAAAGATTTGAGGGAGGATGACGAAACTGAATACTCATAACCGATGATCGTATGCTTTCAGATAAAACCTTTTCGATGACGTACAAGGCATTGTTTCAAATCCCCTAAACACTGGAGATATAAGGAGTTAGTCCCTTGTTAACCACTTCGAGCCAGGAAGTAGAAGTTTTTTTTCGGACTTTTAAACCCTCACATCTTAACCTGGGGCAGGGTAGTTGTCAGTTAGCTTGATCGAACGTTCAAGTCTTATAGAGGAGTGTTGCCTTTCGAGGACCAATCACATCTTATTTTTCCCCATAGGTCGCACCTTGTCCACCACAATGGTTAAACCTCACCAATCAGGAGTGAGACAGTTGCAATCCTTTCAGAGCAATCAAGACAACCAGTGTCGCACGACTTGTTCCAAGAAAGAAATAAGAAAGCCCGCTAAGTAAAAAAAGAAAAAGAAAAAGCTGGAAAACTAATACTTAGGCAAAAATCAGGGCATCCCGCTGGACTTCAAGAAAGAAAAAATCGAAAAGAACTCAAAAGGAGTCAGTCCAGGCAAAAATTAGGGAATCAAAAGAATGAAAAAGAAAGGATATAAAAAGAAAAATCCTCGAACAAGGACAAAGTCGTGTAGGTACAGACACCGAAAACGAAAAAGGAGTAATTGTCACTCCGAAAACCTTGTGAGTTCCTTAACCATTGTTCCTAACATTCCTCGAAGAGGCGAGCGCTTGTGCCAAGTTAACTGAACTTTAGGATCGGAGATCATCACGTAGAAGGGGTGGGTACGAATCATGACTTGAGCCTAATATCCCTTGTTTCACGAACCGAGAACCCGACCATGATACAACCCTTAAAAGACCTAATTGAGGCAGGGTTTATTCTGAAAGCGCATTACGATACGGTTGAGTAACCTGACTCCTACATGATTTGCTAGTCATATCCTTGTTGTATTTTTCACTGATCAAATCAGCACTACGTTTGAACTCTGGTTCATTCGTCACTCACAATCATGACACGTAAATGAGTGACAACACAATTTTTTCCAAATCTGCATGAACACTGCATTAAAATTACCATTCGGGAATAAACAATTTTATTTGCAAGTCAGTGGTTGACAGGAAGGAAATTCCAACAGGGAATAATCCAACAGGATTGAATAATTCAGCAGTCTGGATCAGAATGGTGTATGTTGTGAAACCCTGTGAATCTGGGGCATTGACTTCCAGTGAGTTCAGAATCAGTTGGTCTAAGGACAAGTCCCGAAGCATCGGTTGATTATGGGACAGTTTACTTGAGAAGCAGTTGGTCAGAAGTGAATCTTCTCGAGAGCCAGTCAGGGGCAATTATCCAGAATGTTGTGATTTGAGGATAGATCCTTCCAGTGTGTGATCAGGGCAGGTTAAGTCGCTCAACACTCATTCAAGGGGCAAGTCACTTCAGAGATAGTGAAACCAACTATGTTGATAGTTGTTTAATTGAGGTTGAATCCTTTTGTCGTGCAGATACCGGGGCAAGTCGTCTCAAGGTCGTATTGTAGCAAGCTGCTTTCTGTTGGATTGGAGCAAGTTGAGTTGCACTGGGGCAAGTTATTCAAGCGAGTGTGTTCGCCCTAGCAAGAGTTGAGTATCGGGGAATCGTGTCATTACCCTCATCAAAAAACCTGAACCTTCGGAAAAGACTTCGTCGGCATTGGATCATTATCCTACAGTTTAAACTTGTTACTTGACAGAACCTTGTAACCTTGTCATTTCCAAAGCCCAGCTCTCGCCTGGAAAATCGTTAACCAGTTCTCGTCTGGTCCACCTTTCCGTAAATACCAGTTCTCGTCTGGTACCTGTTATTTTTCAACCAGTTATTGTCTGGCCAACCTTTCCGTCAACATCAGTTCTCGTCTGGTGTATGTTAGCTTTCAACCAGCCCCGTCTGGTCACCGTCTCTTTAACCTATTTGTTGTATCAGTTCTCGTCTGGTGCATGTCAGCTTCTAAACCAGCCCCGTCTGGTCATCCTTTCCTTAACCTATCATCCGGTCAGCCTCGTCTGATGTTCCAACCGTAAATCCATTCTCGTCCGATAACCTAACCTATTTTGCTATCAGTTCTCGCCTGGTAGTCCATCTTTGAATGCTAGCCCCGTCTAGTATTTTCCCTTTAAAACCATTTTATTAATAATCTTTTCTCATCCGTAAACTAGAAAAAGCCTAAAAATACCCGACACGATAATTCCTAGTGACTCGCATGGTGTCGCGTTCCCCGATACAAAGCTCGATTGATACCGGTTTCCCGATTAATGTTAAATCAGGATTACTCTTCTCAGTAGATAGAAGTCACGTATTGTCCCCAAAATAGCTGAGATCGCAGTTATTCCTCCTCAGAATAGGATCAGGAGTATCCTCAGCAGGTCAGAATGGATATCCCTGACAGCAGGGGCATTCTCAGCAGTTAGCTGTGCACAATTAACCCCAGTTTGGTTAAGCCACACAGAGTACAATCAGGTTGTCAAGGGTTTGGAAAGAGCATCCCCGTGTAGGGTCGTCCTTCCCTCCTCCAGCAGGTTGTCATTCCTCCGTCAGGTTGATCATCCTCTACAGAGTTCGTAACGATGAATTTGTGAGCCCTCCCTCAGCAGGATTGTTTCTTCCCCATGGAAGTTGGTCTCACTTTTCCAGCATTTATGATACCCGATACTCCTCAGTGGAGTTGACGTTGCCTTCGACATTTATTTTGCCAAGCGGTTTTAGACCCGGTGTTCTCTGGCAGCTCGAGCCTGCATTTGCACTTGCATGTATCGTCATATTTGCATCTATACAAACGCATAGCATCTCCATGTCGTACGGGGCATTGCATCATTTTGAAACATATGCATTTTGAAACATAAATCAGGTTGGTTAACCTTTTGCTTTCAGGCGTGTTTTCTCGGCAGGAGTATGGAGTTCTAGCTCAGATCTATTACCTGGTATTCGAGGTCTCGTCGTGAGACGTGTGATGATACGGTTCACCTTACTATTTTCCCCACAGAGTTGCTTGTTGAAGTTTCTCTTATCCGGCCATCAGAGTATTTTCTTCAAGTTTGTTGTTCCGTCAGCGTCACAGGGTTTCATAATCAAAATTTCAGGAGTTGTCGCCTGTTGTCGAAATAGGTGCCTGGCAGTTAATTTCAGAGCATCCCCAGTGGGTTTGGCTACTGCAAAGATATGGCGGAGTTATTGTCCAGTATGATTGACATAATTGAATTCCTATTGGGTAAAAGAGTTCTATCCCCAGTGAAGTCGCCATGATTTCTTCGTGTTGACAAAATATTATCCCCAGTAGAGTCCTCCTCAAAGTCGTTGACACGTCAGCGCTGGAAGGTTTATGGGTTGGGACTGATGGAGTTAGCTACTGCAGAGATGGGCAGTGAAACTGTATTTAGATGATTTTCCCGTATGGATAGGCGGATGAAGTTTCCTGTGTTTAGGCAGATGATTTTTCCGTATGGATAGGCGGATGAGGTTTCCTGTGTTGAGGCAGATGATTTTCTCGTATGGATAGGCGGATGAAGTTTCTTGTGTTTAGGCAGATGATTTTCCCGTATGGATAGGCGGATGAAGTTTCCTGTGTGTAGATAGAAATGTTTCCCCAGCGAAAACGCCGGGAGTTTTCCGTAACGTGAAGTCCTGACGTGGACAAAATTGATTACTCTTCAGGGACCATTTATCACCAGCAGATATCTTCCTTCGTATCGGCGAAATGTGGGTCCTGACGTGGACAAGGTTATAGTTCTTCGTGTTGACACGATGCACGATTCCTAACGGGGACAAAATTATCTTTCTTCGTGTTGGCGAAGCGTGAGTTCTGACATGGACAAGTTTATGTTGAGATTTCTTCGGGTTGACGAAGTGTGCGTCCTAACGTGGACGAAGTTTTGCTCTTGTTGAGGGGTTTCTTCGTGTTGACAAAACAAGCATCCTAACGTGGACAAAGTTCTATTCCTGTGTTGTTGAGATTTCTTCGGGTTGACGAAATGTGAGTCCTGGCGTGGACAGATTTGCATTTATTCGTGATTTGACGAATTTTGGGTCCAGATGTGGACAAGGTTACTCCTGTGACGACAGAATCTCTATTCGTGTTGACAAATTTGTTTCTTTTCTTGTGTTGACAAGATTAGTCCAATTGTGGACGGAGGTATTTTTGTGAAAATAGCTCAATACCTGGGGTGTAACGCAGGTGATTGACGTTGAAATCAAAATTTTATCAGATAATTGACTAGTTATTGCCGTAACAACCAGACTCAGCTCATTGGATATTGCTTCTCAAGCAGTTTTGCAGTATATCTCCACGGTTGGCAAATTTCAGGGTTTCTTTGGTATTCAACCGTCTCGTACCTCGATTGTTTGAAGGTCGTTCGCTCTTCATCCAGTTGGGTCCAAGCCGTTTGAATAGGGGCAGCTGTTGCACCCCAAAATTTGACCAACCGGTTTCCACATCTAGTTTATGTTTCGACGCATTTTGCATTCGCACTCGCATACTGCATACATTGCATTTTTTCAGCCACTTTTGGTTTTATCGGGATTACAGCCTCCCCTGGCGTTTTAGGCAGTTCAGGCCAGTTCGAATAAGCGTATTTCGAGAATTGGTGCTCATTCCCGGTGTTTTCAGCTCTCGCTGTTGTTTTTGAGGACGTCTCGGTGTCCGGTTTTAACTGTTTATTTCGCTATAGTTGCGCAGTTGTTCTCAAATCGATGTAATTGGCTTCCCTGTTTTTTTTTAGAATTTTCCCTTTTATTTTCTAGATTTTTAATAGACTTTAATAGATTTTTATAGATTTAATGGAGTTTTTCTAGATATTAAATAGGAATTTTTAATATTTTCTTATAGAATTTAATAGTTTTTTTTAGAATTTTAAATAGATAATTCTTTTTAAATAGTTTTAATAGATATTTCTTTTTCTAGATATTAAGTAGATTTTAAATGTTTTTTAATAGGTTTAATAGATTTTTTTCTATTTTTAATAGGGTTAGGAATTAATAGAGTTGATTAGAGTTTATTTTCTTTTAGAATTAATAGAGATTAATTAGCTTTTAATCACTTTTTTTTAATTAGGGACATTAATTAGTTGTGGTTAAATTAGGAGTTAATTGAGTTTAGTTGCAGTTAATTGAGCCACTAGTCATTTAATTTTCGTTAGCTTTTAATCATGCATTTTAGTCATTAATTCATTTTAATTAATTAAGTTTTCAGTCATTAATTGAGTCATTAAGTTTGTGGGCCAGATGTCCAAATTCGGAGGTCCAGTTCGTGACACTTGTCACGTATATAATGGGCCACGCGTGTATTTTCTCCATCGGCCACCTCACTTTCCACCATTCTCTCTCCCAGCCACTTGGCACTCTACCTCTCACTCTCCAGGCCACGTGTCCCGTTTCCATCTCTCACCCTCTGCATGCTCGCCAGCACACACTCCACTATCTCCCTCCTGCCGTCGGCCATGCAGCCACCACCGGACCACCGTAACAATCGCCGGAAACTGGAAATTCACTGGTAACCGTCGCCGGAAAACGAAAATCCTCCAGAAAACTGCAAATTCTCATAATCTTCATCATCCGTTCATCGTTCGTTCATCATCAGAACATCATCTAGATCTAGGTTTTTCCAGATTTCCGTGAAGAACTTCACCAATAATCTTCAGTTGTTCATCGTCAAATTTCCAGATCTTCATCAAGATATTCATACGTTCATCGTCTTCACAGATCCTTCAGATTCTCTCAAAGAACTTCGTCCACTTCTTCAAGATCTTCATCAACCTGCAACGCCGTTTCCAGATCTTCAATATCTTGATATGTTCGTCATGAAGTTCATCCAATGCATCTTCATCAGTTCGTTCCAGATTTTCCAGATTCTTCCGATTCAAACTTAGACCAACTCAAACTCCAACATCACTTCAAGATCATCACTGATCTCCAACATCACTTTAATCGCCATCTAGATCTCCAGATCCTTCAAGATTCTTCAAGATCTCCAACGAACAACCTCATTAGTGTTCATCTAACTCCACTTCAACATGCAATGATATCTGGATTCGCTATCAACACCGAATCTCAATGAACATCATCAACATCCATGATTTTGCCAGATTATCAGCATCCAAGACGCGCTATCTTCAGAATCACTTGAATTTCTCTTTTGTTTAACTTTTGTCCTCAAATTTCCGCAGGTTCAGGTTATGGCAATGATTGAAGGAAGTCGTTTTGAATCGAGAGGGAGATAGGTGTTTGGACAGAGTTTGGTGTTGGAGAGATGTTGAGAGAGATACGGAAGTTTGAGAGGGAGAACGGCGGAAGGTGAACAGTGAATTGGGGATGAAGGAGAAGTTTTAGGGTTTGCAGAGTTTGAGAAAGGAGATACATGGCTGAGTGTTTGGGTTTGGGCCTCCAAGCCCATTGTTTTTTCCTGGATGTACCTCTGTTTCAGCGTCACACCCCCTTTTTCCCTCAATGTTGTTGGTTATTGGGCTGAGCAATAAGCCCAGCAAATTGGTGGCTTGCACCCCCCTTTTTTCCATTTTCACCCCCTCCCCGTTTTTGTTTTATTTTTCTGGGCTGGGCCCATTGTATTTTTTTCTGCCTGTACCCCTAATGAACTAAAATCCCCCCTTTTTTCTGGATGTCCTTTTATTTTATTGCTTTTATTTCTTTGCATATTTTTCTCTTAGGATTTTAAAGGAAATATTAAATATAGAAATAATAGCATAGATTTAAATTCTAGATTTTAGGATATTAAACCGTTAAATAGTTTTGATATTTTTTAGGAGAGTTTATTTCCTTATTATAGACATAGTCATTTAGGATATTACGTAATTTCTCTTGACTCTGCTATTAGGAGTTTAGTTTCAATTTTAGGATGCAATTTCCATTTTATTATTAGACTTGTTATCTCGCTTTGTCATTTTGCAGGTTAAGGACAATACTTTCGCAATGCGATGTTAACTAGTTTGTTGACAAATAATGTAGGGTCCAAGACCTTTCTTCTTTCCTCGTTTCTTCTTTTTATCTTATTGTACTTTTGACTGTTGTTGGCTGGCCGTGTGACACGATTCAATTAGAGAATGATTTTCGATATCATTTCTCTATCTTGTCTTTGACACGGACATCAATACGCTACCTCTTAGAGTTCGATTTCTCGTATAAGTCGAACCATGACGGTCTAAGTGTTACATTGGTTCCTGGTTCGAGCGTCCTTATCAAGGATCCAGAGAGGAGAAGATTGGAATGAAGCTTGCGCGCATGTCGAGAGCCAACGGAGCCGCTTCGTTCAACATCATCATCTTTCATCATCTTATTCAAGTCTTCAGGCAACCGTCGAGTGTTGTGAGCTGCATCGTTAGATACGTAGGAAATGACAGTTGAGGAGTTTCTTCTCAATCGTCTAGGATGTCTAGTATGGTACCCTTTGGGTGACATGCGACGCATTCGCTCCTACGCCTTAGGTTCTTGCGTGTGTGTCCCGAGTTCCTTCCTGTTTAGGCATAGGCCTGCTTCCTCTTTGTTCTCACCCCCGTGCGATCGAAACCCCTTTTCTCTCGCGTTCAGGCGATCGAGACCCCTTCTCTTGCCCCCGTGCAATCGAGACTCGTTTTCCCGTCGAACTACGTTTGCTCTGATCTCTCGTGACCAACGAGAGTACGTAGGCATATGATGCGATATCCTAGCGAGCTACCTTCTTCCCGTTTCCCCGTTTTTGCTGTAGTAGGCTGAACTACAGCTGCTCTGATTTCTCATATCGAATGAGAATATGTAGGCATAGGATGCGATATCCTAGCGAGCACACTAACAACTAACCTCTCTGTTCTCTCGTTGCCGTGCGATCGAGACCTTCCCGCTAACGACTGGTGTTTCCCTTTCTCTTGCCCGAGCGTAATCGAGACCAGACCGTAGTTCTAGTACCTCTAAATCCAACTTAATCTCTCACTCCTGTGTGATCGAGAACGCCCTGTCCAGCCGTAGTTAGCCTGAACTACGTAAGCTCTGATCTTTCATGCTGTGTGGAAGTACGTAGGCACGAGATGCGATATCTCGGCGAGCCAATTCCCTGTAGTTTCCCGAACTACGATGACTCTGACTTTCCCATTGCACGAGGGAATACGTAGACATAGAGTGCGATGCTCTATCGAGTCAGTTTCCTTCCGTTTAGCCTTAGCAGCCGTAGATAGATTGTTTTTGCATCTTGTAGACAAACCAACAAGCGTGGATCCCGTTGAGTACGACGGACGTGAGGGGTGCTAATACCTTCCCCTTGCGTAACCGACTCCCGAATCCAGACAATGGTTGCGATGACCTTGTCTTATACCCTTTCGTCAGGTTTACTCTGAGCGTTTCCTTTCCCTCCTTTGGGATAAATAACGCACGGTGGCGACTCTTCTGTTTAGCCGGCGCCGATTTTCGCAGTAGCGACAGTGGCCAAAATCTATTATTGAAGTTTTAACCGCATAGGGATTTGAACTGATGGTCTGATATGTTTGAGGTCGATTTGGGTTTGAGGGAAGGTAGACCTTCGTGGCAAAATCAGTTGTTGAGGTTTTAACCCTGTAGGGTAATTAGATTGTGAGAAACTCTAATGGCCGTGGTGTAGTTGTAAGGATTTATGGGAATTAGATCGTGAATATGATACGCGAATGGCCTAATAAGTTGTAGATTTTGTGCCTCTATCGTGTAATACCTTACGAATGATTTTGGGATGTTTTGGGGGCATTGGGGAAGGAAATGTTGGACTTTTGGGTTGATTTTAGGTTCTGGTGCGTAACAGCGTTTTACTGTAATCGCGTGTTCGCACAGCGAATAAACTCGTCCCAGACTCGCACATCGAATAAACTCGCCCCAGACTCGCACAACGAACTTGCTAGCGAACGTAGCAGAGTTTTGAGAATTCTGATTTTGTGCAGTGATGCCTTGATGTTTTGATGTTGTGATTTCTTTGATGAATTAATATGAGTATAACTGTGATTTTTATGTGATTAGTACATGATTATATGATGATTCCTATGATGTAACGATGATGAGTTATGATGATAGTTCCATGAGTTTTGATGATTTTATGATGACATGATATATGATGATGATGATTTTGATGAATGATGATGCACCTATGATGTTACTATGAGGATGACTATTGAGGTGTGCATCATGCATTCATGTGTATCCGGACTTCGGCTCAGGACCTTAATTTCTTTGGCTTCAGTCCCATCGTGCGGATGTGAGGTATTTTGATGTGCTCCGGTTCTCGAGTAGAATCGATCCTATTGATGGGGATCTATAGAGGGTTGATGACCCAGTGTCTATCGAGCTGGGATCTATAGAGGGTTATTTTCATATTCAACATCATCATATTCATCAATGGACATCAAAGGCCACAACATCATAAATTACTCAAGATCATCTCATAAATGCAAATGCTCGATGGACACTGGGCCACCAACCCTCAATAGATCCCCATCAATATGATCGTTTCTACTTGAGAACTAGAGCACATCAAAACACTTCACATCCACACAATGAGATTGATGCACACGTCACAAATCATCCTCATAACAACATCATAGGTGCATCATCATTCATCATGTTCATCATCATCAAACGCCATAGCTCATCATCATAATCATCATCATACGTCATGTCATCATAGTTCATCATAATAATTATAACACCCTGTTTCCTAAAAATAAAATAAATGTAATTTAAATCAAAACAATTATCAGAGTTGCCACACCAAAACGAGATATCACAAAAGAAAACTCCAACAAAACGCTTCATTAAATGAATTCAACAATTAACAGCGGAAAATGTCATACATACATACATATATATATATATATATATATATATATATATATATATATATATATATATATATATATATATATATATATATATATATATATATATATATATATATATATATATATATATATATATATATATATATATATATATATATATATATATATATATATATATATATATATATGTATACATCATATTTATCATATTCGGCCATCCGCCCAAAATATACAAAACATTATCAATGGATCCATCAAAACATGATACGACACGGAGTAAAAACAAAATCATCAGATAAACAATAACTCCCCAAAGCCTCGTGTTAGGTGTCAGAGCATCCCTATGACTCGACTCGCCACTATCCAAGCTAGCTACGCACCTGGATTATCTGTACTTCCGAAGAAGCACATACCACAACAACAACAACAAGGGGTGAGAAATAATGATCAAAATATAGCGGTAATAATGTACATGAATTAAAAGATAGTAACTAATGCAATTAGCATTCAACATACATCAATCTGGACCTACTGTCCAACACCAACACAACACACAAGTCAATGCAACCATATGCAACATAACACCATGATATGCGGCACCGACTCACTGGTTCATTCAGTCGAACCTGGATAGATCACATACACCTACCAATGGCAACGATCTATCCCCACTATGCTCCCCTTTGGAGTACGGGCAATCAAACCCGGATAGATCACATACACCCACCAATGGCAATGATCTACCCTCACCAAGCTCCCCTTCAGAGTACGGGCAATCAAACCCGAAATAGATGACACACACCAACCAATGGCAATGATCTATCCCTATCATGCTATGCACAACAACAATCCAAGCACACAAGGTGCACACGATCCATCTGATCACATCACCCAGCATCATATATATTACACAACAAATAAATACAAGCACACTAAGGGCACAATAATTAACTCAAGTAAATAATCAATAAATCATCTCAATAGATCCACGGTTTAGTTAATATTTACTTAAACAATGACTCCCCAAACATATTAGATATAAAAATATTTGGTAACTAATTATATTGTCTATACTATGTTATAGATCTATTCATTAGCTTTCCAACGCTTCGAACGGGGACTAAAACCGACTTACGGATTAAAAGTTATGGCCAAAATCGTCGGAACAGAAATTTCCAATTTTCAGCTTTTATACAGCATGCAATCGATTGCTGTATAAGTGCAATCGATTGCTTGACTCAGTTTTTTACATTTTAGCCACTATTTTGATGTGCAATCGATTGCTCACTTGGTGCAATCGATTGCTTATTGTAGGTTTTCAAAAAATTATGCAGAAAATTGTATTTTTCACCAACCCTTCCCTCTTTGCTACCAAAATCAATCCCCACATGTTAGGATATTTACCAAACTCGAAAATCCACTAAATCATGAGTTTCAATGGGTTTCCTTCCTACATAAACCTCTACTGTTCAGAATCGGCAACACTCTCTGAAATCACCCGATTTCACCAAAACAAGTTCCTACAGCACCAGACTAACATTCCACGACTTAGCTACAAAATATATTCTAGATTCTACCCAATAAAACATCAGCTCTACTAATTTAATTATTTTCGGCTTAAAATTGCAAACTACTCGAAACCCCCCAAATCATCCGAACAATTACTCTACCATCACATGCAACAAGTTCAACATATCAGTAACCATTCAGAATCACAACAATATCTCAATTATGTTCATCAAAACCTATGGGGTTAGGGAAATCCCCTCTACCTAGAATTCATGCAACATACCGAATTTGACCTGTTCCCCCCTTCCCTTACCTTGATAACTCGATCAGATGCTGAAAACACTTGAAGAATCAGAAACCTTGTCCTCCTCTCTTCTCCTCTTTGATTCTCCTCTTCACTCTTGTTCTTGTTCTTCTTCCTCACTCTTCTCCCAATAGACCGTGTTCTTCTTTTTCCTCCCTTTCGAATAATAATAATAATAATAATAATACCAATAATAATAATAATAATAATAATATTACTATTAAATATCAAATTATTATCATTATTAATTATATTAATATTAAACTCCAAAATCATTAAATAATCTCCACAAAGACACACCGAAAATAGAATAACACCAGAAAGGCTAAATAATTAAAAATGGGTGTTATAACTCTCCCCCATTTTAATTATTTTCGTCCTCGAAAATTACCTGGTGGAAACAATTCTGGATACGCTTCCCGCATCCTGCTTTCCAATTCCTAGGTCACACTACCTCCTGCAGCACCATCCCCAATCCACTTACACCAAGTATATTTCCTTCCCTCGGAGTTGTTCCTCGTTCAACAATTCGCACTGGAAGTGCCTCAACAATCAAATTATCTCTCACTTGCACCCCATCTGATTAAATCAAAGTACCTCCTCGGCTTAGACACATGAACACACCCTGCAGTTTTCACAAACGATAGCGGTAAAACAACCTAACATGCTATTTTCCCCATGCTTCGACCAACCCTAGTTACCATCATAACTCTCAACACACGTCTTTCCTTGGATCCTTTTGATCTTTCAGTCCCCTCTTGCACAATTTCATCGTAAACTCAGATTCCCATCTGACACAATATTCGACGGTATCCCACACTACTTCGCAACTTCCTCACTATACATCTTAGCTACCTCCAGCATAGAATGATTCATCCTCATTGGTCAGAAATGAGTTAATCCTTTCAATCCATTCTTAACTACTCATATCAAATCTTATTCCCTTAAATTCTTCAGAAAACCCGACACAAAATCCATGGAAACACTATTCTATTCCACTCAGAAATATACAACAATTGCATCAGGCCCAACAGTTCCCGTTGTTCCAACTTCGACTTTCCACAAGTCTAATCAGCATACACAACCTCAACTCTCTCTCTCTCTCTCTCTCTCTCTCTCTCTCTCTCTCTCTCTCTCTCTCTCTCTCTCTCTCTCTCCACCTATGGCCACCAAAACAATCTCCCACATTCGGTCACATCTTCATAGCACTTGGATAGGTATTCAATTCACCTTAATGTCCTTCTTCCAGGGTACTCTTATCCAACCCACAATACTGGAGCACAACCTCTATCACGACATCTTATGGCACCATCTCCATCAATCCGAAAATCAGCTCTTCGAATCAATTTATTGAGTTCAACCAGTCTACTAGCTCCAATTAGAATTCTAACTCCTAGACTCTCATCAAGATTACCCATAGTCAGCCTCAACATACATAGCTTAACTCCATAAGAAGTCTCTTCACAGACCATACTCATATCTCGAATTTTCTTAATCAGTGCTAACTCCTTTACCTTCGTCATCGGTATATACCCCAAAATCCTCCAAATCGATACATCAGCTACCACGTCGTCTCACCCGAATGGAAAATCAACCCAAACCATACTTCTCCAAAAGTCCCAATTATTTCCTCTGTCTCATATTCAACTCTTTCAAATCAAATAAATACCTTAAGCTCTTAAGATCACCGAACATCTCGTATATCAACTAAACAATTAAGGCCTCCAAACTTCGGCACAACACACGGCATCAACCAACTCTACACCATCGGTCAGATAATTCCTCTTGCGTACTTTAAGTTGCCTTAAAGCATGACTAACATTTTCTGATGTTACACTTAATATATCTCCCAATCATCTTAATAAAGCATCCCAAAACACAACAAATAGTTCCATCGGATACGGCAAAACCAACACACAAACTCTTTGAACTTTCTTCACAGAGGCATACCGCCGTTTCTTCTCCAACACCGATAACTCAAGTTCCCGATGCTCAACATAATCCTCTATACTCTTTGAACATATCAGAATATCATCCGTTAACACAACCATTGACTCGCTCACTTAAGTATGGAAAGTCCCATGCCAACGGACACTCAAATTTGCGAGCTATGGCGAAAACACGAACCGCACCTTCCATACTTACCACAACATCCAAACATATTCCATCAATAAATATCTTAATCCCATGCCGCTAATTCTCCATCACCTATAGCATTGTAAAAACTTCCAACACTCCGAACCGTGCATCATTATGAGTTACGGTTCTCCCGTTACGTCAAAAATACGACAACAACATCTTTAGACTTGAAAGGCCATTCAACACACCTTCAACTCTTGAAATGTTTAAAGGTCTAATTATATCAATATCTTATCCCACTTTCTTACTTCCTTTAATATTCACCAGGAGTCACTATCCACCCTTTACATACTCGACCTCATAATCTGTTACCGTAGCACATCCACCAGACACGAGTCTCAAAACTACTCACTCAAATTAATTCCTTGACCACCCAAACAGGCATACAATACGAAGCTCTCAATATCAGGCTAGTTTCCACAACTAATTCGATCACAACTCCACTTAACATCCGGACTGTATATCACTGTCTTGTCAGGATAACTTTCTGACAACCACACTTAATCGGCAACCCGCTAACTTCTCTACTTTCATCAACACTCCAAATCTCCCTCAAAATTAAACATCTCAACACTATCCTGCGCTGACTCGCCAAGACAACTCTCAAGCATTTGGCTTAACTCCAAACAATTCACTGTACACACCATCTAAGCCCGCAAGACACACTTATTCCTTCCAACATGATCCCGTCAAACTATAATAGCGTCTAACAACACACTTGAAGCATCTTGGAGAAGCACAACCTTCTCCCCCACTTATTTCAATCCCACTCCTGCAGTCTCCAGTCTCTGGCTACTGTTGTCCCACAAAGCCTCAGTTTCTCCTTCCAGTATGTGAGTACCAAACCTCACCTTTTTGCTCATCACTATAACCCATCGTCCTGAAAATCTTCTCAATTTCCTTCAGCCACTTCTAAGCAGCTTCCGGATCCAGAATCCCTCCTTGGAACGTCAGCGGCTTGTTACTCTGAAACTGCGCCAAATCTCGGAATTGCGCACCCGCAGCTTGGTTCTGATTAGCAACCACCTGCACCCTCGCTTGCGTAACGGCAACCAAAGCAGCATCATTCATTCCTGCCATACTCCTCAACCATAACAACACCAGGTTAAAAGACACAAAACCCCTATCCTAAGGATAGACTCAACTACTACACTGGCCGGACCGACCGACCTGCTCTGATACCAACTTGTAACACCCCGTTTCCCAAAAATAAAATAAATGCAATTTAAATCAAAATAATTATCAGAGTTGCCACACCAAAACGGGATATCAAAAAAGAAAACTCCAATAGAACGCTTCATTAAATGAATTCAACAATTAACAGCGGAAAATGTCATATATATATATATATATATATATATATATATATATATATATATATATATATATATATATATATATATATATATATATATATATATATATATATATATATATATATATATATATATATATATATATATATATATATATATATATATATATATATATATATATATATATATATATATATATATATATATATATATATATATATATATATATATATATATATATATATATATATATATATATATATATATATATATATATATATATATATATATATATATATATATATATATATATATATATATATATATATATATATATATATATATATATATATATATATATATATATATATATATATATATATATATATATATATATATATATATATATATATATATATATATATATATATATATATACACATCATATACATCATATTCGGCCATCCGCCCAAAATATACAAAACATCATCAATGGATCCATCAAAACATGATACGACACGGAGTAAAAACAAAATCATCAGATAAACAATAACTCCCCAAAGCCTCGTGTTACGTGTCAGAGCATCCCTATGACTCGACTCGCCACTATCCAAGCTAGCTACGCACCTGGATTATCTGTACTTCCGAAGAAGCACAGACCACAACAACAACAACAAGGGGTGAGAAATAATGATCAAAATATAGCGGTAATAATGTACATGAATTAAAAGATAGTAACTAATGCAATTAGCATTCAACATACAACAATCTGGACCTATTGTCCAACACCAACATAGCACACAAGCCAATGCAACCATATGCAACATAACACCATGATATGCGGCACCGACTCACTGGTTCATTCAGTCGAACCCGGATAGATCACATACGGGCAATCAAACCCGAAATAGATCACATACACCAACCAATGGCAATGATCTATCCCTATCATGCTATGCACACACCAATGCACAACAACAATCCAAGCACACAAGGTGCACACGATCCATCTGATCACATCACCCAGCATCATATATATTACACAACAAATAAACACAAGCACACTAAGTGCGCAACAATTAACTCAAGTAAATAATCAATAAATCATCTCAATAGATCCACGATTTAGTTAATATTTACTTAAATAATGACTCCCCAAACATATTAGATATATAAATATTTGGTAACTAATTATATTGTCTATACTATGTTATAGATCTATTCATTAGCTTTCCAACACTTTGAACGAGGACTAAAACTGACTTACGGATTAAAAGTTATGGCCAAAATCGTCGGAACAAAAATTTCCAATTTTCAGCTTTTATACAGCATGCAATCGATTGCTTGACTCAATTTTTCAAATTTTAGCCACTGTTCTGATGTGCAATCAATTGCTCACTTGGTGCAATCGATTTCTTACTGTAGGTTTTCGAAAAATTATGCAGAAAATTGTATTTTTCACCAACCCTTCCCTCTTTGCTACCAAAATCAATCCCCACATGTTACGCTATTTACCAAACTCGAAAATCCACTAAATCATGAGTATTCTATGGGTTTCCTTCCTACATAAACTTCTACTGTTCAGAATCGGCAACATTCTCTGAAATCATCCGATTTCACCCAAACAAGTTCCCACAGCACCAGACTAACATTCCACGACTTAGCTACAAAATCTATTCTAGATTCTACCCAATAAAACATCAGCTCTACTAATTTAATCATTTTTGGCTTAAAATTGCAAACTACTCGAAACCCCCCAAATCATCCGAACAATTACTCTACCATCACATGCAACAAGTTCAACATATCAGTAACCATTCAGAATCACAACATATCAGTAAGCATTCAGAATCACAACAATACCCCCTCTACCTAGAATTCATGCAACATACCGAATTCGACCCGTTCCCTCCCCTTACCTCGATAACTCAATCAGATGCTGAAAACTCTTGAAGAATCAGAAATCTTGGCCTCCTCTTTTCTCCTCTTTGATTCTCCTCTTCACTCTTGTTCTTGTTCTTCTTCCTCACTTTTCTCCCAATAGACCATGTTCTTCTTTTTCCTCCCTTTCCAAACTCACAAATACCCCTTATAACCCTTAAATCCTTATTTCTTTTATTCCAATAATAATAATAATAATAATAATATTACTATTAAATATCAAATTATTATCATTATTAATTATATTAATATTAAACTCCAAAATTATTAAATAATCTCCACAAAGACACACCGAAAATTGAATAACACCAGAAAGGCTAAATAATTAAAAATGGGTGTTACAACTCTCCCCCACTTTAATTATTTTCGTCCTAAAAAATTACCTGGTGGAAACAATTCCGGATACGCTTCCCGCATCCTGCTTTCCAATTCCCAGGTCACACTGCCTCCTGCAGCACCATCCCCAAGCCACTTACACCAAGGATATTTCCTTCCCTCGGAGTTGTTCCTCGTTCAACAATTTGCAATGGAAGTGCCTCAACAATCAAATTATCTCTCACTTGCACCCCATCCGATTAAATGAAAGTACCTCCTCGGCTTAGACACATGAACAAACCCTGCAGTTTTCACAAACGGTAGCGGTAAAACAGCCTAACATGCTATTTTCCCCATGCTTCCGCTGCGCTACTCTGATACGGATAAAAAAAGCATAATGTATGCTTCCGAGACTTCAAAGCTCTACCAACCCTAGTTACCATCATAACTCTCAACACACGTCTTTCCTTGGATCCTTTCGATCTTTCCAGTCCCCTCGTGCACAATTTCATCGTAAACTCAGATTCCCATCTGACACAATATTCGACGGTATCCCACACTACTTCGCAACTTCCTCACTATACATCTTAGCTACCTCCAACATAGAATGATTCATCCTCATTGGTCAGAGATGAGTTAATCCTTTCAATCCATTCTTAACTACTCAAATCAAATCTTATTCCCTTAAATTCGTCAAAAAACCCGACACAAAATCCTTGGAAACACTATTCTATTCCACTCAGAAATATACAACAGTTGCATCAGGCCCAATAGTTCCCGTTGTTCCAACTTCGACTTTCCACAAGTATAATCAACATACACAACCTCAACTCTCTCTCTCTCTCTCCACCTATGGCCACCAAAACAATCTTCCACATTCGGTCACATCTTCATAGCACTTGGATAGGTATTCAATTCACCTTAATGTCCTTCTTCTAGGGTACTCTTATCCAACCCACAATACTAGAGCACTACCTCTATCACGACATCTCATGGCACCATCTCCATCAATCCGAAAATCAGCTCTTCGAATCAATTTATTGAGTTCAACCAGTCTACTAGCTCCAATTAGAATTCTAACTCCTAGACTCTCATCAAGATTACCCATAGTCAGCCTCAACATACATAGCTTAACTCCATAAGAAGTCTCTTCACAGACCACACTCATATCTCAAATTTTCTTAATCAGTGCTAACTCCTTTACCCTCATCATCGGTATATACCCAAAAATCCTTCAAATCGATACATCAACTACCACATCGTCTCACCCGAATGGAAAATCAACCCAAACCATACTCCTCTAGAAGTCCCAATTATTTCCTCTGACTCATATCCAACTCTTTCAAATCAAATAAATACCTTAAACTCTTAATATCACCAAACATCTCATATATCAACTAAACAATTAAGGCCTCCAAACATCGGCACAACACACGACATCAACCAACTTTACACCATCGGTCAGATGATTCCTCTTACGTACTTTAAGTTGCCTTAAAGCATGACTAACATTTGCTGATGTTACACTTAATATATCTCCCAGTCATCTCAACAAAGCATCCCAAAACACAATAAATAGCTGTCGCTACTGCGAAAATCGGCGCCGACTATGACAGAAGAGTCGCCACCGTGCATTATTTATCCCAACGGAGGGAAAGAAAACGCTCAGAGTAAACCTAACGCAAAACGGGAAAGGAATGGTCCTCGCAACCAAATTCCTGGATTCGGGAGTCGATTACGCAAGGGGAAGGTATTAGCACCCCTCACGTCCGTCGTACTCGACGGGATCCACGCTTGTTGGTTTGTCTACAGGATGCAAAAACAATCTATCTACGACTTTTAAGTCTAAACGGGAAGAGACTGACTCGGTAGAGCGTCGCTGCTCTATGCCTATGTATTCTCAAGAGAGAAAGTCAGAGTCATCGTAGTTCGGGAAACTACGGGGGAATGGCTCGCCGAGATATCGCATCTCGTGCCTACGTACTTCCATACGGCGTGAAAGATCAGAGCTTACGTAGTTCAGGCTAACTATGGCTAGACAGGGTGTTCTCGATCACACAGGAGTGAGAGATGGGATTGACGATACTAGCGTACGCATTCTAGCAGTTAGGTGTTTGCTGCTCGCTCGACGGAGACTTAGGCGTTACCTGTTTGCGATAGAACGGACGTAGTATGTCGGGTTTGAAAGGTATGGGAGCCTACGGGAACTAGAACTACGGTCTAGTCTCAAATGCGCAAGGGCAAGAGAAAGGGAAACATCAGTCGTCAGCGGGAAATTCTCGATCGCACGGCAGCGAGAGAAAAGAGAGGTTAGTTGTTAGTGTGCTCGCTAGGATATCGCATCCTATGCCTACATATTCTCACGCGATATGAGAAATCAGAGCAGCTGTAATTCAGCTAACTACAGCAAACAGGGAAACGGGAAGAAGGTAAAAGGGAGCTCGCTAGGATATCGCATCCTATGCCTACGTACTCTCGTCTGGTACGAGAGATCAGAGCAAACGTAGTTCGACGGGAAAACAAGTCTCGATTGCACGGGGGCAAGAGAAGGGGTCTCGATCGCCTGAACGCGAGAGAAAAAGGGTTTCGATCGCACGGGGGAGAGAACAAAGAGGAAGCAGGTCTACGCCTAAATGGGAAGGAACTCGAGACACACACGCAAGAACCTAAGGCGTAGGAGCGAATGCGTCGCATGACACCCTAAGGGTACCATACTAGACATCCTAGACAATTAAGAAGTAACTCCTCAACTGTCATTTCCTACGTATCTAACAATGCAGCTCACAACACTCGACGGTTGCCTGAAGACTCGAATAAGATGATGATGTTGAACAAAGCGGCTCTGTTGGCTCCTGACATGCGCGCAAGCTCCATTCCAATCTTTTCCTCTCTGGATCCTTGATGAGGACGCTCGAACCAGGAACCAATGTAACGCTTAGACCGTCATGGTTCGACTTATACGAGAAATCGAACTCTAAGAGGTAGCGTATTGATGTCCGTGTCAAAGACAAGATAGAGAAATGATATCGAAAATCATTCTCCAATTGAATCGTGTCACACGGCCAGCCAAAAATAAAATCGAGATAAAATCAGATAGAAACGAAAATAGGAGAGAAAATAGGAGACAAATCCACTAACAAATGGAAATAAAAGTCTACTCCTAAGAAATGGAAAAAAATAATCTCCTAAGGAAACTATATCCTAAAAAGAAAATATTACAAGAGTATGCAATTAAAAATTACAAGGTAAATTCCTATGCTAAAATATGAATTAAAAGTAATATCCTAAAAGAAAATTAAAACTAAATTTCCTAAAAGAAAATATACCTAAAAATTCTATTCTATGAATTATAATATTCTAAATAAAATATTAAACTAGTCCTAAATAGCATTACAATTAAATGCATTTAAAAAAAGATTAAAAGAAAATAAAAGTGCAGGGGGAGGGTGTAATATTACAAGGGATGTTACAATTAGTAAAACAAACAGCAATGGCCCAGCCCAACAACCACTTGCTGCAAAAACGGAGGGAGGGGGGTTTAACAAAAAAACGGGGAGGTGCTGCTTCAAAAAAAACAACAATGGGCCTTAGAGCCCAACATCAAACTCAACTCTCTCTCTCTCTCTCTCTCTCTCTCTCTCTCTCTCTCTCTCTCTCTCTCTCTCTCTCTCTCTCTCTCTCTCTCTCTCTCTCTCTCTCTCTCTCTCTCTCTCTCTCGTTCACTCTCAGAAAACAAAACCCTAACGCTCTCCATTCTCCTTTCACTGTTCACTGCGCCGCTAACCTCTCTCAGACTCTCTCTCGTTTCACCACCTTCGTCTCAACTTTTTTTCCTTCGTCTCCAATCACACTTCAACCTCTCTCATGTCATCTTCAACTTTCGTTTCACAACTTAAAACACAAATGAACAACTAGAACAACAAAATTATTGCAAATCTTTGAAAACAACTTAATATGTGGCTTGCATGTCGAGTTTGCTGAAGATCCGTGAGGATCTTGAAAAAACTGGAAAAGTTATGAAGATGCATTGGATGAACTTCATGACGAACATATCAAGATATTGAAGATCTGGAAACGGTGTTGCAGGTTGATGAAGATCTTGAAGAAGTGGACGAAGTTCTTTGAGGATCTTAATCAATTTCTGGAGATGACGATGAACGATGTTGAAGATTCTATGAAGATCTGGAAGATCATTACGTTCCTTCCGATGAATACGAAGAACAATAACATGAATCTGAAAAATCTGGATCTGCGAAGGTTGAAGGTCTTGGAGACTTCTTGATGAACAACACGTTGAAAACGATGAAGAACTTGGAGATTATTGGTGAAGATCTGGATGAAGAATCCTAAACAAATGAAGATCGTGTTGAATCTTTGAGTTTCTGACGATTCTGAGGAAAGACTGAACGATGATGAACTTGAAGATGACAGAAACAGTTGCGCGATCTTGAATCTTGAAGGTTGCATCTGGAGACGATGATGAATGCATGAAGACCTGACGGAGATCTGGAAAATCTGATGAAGTTCTTGATGTTCTTGATGATGAACGATCAATGACGATTCTGGAAACCTCATGAAGATCTGATGAAGATCTTATGGATCTTGAACTTTCTGGTGGTTTGATGATTTCTTGAGGAAGATGAAGATCATCAAGAACACGATGAAGATTGAAGGAGGAAATCTGGAAAATGGATGAGTGGATGAAGATTCCGGCGAAAACAAACGGTTACCGGCGACCGTTACGGTGGTACCGGCGGCGGCTGCATGGTCGGCCGGTGAGGGTGAACGTGGTGGGGCACGTGTGGCTTCACATGGAATGGGAGGAGGAGGTGAGGACACGTGGCCTGAGGGAGAGTGAGAGAGAGACAAGTGTGCAGGGTGAGGTGGCAGATGAGGAATGAGGTGGAAGAGAAAGACTGATACGCGTGGCCCATTATATACGTGACAAGTGTCACGAACTGGGCCTCCGAATTTGGACATCTGGCCCACAAACTTAATGACTCAATTAATGACTGAAAACTTAATTAATTAAAATGAATTAACGACTAAAATGCATGATTAAAAGCTAACGAAAATTAAATGACTAGTGGCTCAATTAACTGCAACTAAACTCAATTAACTCCTAATTTAACCACAACTAATTAATGTCCCTAATTAAAAAAAGTGATTAAAAGCTAATTAATCTCTATTAATTCTAAAAGAAAATTAACTCTAATCAACTCTATTAATTCCTAACCCTATTAAAAATAGAAAAAGATCTATTAAACCTATTAAAAAACATTTAAAATCTACTTAATATCTAGAAAAAGAAATATCTATTAAAACTATTTAAAAAGAATTATCTATTTAAAATTCTAAAAAAAACTATTAAATTCTATAAGAAAATATTAAAAATTCCTATTTAATATCTAGAAAAAACTCCATTAAATCTATAAAAATCTATTAAAATCTATTAAAAATCTAGAAAATAAAAGGGAAAATTCTAAAAATGCCAGGAAGCCAATTAAATCGATTAGAGAACAACTGCGCAACTATAGCGAAATAAACGGTAAAAACCGGACACCGAGATGTCCTAAAAAACAACAGCCGGGATGAGCACAAATTCTCAAAATAAAACCTCGTATTGGCCTGAAATGCCTGAAGCGCGATCAGAGGGCTGTGATCCCGATAAAATCAATCTGACGGAGAAAGTGCAATGTATGCGGTATGCGAGTGCGAATGCAAAATGCGTCGAAACATAAACCAGATGTGGGAACCGGTTGGTCAAATTTTGGGGTGAAACAGCTGCCCCTATTCAAACGGCTTGGACCCGACTGGGTGAAGAGCGAACGACCTTCAAACAATCGAGGTACGAGACGGTTGAATACCAAAGAAACCCTGAAATTTGCCAACCGTGGAGATAAACTGCAAAACTGCTTGCGAAGCAATATCTAATGAACTGAGTCTGGTTGTTACGGCAACAACTGGTCAATTGTCTGATGAAATTTTGATTTCAACATCGATCACCTGCGTGACACCACAGGCACTAAGCTATTTTCGCAAAAACACCTCCGTCCACAACTGGACTAACCTTGTTAACACAAGAAGAGAAACAAATTCGTCAACACGAATAGAGATTCTGTCGTCGTAGGAGTAACCTTGTCCATATCTGGACTCCAAATTTCGTCAAATCCCGAATAAACACAAATCTGTCCACGTCAGGACTCACGTTACGGAAAACTCCCGGCGCTTTCGCTGGGGAAACATTGTTGTCTACACACAGGAAACTTCATCCGCCTATCCATACGGGAAAATCATCTGCCTAAACACAGGAAACTTCATCCGTCTATCCATACGGGAAAATCATCTGCCTAAACACAAGAAACCTCATCCGCCTATCCATACGGGAAAATCATCTGCCTAAACACAGGAAACATCATCCACCTATCCATACGGGAAAACACTCTGAATACAGTTTCTCTGCCTATCTCTGCAGTAGCTAACTCCATCGGTCCCAACCCATAAACCTTCCAGCGCTGACGTGTCAACGACTTTGAGGAGGACTCTACTGGGGATAATATTTTGTCAACACGAAGAAATCATGGCGGCTTCACTGGGGATAGAACTCTTCCACCCAATAGGAATTCAATTCTGTCAATCATACTAGACAATAACTCCGCCTTACCTTTGCAGTAGCCAAACCCACTGGGGATGCTCTGAAATTAACTGCCAGGCACCTATTTCGACAACAGGCGACAACTCCTGAAATTTTGATTATGAAACCCTGTGACGCTGACGGAACAACAAACTTGAAGAAAATACTCCGATGGCCGGATAAGAGAAACTTCAACAAGCAACTCTGTGGGGAAAATAGTAAGGTGAACCGTATCATCACACGTCTCACGGTGAGACCTCGAATACCTGGTAATAGATCTGAGCTAGAACTCCATACTCATGCTGAGAAAACACGCCTGAAAGCAAAAGGTTAACCAATCTGATTTGTGTTTTGAAATGCATATGTTTGAAAATGATGCAATGCCCCATACGGCATGGAGATGCTATGCGTTTGTATAGATGCAATGCCCCATACGGCATGGAGATGCTATGCGTTTGTATAGATGCAAATATGACGGTATATGCAAGTGCAAATGCAAGCTCGAGATGCCAGAGAACACCGGGACTAAAGCTGCTTGGCAAAATAAATGCCGAAGGCAACGTCAACTCCACTGAGGGGTAACCGGGTATCACGGAATCATCCTAGCAAAATAAATGCTGGAAAAGTGAGACCAACTTCCATGGGGAAGAAACAATCCTGCTGAGGGATGGCTCACAAATTCATCGTTACGAACTCTGTAGAGGATGATCAACCTGATGGAGGAAGGACAACCTACTGGAGGAGGGAAGGATGACCCTGCACGGGGATGCCCTTTCTAAACCCTTGACAACCTGATTGTACTATGTGGGGCTTAACCAAACCGGGGTCAATTGCGCACAGCTCACTGCTGAGAATGCCCCTGCTGTCAGGGATATCCATTTTGACATGCTGAGGATACTCCTGATCCTATTCTGAGGAGGAATAACTGCGATCTCAACTATTTTGGGGACAATACGTGACTTCTATCTGATGAGGAGAGTAATCCTGATTTAACATTAATCAGGAAACCGGTATCAATCGAGCTTTGTATCGGGGAACGCGACACCACGTGAATCACTGGGAATTATCGTGTCGGGTATTTTTAGGCTTTTATGGTTTACGGATGAAAATAGGTTATTAACAAAATGATTTTAAAGGGAAAATACTAGACGGGGCTAGCATTCAAAGATGGACTACCAGGCAAGAACTGATAGCAAAATAGGTCAGGTTATCAGACAAGAATGGATTTACGGTTGGAACATCAGACGAGGCTGACCGGATGATAGGTTAAGGAAAGGATGACCAGACAGGGCTGGTTTGGAAGCTGACATGCACCAGACGAGAACTGATGCAACAAATAGGTTAAAGAGACGGTGACCAGACGGGGCTGGTTGAAAGCTAACATACACCAGACGAGAACTGATGTTTACGGAAAGGTTGGCCAGACAATAACTGGTTGAAAAATAACAGGTACCAGACGAGAACTGGTATTTACGAAAAGGTGGACCAGACGAGAACTGGTTACCGGTTTGCCAGGCGAGAACTGGGCTTTGGAAATGACAAGGTTACAAGGTTCTGTCAAGTAACAGGTTTAAACTATAGGATAATGATCCAATGACAACAATGTCTTTTTCGAAGGTTCAGGTTTTTTGATGAGGGTAATGACACGATTCCCCGATACTCAACTCTTGTTAGGGTGAACAAACTTGCTTGAACAACTTGCCCCAGTGCAACTCAACTTGCACCAACCCGACTCTTGGGAACACCCACTCTGAACAGAAAGCAGCTTTCTACGAGGCGACCTCGAGGTGGCTTGCCCCGGTATCTGTACGACGAAAGGATTCAACCTCAATTAAACAACTATCAACATAGTTGGTTTCACTATCTCTGAAGTGACTTGCCCCTTGAATGAGCGTAGAAGCGACTTAACCTGATCTGATCACACACTGGAAGGATCTATCCTCAAATCACAGCACTTTGGATAATTGCCCCTGATTGGCTCTCGAGAAGATTCACTTCTGATCAACTGCTTCTCCAATAAGTTGTCCCATAATCAATCGATGCTTCGGGACTTGTCCTTAGACCAACTGATTCTGAACTCAGTGGAAGTCAATGCCCCAGATTTACAGGGTTTCACAACATACACCATTCTGATCCAGACTGCTGAATTATTCAGTCCTGTTCGATTATTCCCTGTTGGAATTTCCTTCCTGTCAGCTACTGACCTGCAAATAAAATTGTTTATTCCCGAATGGTAATTTTAATGCAGTGTTCATGCAGATTTTGAAAAAATTGTGCTGTCACTCATTTACGTGTCATGATTGTGAGTGACGAATGAACCAGAGTTCATACGTAGTGCTGATTTGATCAGTGAAAAAAAATACAACAAGAATATGACTAGCAAATCAAGAAGGAGTCAGGTTACTCAACCTTATCGTAATGCGCTTTCAAAATAACCTGCCTCAATTAGGTCTTTTAAGGGTTGTATCGTGGTCGGGTTCACGGTTCGTGAAACAAAGGATATTTGGCTCAAACTATGATTTGTACCCACCCCTTCTACGTGATGATCTCCGATCCTAAAGTTCAGTTAACTTGGCTCAAGCGCTCGCCTCTTCGAGAGGTATGTTGAATAGTGGTTAAGGAACTCGCAAGGTTTTCAGAGTGACAGTTACTCCTCTTTCGTTTTCGGTGTTTGTATCCACACGACTTTGTCCTTGTTTGAGGATTTTTCTTTTGATATCCTTTCTTTTCATTCTTTTGATTCCCTAATTTTTTGCCTGGACTGACTCCTTTTGAGTTCTTTTCGATTTTTTCTTTTGAAGTCCAGCGGGATGCCCTGATTTTTGCCTAAGTATTAGCTTTCCAGCTTTTTCATTTTCTTTTTACTTAGCGAGCTCTCTTTTTTTCCTTTTTTTTCTTTTTCTTGGAACAAGTTGTGCGACACTGGTTGTCTTGATTGCTCCGAAAGGATTGCAACTGTCTTACTCCTGATTGGTGAGGTTTAACCATTGTGGTGGATGAGGTGCGACCTCTGGGGAAAAATAAGATGTGATTGGTCCTCGAAAGGCAACACTCCTCTATAAGACTTGAACGCTCGATCAAGCTACTAACAACTACCCTGCCCCGGGTTAAGATGTGAGGGTTTAAAAGTCCGAAAAAACTTCTACTTCTTGGCTCGAAGTGGTTAACAAGGGACTAACTCCTTATATCTCCAGTGTTTGGGGATTTGAAAAAATGCCTTGTACGTCATCGGCAAGATTTTATCTGAAAGCATACGATCATCGGTTATGAGTATTCAGTTTCGTCATCCTCCCTCCAATCTTTGCTAATCAAAGTGACAAAGTGGAGTGAATAAAATGCAAGTGTCGGTGCAGTGCAATAAATGAGTGACAACGACATGATTAATTCAGAAAAATGCATAGTCACTTTATCAATATTACCATTCGAAACAAACAATGTTTAACAGCAAGTAGTAACTAACAGAAAAGAAACTACAAATGCAAATGATAGAAAAGCCTGAGGACTGCCAATGCTGAGGACGCCTGCCTGTCTGGACCACTGGCTTCTTGCAAATAAACCTCTGCATCTACGAGCTTAGGTAGCTGAGAAATTGTCATGAACCACCAGAATTCCTTCTCTAAAGGAAATGCACTCTTGGTCGATCAACTGTTGTACTTTTGCCTGAAAAGCTTTACAATCTTCAGTTGAATGCCCTGGAGATCCACCATGGTAACCACACTGAGCGTGGGGATTGTACCCAGGAGGGTAAGGTTCTGGCACAAGCTTAAGAGCTTTAGGTTCCACCAAATAATTCTGGATCAAAGATGGTAGAATATGGCTATACGGCACAAGCACTATATGAGAAGGAGCATTCCTTTGTTCCAAGTTGTTACGAGGCCTGTTCTGATTTGGGCGCTGATTCTGATAACCTCGGCCACGAGTTCGCTGATTTGCCAAAGAAGCGACATAAAGTTCTGGATATGGTGCCCTAGGCGCAATTGTCTGTCCCGCATAACAAGACACAGAAGATGAAGGACCAACAGATTTCGCCGATTCATCTCGAGGATACTCAGCATCTGGCATGATTGCATTGATCACAACTCCTTCTTCAGTTTGGTAGCTACAGAGAGATTCAGTTTCACTAGCCTGACCGCCTGAAACAATTTGAATTTTCCCAATTTTTACGGCATGCTCGATGCGTTCTCCTAATCTTACCAATTCAGAGAAATTTGGCGCATTTCCAAGCATTCTTTCGAAGTACGGGCTCTCCAGGGAGTCTACAAACATGCCCATTAACTCTCGGTCTAGAAGCGGTGGGTGCACTCTGGCAGCAAATTCTCTCCATCTCTGAACATACTTCCTGAAGGGTTCATTGTTCTCTTGAGACAATTCCTGCAACTGCATGCGACTAGGAGCCGTGTCTAGGTTATAATCATACTGTTTCAGAAAAGCTCTGGCTAAATCCACCAACGATCAGATCTGATTACTCTCTAACTGCATATACCAACTCAGAGATGCCCCAGTCAGACTATCCTGAAAGCAGTGAATCATCAACTTGTCGTTTTGCACAAATGAAGTCATTCTTCGGCAGAACATCACCAAATGTTGCTTCGGACAACTATCTCCTCTGTACTTCTCAAATCTCTACGCTCTGAACTTAGGAGGCAATACCAGGCCAGGAACCAAACACATGTCTGCAGCATTGAGGTTGACAACATCTTTAACTTTCAAGGCTTTGACTCCTTCTTCCAACACTCGGAGCCTTCTAGCATACTCAAGAGCTCTTGGGTCTTCAGTCCTAGCTACCGGGATCTCTCTTCGGATATTCGCCATAGGGAAAATAACACCTTGGCTGTTAATAAGAGGAGGGCATTCATTTCGGACAACAAACTGCTCACGTCGATCTCGGTCCCAAACCGGAGGTTGCACAAATTGGTCTGTAGTAACGTTGTTCACTTGCGGAAGGTCTTCCACAGACATAGAACCATACAGAGGATTGGTTGTCATAGTGAAACCTGTCAAGGTGTTAAGAGACTGGAAGTGGCTCTCAGACATAACTACCAATAACCTTCAACTGACTTCACTGCTCGATTCTGCTCAAATCTGCTTCAACCCCCTTTGGTTGTCTTCTAACAATCAACAATTGCTCAGGCCACACCGGAGAATCACCTTCAGAATCAAAACAACGGCTGGATCAGACTCTGGCTAGTTGGATAATGATATGCAATATGATGCAACAATGTTTATGCAAGTGTAATGTAATATGCAGCAAACACGGGATCACAACCCCCCACAAGGCTCTGATTACTGCTGCGCTGCTGACGGGATAAGTTTGCTCTGACGAGAGAAGACCAAAATAACGGGTAGGCTGGAAGTCAAGTTTCCTGCAAAAAAACCCTCCCACTCACGGGTATGGACCTAAACTGACACAAGTTCGGCATCCTATGCGGTCATCAGCATCACAAACATTCAAGAGAGATGATACGATACCCAGAAGGTGTGGCATCACCATCTCCTGAAGCGGCCTCACTTAGCTGAATCCCAAATGATCGGTCCCCAGAGTCGACAATCCTCTAAACCAACAACCCCTCAAGCCTAAAGGGCTGGAAAAGAAGTCAACCAGGAGAACCTCGTCTGAGTGTGGATATCATGAGACACTAGTGCCTGCAAAGCAAGCACGCGCCCACTAATTTCCACAACTAATGCTAGGTACACTCGAGCCTAGGTCTGGCTTCTCACTGTTGCACCCCAAAATTTACCCAACATTTCTTCACCTAGCTTGTGTTTCATTTCGTTCACATTAGCATTATCATTTACATTTCATTGACATGTATGCAGGAGATCAAGAGGTATGATTACCAATCAAGATCTACACAAGACTTTGCAGCTAGCTAAGAAGGTCATTCAAGTGCCCAAGGGTTGATATCCTTGTCAGAGAAGTTCAAAGATCCTCAGAGAGAGTGATTGAAGCCAAGTGGGTAGGCCTCCTAGCTTGAGAGTTGTGGGAAGTCATCAGATGATTCTGAAGCCATGAAGTTAGACTTGAGGTCTTGAGAGAGCTCATGAGAAGTTTTGAAGATCACTTTGAGGCCTAGACAGGTCATTGTGCACGAATAAGAAGCCTCAGCCATGAATGGTGCAATTAGGGTTTGACTGGGTCAACCCTAAGTCAAATGATGATTTGAAGAAGGTTGAGACCTAATCCAAGAGTCATGTGATCATGGATTGATGCATTGAGATTCTATAAGGATTATTCCAAGGTCAACTCATCATGATTGAAGAGTTTGAGAAGTTTCAAGCTAGGGTTTCTAAGGCTTGACAGTGTAAAATCCCCTAGTTTGACCCCTATCTTCAAGGCAATTTAGCTCAAGATGTGATTGTCATCTCATCTTTCCCCCCAACATGAATGTTGTAGAGCATGATCTTAGCTTTAATTTGAGTGCTATAAGTCTTTGATAGGATTTGTAGAACTCAAGTTATGGCTTTGACAAGTTACAAGTCATCTGAGGTATGTGAATTTAGGGCTTAAAAGTTGCCCAACTTGCATGGGACTCTTGCCCTAGAAGGATGATTCCTATGAACTTTTGGTCAACATGAATGTTGTTCCTTATCCTCTTAGCTTTCTAGAGAGTACTAGAAGTCCTTGATAGGATTTGTAGAACTCAAGTTATGGCTTTGACAAGTCAAGGGTATTTTGGTCATTTGGAGATTATAGGTCATTTCAATCATAAGGCCATAACTCCTATTTGCAAGCTTCAAATGGGAAAATGTTCAACATAAAACTTGTTCAAAATGATGTTTTAAGGCTATACAAGAGGTCATGAGAGCTTGGAATAGCTTGCTTCATAAAATCACAAAAATGGCCTAAAATAAGGGTGAATTTCAAATGAACCAAAGATGGAAATTGGGATTTTTGATCTACATGTCCAAACCAAGCCATATGACATACCAATTTGATTGTAAAACACATTTTAAGAACATTGACATTGCCACAATTTTGAATGGAGGGTTAATTTGAGGACTTGCTTTGAAAAGTGGTTACTTACATCATAAGTAACAATTGCCAAACCAATATGCAAGGTATAACCAAGGCTCCTTTCAATCCAAACAGTTTCATAATCTCATTTGGAGAGAATTTGGATGAAAAGCATAATGAATACAAGCTGATGCAAGGACTGTCTTGAGTATACCATGAGATTGGATTTTCAAGTGAAGTGAGATATTGAATTTCTCATTAGAGTGATCTAGAACTTTCTAGATCATTCATTCATGTTCTATATAAACATATGAAGGGATTCAGAGTGAAGGTTGGTGAGAATTGAGAGAGGAGAGTGAGATTGCACTTTGAAATCCATTCTTGCAAATCAAAATCTGTTACAAGGTTAGAGGCCATTTCAGTCCAAGAAATTGATCTCAATAGCTTGCTCTGAGGTTGGTGATTGATCCCAGATCAAATTCAAGGCTAAGTTGTGGAGGAATCGTGAGTTAGCCATTGGAGTTGGAAGCTTGCAACTCAGAATCGGGTTCAAGAATCTAGGGCATTTCAACTCTTTTCTTTGCATACAGAAGGTTGATTAGAGGCTAGTGAAGGATTCTGCAAGTTCTTGAGGATTGATTTGAAGATTCAACCCCTCTGTTTGCTCAATTTTACCAGGTATGCAGTTCTTATTCCATGGCTCAAATTAGGCAGAATCAATGGGAATTATTGTGTTAGATGCATTGTAGATTGATATAGGAAGGTTTTTGGATCATCAATTTAGAGATTAGTGACCAATTAGGGTTGTTCCAATTTTCGGTTGAGATTGTGTTCTTGCGAATCTTGAACTTTTAGGATGATTAAATGGTATAGGAAGATTCCTTGTGAGATTTGGGACAAGTTTCGTGTAAAGACTATTTGCAATGGTGAATTCTAGAGAGAGTTAGGGTTGTGGAAGGTTGATTGGAGAATGTCACCGGCAGGTGGACTGAGTTTAGAGATTCAAAATGGAGAAGATGACTTGATAGCCATTGGATCTTAGGTGGACTTTGACTGAAGACATCATCCCACGGCCACGATCGTTTCCAAGTTTGTGAAGGATTTCTGAATAATATGAAATGCAGCGTTTCATTTATTTGATGGTTTTGGGCTTAAGTCAGTAGTTGATACTCCCACCCCCCTTATGGCCCAATCACTAAAATGAACTGAATTCCTTTGCTATTCACACCACGCGCCTTTTATTTTCTCATGATTTTCTTTTCATTTTTCATTTTATTAATGGTTATTGGAAAATTCATAAATAATTGAAAAATGACTCAATTAATTCCATTCTTTTTGCCATGGATTCATGATTGAATCTAGTATTTTTTAGATAAAAAAATATTATTATTCCATGCATTTTTTGATTTTATGTGCATTTAACATTTTAATTGATATTAAAATAATCATGGTTGATGCTTGATTTTGTAGAATTTGGTTTGATCATGTGATGATGATTCTTGCCCTGATTTTTTGTGTGTAGCTAGCATCGATATGCATGATCCCCCTAGATGTTTCTCACATTTTTGTGATGAATATAAGTGGTAGTTTTAGGTTGAAACCTTAAGAGCTCCATTTTTTAGGGTTTATGGTTGATACCTTATGGTTTAGATTTTACATATAAAACTTGGTGGATGATTCAACCTCTGATTTTTGTATGGTAGATTCATGATTGAATTAGGATCCCTTAGGAATTTTTGTAGGAATTTACAATGTAGTTTACTATTTTTGTTTTATTTTAGTTTAGGTGCTAACTTTAGATGATTCTAATGCACTAATTCAACTAGAATGACTTCCGTAGTTCCCTCAGATTAGGGTTTTGTCCCTCTTGCTCTTGGATGATGTTGAAGACAAGCTTGGGCTACCATGGATTTCTTGAAGAAGCTTGGATGTGAAGATCTTCCCTTCTATTGGTGTAGTGTTGATTAGGTGTTAAGATTAGGGTTTGTAGGCAGAGCTTCTAGATAGATTCTCTTCCTTCATAAACATGGAAGATGTTGATCACTTCCATTCTTCCCTATGATGTAAGGTCCCCTTGTAAAGGCCTCATCCCTCCTTTGGTAGGATGTGAGGCTCTTTGCAGGTTGGTAGAACCTTTGAGGGTCCCTTTCTCTGATGATAGGAGGCTTAGTGGTGACCTTTGGTCTTCACTCTGCTACCAATCATCCAAACTTTGCTTATGTCAAATGAATCTTTCTCCCTTGCTAGGGGATGGAGTTCCTTGTTAGAAGATTGAAGATGCTAGGAGTTGATACTTCTTTGTGTTTGAGGATTACCTATAGGAGCTGAAGCTTGTAGATCAGGAAGAGCAAGTTGATACTTGTAAGGAGGAGAGAGCTGAAGCTTGAAGGTCAAGAAGAACAAGTTGACACTTGTAAAGAGGATCAAATTGAGATTGAAGAAAGAAGCTGAAGCTTGAGGTTGGAAAGCAAGTTGATACTTGTGAGTTTAATGCACTGAGTCCCTGAAGGAACAAGTTGATACTTGATATTAGGGTTGGGGCCTGAAGGTGGAGTTTACTGAAGAGCTGAAGCTTGAAGTTGAAGAAGAGAGGATAAGTTGATACTTATGTTGATATGTTGGAAGCTCAGAGAAGCCAGTTGACACTTGCTATTGAAGATGTTAGACTTGAAGAACAGTTACAGACTGAGGACTGAACTGCTGTTAGAGGATTGCTTTGCTGTGAAGCTTGGGAAGCTGTTGATTTGCTTTCTTTCCTGTCTGTTTTCTTTCTGTGCAACTGTGTTGCTGTGACTTGTTTGATTCGCTTGATGCATTAGAATAAGTTCATATCTAGATTGACTTAAGCTAGGAGCATGATTGCACTAGAGGTTGAGCTGCTCCCTCTGCTTGTATTTTTACTGTATGGCTTTGCTTGATGGCATTTTATTCCATCTCTTCTGTATGATTGCAGTTGTTGTGTTTGCTTGATAGCATTTTATTCCTTTGTATGATTGCAGTCATTCTATCTTGCTTGATAGCATGTTATTTTTCTGTATGATTACTGTTATTCATGTCTGGCTTGAGGTTGAGATGAGCTTGTGGAGGCTGATGCCCCACACACATTTCCTCCCTCACTTGCATTGCATGCATCTTACAGTTGTTTCCTGTACTGTATATCTGTTTACTATTTAAGCTGATGCTTTATCTGTTTCTGTTTATCATTGACATGATCCCCTAGGAATCTCACTTCCTTTGATAATGAAGTGATGATTAGAACTTTAGGTTGAAACCTATGCATGATAACTTCTAGGAGTTCCCTGTTTCAAACCTCAACCATAGGATGAATCCTTGGCATGACAACTGTTAGGACTTGATAGTCTCCCTTTAGTTGAGCCTGTTCTCTTCTCATCTCAAAACAAATTAAAATACAATAATAAAGGTTAGCTGATGTCGTACGTTACGAGCCTTAAGCTATCTGAGAAAGGATTGTTGGAGAGTTTCTTTTCAACAGTCTGGATGTTTATTATGGCACCCTTTGGGTGACATGCGACGCATTCACTCTCAGGTCATAGTCTCTAGTGCAATATTGGTTGCAAACACCATAAAAAACAGTTCTTCCGTAAAAGGCAGAAAATAAACTTCAAACCTTTTTGCCCCGTGGGCCCGTAATTCAAAGGAAAGCTTTTCTGAAGAAAAGAGTGTCGTTAACTCTTAGTTCTACCGCAAACGGTAACGCCTAAGTCTCCAAGGGTCGAGCCGCGTACACCAAACTGCTGGAACTGTTTGTTAACCCTACTCGATTAAATAGATGAATCAGAATCCCCGTAATCCATATTATCCCGAACTACGTAAGCTCTGATCTCTCATATCTATTGAGAGTACGTAGGCACAATACTGACGTATTGGCGAGCCACCTTCCCCGTAACCCGTAGTTAGCCGAACTACGTTGACTCTGATTTCTCATTCTCTGATGAGAATACGTAGGCATAAAGCGCGACGCTTTGCCGAGTCATTTTCTTTTCTTTTCAGACCAGCCTTGATAGGTAGATAGTAAAACCAACCCGTCAGATAAACACAACAAGCGTGGATCCCATCGAGTACGATGGACGTGAGGGGTGCTAATACCTTCCCCTTGCGTAACCGATTCCCGAACCTAGACAATGGTTGCGACGACCTTGTCTTATACCTTTTCATCAGGTTTTTCCGATCGTTTCCTTTCCCGTTCTGAGGGATAAATAACGAAAGGTGGTGACTCTTCTGTTTTGCCGGCACCTTATTTTCGCGGTAGCGACACTCACTCATCAGAGCTCCCCTTCCCCAACAACACAATAGCAACAGATAATAATAGTGCGGGAAATGTAAATACAGTAGTAATATACAACATACAGCACAAAAATAAACACCCACAGACAAGCAAACAAGCGCTAGGATTGACTCGCATTGGGGACGTTGGATCCCCAACAGAGTCGCCAGCTGTCGCTATTGCGAAAATTGGCGCCGACTATGACAGAAGAATCGCCACCGTGCGTTATTTATCCCAACGGAGGGAAAGGAAACGCTCAGAGTAAACCTAACGCAAAACGGGAAAGGAATGGTCGTCGCAACCAAATTCCTAGATTCGGGAGTCGATTACGCAAGGGGAAGGTATTAGCACCCCTCATGTCCGCCGTACTCGACGGGATCCACGCTTGTTGGTTTGTCTACAGGATGCAAAAACAATCTATCTACGGCTTCTAAGTCTAAAAGGGAAGAGACTGACTCGGTAGAGCGTCGCTGCTCTATGCCTACGTATTCTCAAGAGAGAAAGTCAGAGTCATCGTAGTTCGGGAAACTACGGGGGAATGGGCTCACCAAGATATCGCATCTCGTGCCTACGTACTTCCACACAGCGTCAAAGATCAGAGCTTACGTAGTTCAGGCTAACTACGGCTAGACAGGGTGTTCTCGATCACACAGGAGTGAGAGATGGGATTGACGATACTAGCGTACGCATTCTAGCAGTTAGGTGTTTGTTGCTCGCTCGACGGAGACTTAGGCGTTACCTGTTTGCGATAGAACGGGCGTAGTATGTCGGGTTTGAAAGGTATGGGAACCTACGGGAACTAGAACTACGGTCTAGTCTCAAATGCGCAAGTGCAAGAGAAAGGGAAACATCAGTCGTCAGCGGGAAAGTCTCGATCGCACGGCAGCGAGAAAACAGAGAGGTTAGTTGTTAGTGTGCTTGCTAGGATATCGCATCCTATGCCTACATATTCTCACGCGATATGAGAAATCAGAGCAGCTGTAGTTCAGCTAACTACAACAAACAGGGAAACGGGAAGAAGGTAAAAGGGAGCTCGCTAGGATATCGTATCCTATGCCTACGTACTCTCGTCTGGTACGAGAGATCAGAGCAAACGTAGTTCGACGGGAAAACAAGTCTCGATTGCATGGGGGCAAGAGAAGGGGTCTCGATCGCCTGAACGCGAGAGAAAAGGGGTTTCGATCGCACAGGGGCGAGAACAAAGAGGAAGCAGGCCTACGCCTAAACGGGAAGGAACTCGGGACACACACGCAAGAACCTAAGGCGTAGGACCGAATGCGTCGCATGTCACCCTAAGGGTACCATACTAGACATCCTAGACGATTGAGAAGTAACTCCTCAACTGTCATTTCCTACTATCTAACGATGCAGCTCACAACACTCGACGGTTTCCTGAAGACTCGAATAAGATGATGATGTTGAACGAAGCGACTCCGTTGGCTCCTGACATGCGCGGAAGCTCCATTCCAATCTTCTCCTCTCTGGATCCTTGATGAGGACGCTCGAACCAGGAACCAATGTAATGCTTAGACCGTCATGGTTCGACTTATACGAGAAATCGAACTCTAAGAGGTAGCGCATTGATGTCCGTGTCAAAGACAAGATAGAGAAATGATATCGAAAATCATTCTCCAATTGAATCGTGTCACACGGTCAGCCAAAAATAAAATCGAGATAAAATCAGATAGAAACAAAAATAGGAGAGAAAATAGGAGACAAATCTACTAACAAATGGAAATAAAAGTCTACTCCTAAGAAATGGAAAAAATAATCTCCTAAGGAAACTATATCCTAAAAAGAAAATATTACAAGAGTATGCAATTAAAAATTACAAGGTAAATTCCTATGCTAAAATATGAATTAAAAGTAATATCCTAAAAGAAAATTAAAACTAAATTTCCTAAAAGAAAATATACCTAAAAATTCTATTCTATGAATTATAATATTCTAAATAAAATATTAAACTAGTCCTAAATAGCATGACAATTAAATGAATTAAAAAAAAGATTAAAAGAAAATAAAAGTGCAGGGGGAGGGTGTAATATTACAAGGGATGTTACAATTAGTAAAACAAACAGCAATGGCCCAGCCCAACAGCCACTTGCTGCAAAAACAGAGGGAGGGGGGTTTAACAAAAAAACGGGGAGGTGCTGCTTCAAAAAAAAACAACAATGGGCCTTAGAGCCCAACGACAAACTCAACCCTCTCTCTCTCTCTCGTTCACTCTCAGAAAACAAAACCCTAATGCTCTCCATTCTCCTTCCACTGTTCACTGCGCCGCTAACCACTCTCAGACTCTCTCTCTCGTTTCACCACCTCCGTCTCAACTTTTTTTCCTTCGTCTCCAATCACACTTCAACCTCTCTCATGTCATCTTCAACTTTCGTTTCACAACCTACAACACAAATGAACAACTAGAACAACAAAATTATTGCAAATCTCTGAAAACAACTTAATCCGTGGCTTGCATGTCGAGTTTGCTGAAGATCCGTGAGGATCTTGAAAAAACTGGAAAAGTTATGAAGATGCATTGGATGAACTTCATGACGAACATATCAAGATATTGAAGATCTGGAAACGGCGTTGTAGGTTGATGAAGATCTTGAAGAAGTGGACAAAGTTCTTTGAGGATCTTAATCAATTTCTGGAGATGACGATGAACGATGTTGAAGATTCTATGAAGATCTGGAAGATCATTGCGTTCCTTCCGATGAATACGAAGAACAATAACATGAATCTGAAAAATCTGGATCTGCGAAGGTTGAAGGTCTTGGAGACTTCTTGATGAACAACACGTTGAAAACGATGAAGAACTTGGAGATTATTGGTGAAGATCTGGATGAAGAATCTTGAACAAATGAAAATCGTGTTGAATATTTGAGTTTCTGGCGACTCTGAGGAAAGACTGAACGATGATGAACTTGAAGATGACGGAAACAGTTGCGCGATCTTGAATCTTGAAGGTTGCATCTGGAGACGATGATGAATGCATGAAGACCTGACGGAGATCTGGAAAATCTGATGAAGTTCTTGATGTTCTTGATGATGAACGATCAATGACGATTCTAGAAACCTCATGAAGATCTGATGAAGATCTTATGGATCTTGAACTTTCTGGTGGTTTGATGATTTCTTAAGGAAGATGAAGATCATCAAGAACACAATAAAGATTGAAGGAGGAAATCTGGAAAATGGATGAGTGGATGAAGATTCCGGCGAAAACGCAGTTTCTGGCGAAAACAAACGGTTACCGGCGACCGTTGCGGTGGTACCGGCGGCGGCTGCATGGTCGGCCGGTGAGGGTGAACTTGGTGGGGCACGTGTGGCTTCGCATGGAATGGGAGGAGGAGGTGAGGACACGTGGCCTGAGGGAGAGTGAGAGAGAGACAAGTGTGCAGGGTGAGTTGGCAGATGAGGAATGAGGTGGAAGAGAAAGACTGATACGTGTGGCACCTTATATACATGACAAGTGTCACGAATTGGGCCTCCGAATTTGGACATCTGGCCCACAAACTTAATGACTCAATTAATGACTGAAAACTTAATTAATTAAAATGAATTAATGACTAAAATGCATGATTAAAAGCTAACGAAAATTAAATGACTAGTGGCTCAATTAACTGCAACTAAACTCAATTAACTCCTAATTTAACCACAACTAATTAATGTCCCTAATTAAAAAAAGTGATTAAAAGCTAATTAATCTCTATTAATTCTAAAAGAAAATAAACTCTAATCAACTCTATTAATTCCTAACCCTATTAAAAATAGAAAAAGATCTATTAAACCTATTAAAAAACATTTAAAATCTACTTAATATCTAGAAAAAGAAATATCTATTAAAACTATTTAAAAAGAATTATCTATTTAAAATTCTAAAAAAAACTATTAAATTCTATAAGAAAATATTAAAAATTCCTATTTAATATCTAGAAAAAACTCCATTAAATCTATAAAAATCTATTAAAATCTATTAAAAATCTAGAAAATAAAAGGGAAAATTCTAAAAATGCCAGGAAGCCAATTAAATCGATTAGAGAACAACTGCGCAACTATAGCGAAATAAACGGTAAAAACCGGACACCGAGATGTCCTCAAAAACAACAGCGAGAGCTGAAAACACCGGGATGAGCACAAATTCTCAAAATAAAACCTCGTATTGGCCTAAAATGCCTGAAGCGCGATCAGAGGGCTGTGATCCCGATAAAATCAATCTGACGGAGAAAATGCAATGTATGCGGTATGCGAGTGCGAATGCAAAATGCGTCGAAACATAAACCAGATGTGGGAACCGGTTGGTCAAATTTTGGGGTGCAACAATAGCTCCATCGGATACGGCAAAACCAACACACGAACTCTTTGAACTTTCTTCACAGAGGCATACCGCCGTTTCTTCTCCAACACTAATAACTCAAGTTCCCGATGCTCAATATAATCCTCTATACTCTTTGAACATATCAGAATATCATCCGTTAACACAACCATTGACTCGCTCACTTAAGTATGGAAAGTCCCATGCCAACGGACACTCAAATTTGCGAGCTATGGCGAAAACACGATTCGCACCTTCCATACTTACTACAACATCCAAACATATTCCATCAATAAATATCTTAATCCCATGCCGCTAATTCGCCATCACCTATAGCATTGTAAAAACTTCCAACACTCTGAACCGTGCATCATTATGAGTTACGGTTCTCCCATTACGTCAAAAATACGACAACAACATCTTCAGACTTGAAAGGCCATTCAACACACCTTCAACTCTTGAAATGTTTAAAGGTCTAATTATATCAATATCATATCCCACATTCTTACTTCTTTTAATATTCACCAGGAGTCACTATCCACCCTTTACATACTCGACCTCACAATCTGTTACCGTAGCACATCCACCAAACACGAGTCTCAAAACTACTCACTCAAATTAATTCCTTGACCACCCAAACAGACATACAATACGAAGCTCTCAATATCGGGATAGTTTCCGCAACTAAGTCGATCACAACTCCACTTCACGCCCGGACTGTATATCACTGTCTTGTTAGGATAACGTTTAGGCAACCACACTTAATCTACAACCCGCCAACTTCTCTACTTTCATCAACACTCCAAATCTCCCTCAAAATTAAACATCTCAACACTATCCTGCGCTGACTCGCGAAGATAACTCTCAAGCATTTGGCTTAACTCCAAACAATTCACTATAAACACCATCTAAGCCCGCAAGACACACTTATTCCATCCAACATGATCCCGTCAAATTATAATAGCGTCTAACAACACACTTGAAGCATCTCGGAGAAGCACAACTTTCTCCCCCACTTATTTCAATCCTACTCCTGCAGTCTCCAGTCTCTGGCGACTGTTGTCCCACCAAGCCTCAGTTTCTCCTTCCAGTATGTGAGTACCAAACCTCACCTTTTTTCTCATCACTGCTGTCGCTACTGCGAAAATCGGCGCCGACTGACAGAAGAGTCGCCACCGTGCGTTATTTATCCCAACGGAGGGAAAGGAAACGCTCGAAGTAAACCTCGCAAAAAACGGGGAAAAGGTATGGTCATCGCAACCAAAACCTGGGTTCGGGAGTCGGTTACGCAAGGGGAAGGTATTAGCACCCCTCACGTCCGTCGTACTCGACGGGATCCACGCTTGCTTGGGTTGTCTAAAGGATGCAAAAACAATCTATCTACGGCTGCTAAATCTAAACGGAAGGGAATTGACTCGATAGAGCGTCGCACTCTATGCCTACGTATTCTCAAGAGAGAAAGTCAGAGTCAACGTAGTTCGGGACTACAGGGAAAATTGGCTCGCCAAGACCTCGCGTCTTGTGCCTACGTACTTCCACACTGCATGGAAGATCAGAGCTTTACGTAGTTCAGGCTAACTACGGCTAAACAAAATATTCTCACACAGCAGTGAGAAAAACAACTGGCTTCAAAGGTACGGGGACCTATGGGCAAAACTATGGCTTGGTCTCAAATGCACTTGGGCAAGAGAGAAAAAGGGGTAACAATTAATCGTCAGCGGGAAAGTCTCGATCGCACCGCAGCGAGAGAACAAAGGTTAATCATTAGTGTGCTCGCTAGGATATCGCATCCTATGCCTACATATTCTCGTCTGGTACGAGAAATCAGAGCAGCTGTAGTTCGGCTACTTCGGGACCACAGCTCAAATCTCGTTTTATTAATCTCTGAAAAATGATTACAAAGAGTGAATACTGAAAATAAATCTCCTAGGAAATACTATCCTATTCTATCCTAAAAATTGAATGGAAAATAGCCCCCTAACAAGTGGGCTTCTAAACTATCCTAAAATCGTAAAATAATCTCTATGAAAATATATCCTAAAAGAAAATGTGCTTTAAAAAATATTAAGTCTACATTAATATTTTTTCCTCTTTTTCCTTCTTTTCTTTTCAACTATTTTCTCCCTTTTTTCAAAATATTTTTCCATATTTTTCTATGTACTTTTTCATATTTCACTATATTTTTCACATATTTTCATATAATATTTTCTCATATTTCTTTTATCTCTTTTTCAACATATTTTTCTAATATTTCTTTTTCACTTTTCTTTATTCCTTTTTTCCTCTTTCTTTTTCTTGCTATTTCCTTTTTCTTTCAATATTCTTTTATTGAATATTTCTTTTTCTTTTCTTTTCTTTTTCTATTTTAATACTTTCTTTTTTGGTAACAAATATAACAAACTCTAGAAGAATTAAAAAGAATAAGAAAAGAAAATGAGGGGCTGGGGGTAACTGCTACAAGGGGGAAGTAACAGAAAATAAAAATAAAAAAACTGATGAGTTGGGCCCAGCCCACAAAAATAAACCAAACCACACACAAGGGGGGTTCACCGGACAAAAACGGAGGTGTAATTGAAAAAACTCTTTGGGCCTCGTGGCCCTAAGCCCAATCCAGCCTCCACTCCCCATTCTGAAACCCTAGTAGCCTCTCACTCTCCCTGCGCCGTCACCACCCTCTTCACCCTTCTCTCTCCGTTCATCACCCTCACTTTCTGTTTTGAATCAACAGCCAATGATCCACAAAACTCGTATCACAGATCTACACAACCAAACTTTAAACCGCATCTTGTATATCCATAGATCTGATGAATCTGAAAGGGACTTTTGGAGAAGCTCTGAAGAACCTTGAAGATTCTGGGAAGTCTAGCAATCTACGATGAATTTCGCTGCAGAATTCGTTGAAGCTCTTGAACATTGAATGAAGATCTGGAGACGGTAGAGAACTTTATGAACGTTTCTGATGGTTGTGAGGCTCGTTAAAGGTTGAGCGGAGATCCTTGGAGATCTTCATGAACATTGTTGAAGTGATGAGTCTTGGAGATTTGGATAATGTTCTGGAAGAAAGATGAGGATCTGGTGATGAAGGTAACGAACGCACTTGAAAGTGGTTGAAGATCTTGATGAAGCTGAAGGATCTTCACGGAGAAGATGACTTGAGGATCTGGACGAATTTTGGAAGAACGGATGAACACGGTGGAGTTTCTTGATCTGAATGTGACGAAACTGATGAATCTGGGGAAGAATCTTGCATGTTTCAGGAACCAAAGATGATGAACGGATGAATGTTCTGATGATGTTGATGAAGAACGGAGTTGAAGGTTGATGGTTTCTGGGAATCTATGGGTTGAGGATGATGAAGATTAGAGGAAGTTATGGAGGTTTGATCGGAGGAAGATGAATCCATTACCGGAGAAGATGAAGCTTGAAGGAGGAGGCTGATCGGAATCTGGGTTTGTGGAGGTTTTCTGGTGAGGGGTGCGGTGGTGATGAGAGGAGGACGATGAAGATGATTGGCATCTGGAGATTTTTGGGGTTTCCGGTGACCTTCACGGTGGTCGCCGGCCATGCAGGCCGGCCGGTGAGGTTTCCCGGTGAGGACCTGGTGGTTGCCACGTGGTGAAGCGAGTGGAGTGAGGGTTGCTGCATGCAGGACGCGTGGGGCGGTAGTGGACTGAGTCGCTGCATGGGCTCCACGTGGCCTGGGCGTGGGAAGTGTGTGAGATGAGGTGGCGTGATGGTGGAGTGAAAACGTGGGGCCTCCTCCTCTTCTCACACGTGGCGCTGAAGCTTTTAAAGGCTGAGAAATCTCTGGGACGTTCTAGAAACTTCTAGACGATGCTGGACTATGCTGGATTGAACTGGACTGTGCTGAAGGGAATTGGGCCTTGCACTGAATTGGGCCCACACGAAAATCATCACAAAAAAACTCAGAAAAAAAACTGAATTAAGACTAATATTAAAAACCTAATTAACCAATGATTAACTAATAAAACCAATTAAAACTAAACCTAAAAACTAAACTGAAAATTAGTCTATATAATAAAATCTCAATTAAACCTAACAAAAGAATTAACCTAATACTCTAATAAACCTCAGAAAAATCTAATGACCCACTAATTCAAAATTTATTAAATCCCTTAGTAAATTTCCTATATTATCTAAAAAAACATTTAATTTCTATTAACAAAAACTATTTATTTAATAAGAAAAAATCTATATCAAAAAAAGATTAAAAAGTTATTAAAACTATTAATATTCTAACAATTCCTAAAAAATCTATTAACTCCTAAAATGATTAAAAATCTATTAAAACTATTAAAAATCCTATTAAATCCTAAAAATAGCCAATAAAATCCAGAAAAATCACAATAACACCGAACGACACATAACACCGCGAGAGCGCACCAAAATAGCCGGTAAAAATAAACGGACACCGAAATATCCCTAAAAACAACAGCGCGAGCTGAAAACACCGGGAATAGCACGACTGCTCAAAAAATACGATTCTACCTATCTAAACTGATTAAAAACCACCTGAAACACGAGACGAGAGCTGTGATCCCGATAAAACTCAAAACAAATGAAAGATGCGCTGTATGCGATCTGCAGATGCGAATGCGGTCATGCGTCGAAACATAGGACCAGATACGAGACCCGGTTGGTCAAATTTTAGGGTGCAACAGCTGCCCCTATTCAAGCGGCTTCGACCTGAATGGGTGAAGAGCGCTCAGCCTTCAAACATTCAAAGGTAGATGACGGTTGAATACAAATGAAACCCTGAAATTTGCCAACCGCGGGAATATACTGCAAAATTGCTTGAGGAATAAAATCCAGAACCGAACCCAGCCGTCACGGCAACAAACTAATCAATCATCTGGTAAAGAGCACCTGATTTTAACACTCGTTATCCGCGTGATACCACTGATAACAAACCCGAGGGTTGCAACAAAACATCTGATCTTCTCACATCGTCTACTGGTAGACAGGAAGAGAAATATACTCACATCGTCTAAGGATAGACGGAAAGACACCCTGCTTTAAGGAAAACTTCGATACTCACATCGTCTAATGATAGATGGAAAAACGCCCTTGATCCCGAAGGAACAAAAATTCATTTCAATACTCACATCGTCTGAGGACAGACGGGAAGACACCCATAATCCCGAAGGAAAAAATCAATTCAATACTCACATCGTCTGAGGACAGACGGGAAGACACCCATAATCCCGAAGGAAAACTTCAATACTCACATCGTCTAATGATAGACGGAAAAACGCCCTTGATCCCGAAGGAACAAAAATTCATTTCAATACTCACATCGTCTGAGGACAGACGGGAAGACACCCATAATCCCGAAGGAAAACTTCAATACTCACATCGTCTGAGGACAGACGGGAAGACACCCATAATCCCGAAGGAAAAAAAATAATTCAATACTCACATCGTCTGAGGACAGACGGGAAGACACCCATAATCCCGAAGGAAAACTTCAATACTCACATCGTCTGAGGACAGACGGGAAGACACCCATAATCCCGAAGGAAAAAAGCAATTCAATACTCACATCGTCTGAGGACAGACGGGAAGACACCCGTAATCCCGAAGGAAAAAATCAATTCAATACTCACATCGTCTGAGGACAGACGGGAAGACACCCATAATCCCGAGGGAAAACTTCAATACTCACATCGTCTAAGGATAGACGGAAAGACACCCATAATCCCGAAGGAAAAAAAATCAATTCAATACTCACATCGTCTGAGGACAGACGGGAAGACACCCATAATCCCGAAGGAAAAAATCAATTCAATACTCACATCGTCTGAGGACAGACGGAAAAACGCCCTTGATCCCGAAGGAACAAAAATTCATTTCAATACTCACATCGTCTGAGGACAGACGGGAAGACACCCATAATCCCGAAGGAAAACTTCAATACTCACATTGTCTGAGGACAGACGGGAAGACACCCATAATCCCGAAGGAAAAAAAATCAATTCAATACTCACATCGTCTGAGGACAGACGGGAAGACACCCATAATCCCGAAGGAAAAAATCAATTCAATACTCACATCGTCTGAGGACAGACGGGAAGACACCCATACGCACTTCAATACCATCCATCAACTTTCAGAATCCTTTCGCCTACGGGACTCGATGAAAAGAACAATATCCCTAAAGGGGCCACATCATCAGTATGGACCGACGGGAAGAAAACCACCTTCGAAGAGCTATGTCGTCAATAAGAATCGACAATCACAAAAACCAACTTGAAATATCATCTCATCCAATAAACAGAAAGAAAACCACTATCCGAAAGATCACTTTGAAACCCTGAACATCTAATGATAGCTGGAGAAGACTAGCTGGGGAAACACGCCATCCACATGATCTGACGACAAAAACCCGCTGAAAAATCACCTTTAACTTCACATCGTCTACTGATAGACGGAAAGAAAACCATATGCTAGAGAACCCCCTCTTGAAACCCCACTGAAAAATCACCCAAAACTTCACACCGTCTACTGATAGACAGGAAGAAAGCCACATTCTGGAGAAACCCCATCTTGAAACCCCACTGGAAAATTAACCGACACTTCACCTCGTCTACTGATAGACGGAAAGAAAGCCACTTTCGAACTCAAGACGTCTAATAGACGGAGAAAACACCACTTATTGGGAGAGCACATCGTCAATATGAATTGACGGGAAGAAAAAGTTTGTCGATACCAGATGACTGATTGATCAAAGCATAACTGTTGTATGATCTGAGAATACGAATAAACTGCTGAACTGTCTGAACACCGATGCTGGATAAATGCCCCTGAACTGATCATAGAGTAGCTCACGCCTGCCATATGAGGCTGATAGAAAACCTGGCTTATGCTTCGTATGCATATGCATATGCTTGAATCTTTCTATGACGTAATGCTCCATTCAAGATGGAAATGCTACGCATTTTGAAAAATGAAATGCAAGTATGATGCGAATATGATGATGCATGCAATATGCTAATGCAGGCTCGAGCTGCTGGAGAAAGTCGGGTACAGAAAACCACTTCAGCAAAATAAATGCTGAAGACGAAGCCAACTCCACTGGGGATAGACCGGATATCATAGAATTATTCCAGCAAAATAAATGCTGGAAGAGTACCATCAACTCCGCTGGGGAAATTGGGAACTTAACCAAACACCTTGTTGAAGTAACACCCTGCTGGGGAATGTAACTCTGTTGGGGAATAGCAGGTGTACCGAGTATGATTGGACTCCTCTGGGGATAGCTCACCCATACCAATGAAAAATTGGACTTTGCTGGAGAAAATAGCCGAAGTTTTCCTGCGTACTGACGAAGCTCGGACTTGGAAACTGATGCGCCAACACGGATGGGTCTCACAGTGATCGCCAACATGGATTTGAGCTTTTAGGCTATCTGTGATGGGTCGAGTACAACTGACGCTGGAAAACATTCTGCCTGAATACACAGCTTTCTAATTAAAGAGTCAAGGGATAGTAACACGACTTCCTGTATTCGTCTCGCTCTCGAAAAATTGGATGACTCTGCTCAAATAACTCTGAATAACCCTGCTGATACGGAAAAGAACAAACCTTTCGCTCCTGATATGCCCCTGCCTGCGGGACCTCTGTGGGGATAGTCCTCGAAAGGAAGTCTGAAAATCTGTTCCCTGATGGTCTGATATGAAATGCCCCAGCATTCTGAGCTTCGGAAAGATACTTCACATCGAATGCTCCTCGAATAACTTCTGCGTGCTTAAGATGGTCTGCCCCTGACTGCATTGACGTTGCCCCTGATTATTTGATTCAGAGTAGTGCCCCTGACTACGAGATATTCACCGAATCTCGACCTGATTGCCCCAGGATGACTGACTTCAAAAGGCTGACCTGACTGGGGATCACGGTAATAGCTTGCCCCTTCCCTCGGGACATTCAGGCGTTCTGTATTCTATCCTGAACATACATTTGCACTGTAGGAAACTTTTCTGCTGTCAAGTGCTCACTCGCAAGTAAAACAAGTTGTTCTGCGTAAAAGATGTATTAATGCAACACATATGACAGCTTTGACATCCAATCTGTTCACTGGGAAAAGGAAAAACAGTTTATAGCATATAATGCACAAAACATTTATCAACATTAGTACCAATCATGGTAAGAGGAACCCTTTTAGGAGTCAGAATCGACGCGACCTTTACCGAAGTATGCTTTCGAAACAACCTGCTTCAATTAGGACTTTTGAAGGTTGTAACGTGGTCAGGTTCACGGTATTGAAGGAAAGGATAAAGGCTCAAAGTTTATTTTAACCCACCCATTCTCCTTGATGTTCTCCCATCCTACGTTCAGCTAATTCGACCTTAGCGCTCACCTCTCAGAGGCTGAAAGATAGGAGTGATAGTTCGAGAAACTTTTGGATTTTGGAGCGACAGCCACTCACTTTTCGTCTTTGACACTTGAGGTCACACGACTCGTACTTCATTTGAGGATTTTTCTTTTTGTCCTCCTTTCATCTTTTTTCTTTTCCCTAACTTTTGCCTGGACTGACTCTTTTGAGTTTCTTTTGATTTTTTAAGTCCAGCGGGATGCCCTCATTTTTTGCCTAAGTCAATTGTTTTGAAGTTGTGACTTAGCGGGCTTTTGATTCTTTTTGCTTTCTTTTTTCGAACAAGTCGTGTGACACTGGTTGCCTGACTCATTGGAGAATGATGTGACTATCTCACTCTTGATTGAACCATTGTGGTTTTTTAGGCACGACCTCTAGAGGTGTGATTGATCCTCGAACGGGCACTCCTTTTGCAACTTGAACGCTCGGCCAAATTAGCTAACACCTACCCTGCCCCAGGTTAAAGATTGAGGGTTTTTCATTCACAGAGAGAAACTCCTACTACAAGGCTCAAAGGGGTTGACAAGGGATTATCTTCCTTATATCTCCGGTGTTTAGGGATTTGAAACGATGCCTGTACATCATCAGCAGGTTTTATTTCAAAAGCATACGATCGGAATTTTGCACGTCGTTCATTTTCGTCATCCTCCCCAGATCCTTCTTGACCAGGCGTTGGACATTTGTAAAAACAGTTAGTGAACACGAATGGATTTAATCAAAACATGCATATTTATTTCATTATCATCAATCGAATGAAAACAACAAGCTTTACAAACAAGATTGCATTTTAACCAGGAAAGAAACTACAAATGTAAAGAAATGACAAGGTAAAACAAAGAAAAATGCTAGCTTCCAAGAACCGGGTTTTCACATCCGCCCTGCTGCTGAACCAGCTATCTTCACGATCAGTTATTAGAGGCAACCTGACGATGTCCTGATCTGCTTTCAACAACCCTACCAAATTATAGAGCCCCTTCTCCTCATTCAGATGATTTTGGGACCTTCCTGCCCGAAGCTGATTGCTGCACTATCAAGTAGGTCCTGTACTTTATGCTTGAAGGCCAGACAATCTTCAATGTTGTGCCCCTGTGCTCCTGAACGGAAATCACAGCGCTCTTTGATATCATAACCTGCTGGAGGTGTACCTGTCAGCGGGGCTAACTTCCTCTTCTCAACCAACTGCAATCGTAGCAACATCTGAAGAAGTTCGGCATACGGCATCGGAGGCACCTTAAATACCCTTAATGGCTTCTGATTTTGAGCTTTTCGCTGATTGGGATGCTGCTGCCTTTTCCACTGTTGAGATCGTTGCTGTTGTTGCTGGTATCGGGTTGACTCTTGAACACCCTTCGTAGCAAATACCACCTCGGTTTCTTGACTTTCACCGCACTGATCAAGGCACTCCTTATGTTTAGCCATTTTCTTTCTCAGATCTGCCTCAGGAATAGGCAACAGTTGTGGGCATGGAGATTCTGACACCATGGAGTCCAGGATACGCTTCTGACCTACTGCAGCTTTAGAAACATCTGTCATCTTAGCATCGACTGGGATAGGAGCAATACGTACAGCTACACCGCTCGGCAAGAGCTCAGCATATGTCGAAGGTGGCGCCTCAAATACCCTCTTTGGCTTTCCCTCCTGAATCCTCCGTTGAGCCGGATGCATCTTTGGTTGTACTTGCTCAGGTTCCACAGGCACAGGTGGCGCGAGCTTCTTCATTGCGGCTTCAAATAGCTGATCATCTTCTCTCCTAAGCACATTCTTGACTACTTCCATGATCAAGCTCATTTGGGTCTTCAGCTGGCTGTTTTCCTCTTTGAGAATCTTCTGTTCCAGACGCATCTCTTGCATGTCTCTCATCATCTGCCCCAGCTGGCTTCAGACTTCAATCAATTCAACCTGATTCTGTTTCATTTCTCTGAAGGAATTCCTGCAACAAACTGGACGATAAGGAAATAAGACCCACGGTTCTGATGTACCTGTTAAACGATGATGCAATGCAGAAAGCAAACACATATTCACGACAAGACAAAGAGAAACTCCAGCTATAAGCACACTGACGAACATCTCCCACACATGCATAACCAACAAAAGCAGCACGTAAGCACAAATGAGTACGAATACAATGACCCCAGCCAACAATCCTGGTGGTGGTCAGCAAACACTAGTGCACAAAAGCTAAACGGATTAGGCAGAGAAAACAGATGCGACCCCCGACACAGAAACCTCTAGAAACTTCTCCCATATTCAACTGAACTCTCCGTTTGACAATCTTCAGAGCACATACTTCCCGTGGAGTCTTCCATGACATTAACTGACGAACCCACACAACTGGATGACGGAGAATCATTAATCTGAACAAAACCCTGGGGCATGATGAAGATCCGGTTAGAGTCCAACAAATCCTGAACCTGACTTCTAAGCACCTTACAATCATTTGTTGAATGCCCCTGTGCCCCAGCATGGTACTCACAGCGGGCGCTAGCATCAAAACCTGGAGGATACGGTGGAATCACTGGATCAATCTCTTTCGGCACTATCAATCCGCTTCTGACCAGATCTGGCAACAACTGACTGTACGACACTGGTAGCTGAGTAAACTGCCTTTCAGGTTTCCTTGGTCTTCGTTGGGCGTGCTGACGCGATCGACGATAGGATGATCATTGACTTGAAGTGTCTGAAAACCGATCCTGAGATGCTAGAGATTCTGAGACGACGTCGTCTCCTTCTCCCCACTCTTCTTGAGAATTAGCGACTGATTCATTCTTATCAACTGGGAAATGAGGAACATCTCGAAACTTTCCACTCTTGAGTCCTCTCTCAACAAGCTCACCCATTCTCATCAGGCCCACAAAGCTTGTACAACCGAACAATTTGTCATAATGATGGCCTTTCAGAGTACCCAAGAAGATGTCAACCATTTCTCTTTCCTGAAGCGGTGGTTGAACACTGGCAGCCAATTCTTTCCATCTTTGCACATACCCTCTGAATGATTCATTCTCCGCCTGAGATAATTCTTGCAGACGTACGAGACTAGGAGCCATATCCAGGTTGTAATCGTACTGCTTCACGAAAGCTCTGGCTAAATCCACCCATGATCGAATCTGGTTACTCCCTAATTGCACATACCACCTCAAGGATGCCCCAGTCAGGCTATACTGAAAGCAATGGATAATCAATTTGTCATTTTGCACAAACGAAGTCATCCTTCGACAGAACATCATCAAATGCAGCTTCGGACAGCTATCTCCCGTGTACTTCTCAAATTCCGACACTTTGAACTTATAGGGCAACACCAGGTCAGGAACCAAACACATATCTGCAGCATTCAGGTTAATAGCATCTTTGATCTCCAAAGCTTTAACCCTTTCTTCCAGTACTCGGAACCTTCTAGCACCTTCAAGAGCTCTTGACTTTACAGTCCTGGCTACCGGGATATATCCGCGTGGATTCCTCCCAGGGAAAACAGCACCTTGATTACTAACAGGAGGGAGACGTTCATTTCGGGCAACAAACTGCTCATGTCGATCTCGGTTCTCAACAGTAGGCTGTACAACTTGGTCTGCAGTCAGGTTGTTCGCTTGCGGGAAGTCTTCCATAGAATCATACTGATGGTTGGACGTCAGGGTAAACCCCGTCAAAGTGTTAGGAGACTGGAAATTGCCTTCAAACCTAGCTATCAATTACCTTGAACTGACTACACTGCTTGATTATGCTCAGATCTGCTTCAACCCCTTGGTCGTCCTCTGACAATCAACAGTTGCTCAATCCAAACTCCGGGTATTCATCTTCAGGAAACAAAGGCTGGATCAGAACTCTGGCTAGCTGGAGAAATGCTATGCAATATGATGCGAAGATGCCTATGCAAATGCAATGCAATGCAACAGACACGGGATCACAACCCTCACACAATCTAAATACTGCTGCACTGCTGACGGAGTACGGTTGCTCTGAAGAGAAGACCAGAATAACGGGTAGGTCGGAAGTCAAGTTTCCTGCAAAAAAAAACCCCCACTCACAGGTATGGACCTATATCTGACAAGGTACGGCATCCTATGCGGTCGTTAGCGTCACATACTTTCAAAACTGACGATACGATTCCCAGAAGGAGTGGCATCATCAAGTCTTGAAGAGGCCTCACTTAGCTAACTTCCAAATGATCGGTTCCCAGAGTCGACAATCCAACTAACCAGCAACCCGAGCCACCCAAAGGGTGGGACAAGAGGCCAACCAGAAGAACCTCGTCTGAGTGTAGATTTCGCGGGACACTAGGACATGCAAAGCATGTGGGTGCCCACTAATCTCTACTCTAAATCTAAGGTGCACTCAAGCCCAGGTCCGACTTATCTCTCAATCATAGAACACCCGTAACACCCCAACAGCAACAGATGATATCGATAAATAAGCACCAAATAGACAAGCAAACAAGCGCTAGGATTGACTCTCTTAAGGGACGTTGGATCCCTAGGAAACTATCAAGTCCCCAGCAGAGTCGCCAGCTGTCGCTACTGCGAAAATCGGCGCCGGCTGACAGAAGAGTCGCCACCGTGCGTTATTTATCCCAACGGAGGGAAAGGAAACGCTCGAAGTAAACCTCGCAAAAAACGGGGAAAAGGTATGGTCATCGCAACCAAAACCTGGGTTCGGGAGTCGGTTACGCAAGGGGAAGGTATTAGCACCCCTCACGTCCTTCGTACTCGACGGGATCCACGCTTGCTTGGGTTGTCTAAAGGATGCAAAAACAATCTATATACGGCTGCTAAATCTAAACGGAAGGGAATTGACTCGATAGAGCGTCGCACTCTATGCCTACGTATTCTCAAGAGAGAAAGTCAGAGTCAACGTAGTTCGGGACTACAGGGAAAATTGGCTCGCCAAGACCTCGCGTCTTGTGCCTACGTACTTCCACACTGCATGGAAGATCAGAGCTTTACGTAGTTCAGGCTAACTACGGCTAAACAAAATATTCTCACACAGCAGTGAGAAAAACAACTGGCTTCAAAGGTACGGGGACCTATGGGCAAAACTATGGCTTGGTCTCAAATGCACTTGGGCAAGAGAGAAAAAGGGGTAACAATTAATCGTCAGTGGGAAAGTCTCGATCGCACCGCAGCGAGAGAACAAAGGTTAATCATTAGTGTGCTCGCTAGGATATCGCATCCTATGCCTACATATTCTCGTCTGGTACGAGAAATCAGAGCAGTTGTAGTTCGGCTACTTCGGGACCACAACTCAAATCTCGTTTTATTAATCTCTGAAAAATGATTACAAAGAGTGAATACTGAAAATAAATCTCCTAGGAAATACTATCCTATTCTATCCTAAAAATTGAATGGAAAATAGCCCCCTAACAAGTGGGCTTCTAAACTATCCTAAAATCGTAAAATAATCTCTATGAAAATATATCCTAAAAGAAAATGTGCTTTAAAAAATATTAAGTCTACATTAATATTTTTTCCTCTTTTTCCTTCTTTTCTTTTCAATTATTTTCTCCCTTTTTTCAAAATATTTTCCCATATTTTTCTATGTACTTTTTCATATTTCACTATATTTTTCACATATTTTCATATAATATTTTCTCATATTTCTTTTATCTCTTTTTCAACATATTTTTCTAATATTTCTTTTTCACTTTTCTTTATTCCTTTTTTCCTCTTTCTTTTTCTTGCTATTTCCTTTTTCTTTCAATATTCTTTTATTGAATATTTCTTTTTCTTTTCTTTTCTTTTTCTATTTTAATACTTTCTTTTTTGGTAACAAATATAACAAACTCTAGAAGAATTAAAAAGAATAAGAAAAGAAAATGAGGGGCTGGGGGTAACTGCTACAAGGGGGAAGTAACAGAAAATAAAAATAAAAAAACTGATGAGTTGGGCCCAGCCCACAAAAATAAACCAAACCACACACAGGGGGGGTTCACCGGACAAAAACGGAGGTGTAATTGAAAAAACTCTTTGGGCCTCGTGGCCCTAAGCCCAATCCAGCCTCCACTCCCCATTCTGAAACCCTAGTAGCCTCTCACTCTCCCTGCGCCGTCACCACCCTCTTCACCCTCCTCTCTCCGTTCATCACCCTCACTTTTTGTTTTGAATCAACAGCCAATGATCCACAAAACTCGTATCACAGATCTACACAACCAAACTTTAAACCGCATCTTGTATATCCATAGATCTGATGAATCTGAAAGGGACTTTTGGAGAAGCTCTGAAGAACCTTGAAGATTCTGGGAAGTCTAGCAATCTACGATGAATTTCGCTGCAGAATTCGTTGAAGCTCTTGAACATTGAATGAAGATCTGGAGACGGTAGAGAACTTTATGAACGTTTCTGATGGTTGTGAGGCTCGTTAAAGGTTGAGCGGAGATCCTTGGAGATCTTCATGAACATTGTTGAAGTGATGAGTCTTGGAGATTTGGATAATGTTCTGGAAGAAATATGAGGATCTGGTGATGAAGGTAACGAACGCACTTGAAAGTGGTTGAAGATCTTGATGAAGCTGAAGGATCTTCACGGAGAAGATGACTTGAGGATCTGGACGAATTTTGGAAGAACGGATGAACACGGTGGAGTTTCTTGATCTGAATGTGACGAAACTGATGAATCTGGGGAAGAATCTTGCATGTTTCAGGAACCAAAGATGATGAACGGATGAATGTTCCGATGATGTTGATGAAGAACGGAGTTGAAGGTTGATGGTTTCTGGGAATCTCTGGGTTGAGGATGATGAAGATTAGAGGAAGTTATGGAGGTTTGATCGGAGGAAGATGAATCTATTACCGGAGAAGATGAAGCTTGAAGAAGGAGGCTGATCGGAATCTGGGTTTGTGGAGGTTTTCTGGTGAGGGGTGCGGTGGTGATGAGAGGAGGACGATGAAGATGATTGGCATCTGGAGATTTTTGGGGTTTCCGGTGACCTTCACGGTGGTCGCCGGCCATGCAGGCCGGCCGGTGAGGTTTCCCGGTGAGGACCTGGTGGTTGCCACGTGGTGAAGCGAGTGGAGTGAGGGTTGCTGCATGCAGGACGCGTGGGGCGGTAGTGGACTGAGTCGCTGCATGGGCTCCACGTGGCCTGGGCGTGGGAAGTGTGTGAGATGAGGTGGCGTGATGGTGGAGTGAAAACGTGGGGCCTCCTCCTCTTCTCACACGTGGCGCTGAAGCTTTTAAAGGCTGAGAAATCTCTGGGACGTTCTAGAAACTTGTAGACGATGCTGGACTATGCTGGATTGAACTGGACTGTGCTGAAGGGAATTGGGCCTTGCACTGAATTGGGCCCACACGAAAATCATCACAAAAAAACTCAGAAAAAAAACTGAATTAAGACTAATATTAAAAACCTAATTAACCAATGATTAACTAATAAAACCAATTAAAACTAAACATAAAAACTAAACTGAAAATTAGTCTATATAATAAAATCTCAATTAAACCTAACAAAAGAATTAACCTAATACTCTAATAAACCTCAGAAAAATCTAATGACCCACTAATTCAAAATTTATTAAATCCCTTAGTAAATTTCCTATATTATCTAAAAAAACATTTAATTTCTATTAACAAAAACTATTTATTTAATAAGAAAAAATCTATATCAAAAAAAGATTAAAAAGTTATTAAAACTATTAATATTCTAACAATTCCTAAAAAATCTATTAACTCCTAAAATGATTAAAAATCTATTAAAACTATTAAAAATCCTATTAAATCCTAAAAATAGCCAATAAAATCCAGAAAAATCACAATAACACCGAACGACACATAACACCGCGAGAGTGCACCAAAATAGCCGGTAAAAATAAACGGACACCGAAATATCCCTAAAAACAACAGCGCGAGCTGAAAACACCGGGAATAGCACGACTGCTCAAAAAATACGATTCTACCTATCTAAACTGATTAAAAACCACCTGAAACACGAGACGAGAGCTGTGATCTCGATAAAACTCAAAACAAATGAAAGATGCGCTGTATGCGATCTGCAGATGCGAATGCGGTCATGCATCGAAACATAGGACCAGATACGAGACCCGGTTGGTCAAATTTTAGGGTGCAACAACTACAACCCATCGTCCTGAAAATCTTCTCAATCGCCTTCAGCCACTTCTGAGCAGCTTCCGGATCCAGAATCCCTCTTGGAACGTCGGCGGCTTGTTACTCTGAAACTGCGCCAAATCTCGGAATTACGCACCCGCAACTTGGTTCTGATTAGCAACCACCTGCACCCTCCCTTGCGTAACGGCAACCAAAGCAACATCATTCCTTCCTGCCATACTCCTCAACCATAACAACACCAGGTTAAAAGACACACAACCCATATCCTAAGGACAGACTCAACTACTACACTGGTCGGACGGACCGACCTGCTCTGATACCAACTTGTAACACCTCGTTTCCCAAAATTAAAAAAAGAGCAATTTAAATCAAAATAATTATCAGAGTTGCCACACCAAAACAGGATATCACAGAAGAAAACTCTAACAGAATGCTTCATTAAATGAATTCAACAATTAACAGCGCAAAATGTCATATATATATATATATATATATATATATATATATATATATATATATATATATATATATATATATATATATATATATATATATATATATATATATATATATATATATATATATATATATATATATATATATATATATATATATATATATATATATATATATATATATATATATATATATATATATATATATATATATATATATATATATATATATATATATATATATATATATATATATATATATATATATATATATATATATATATATATATATATATATATATATATATATATATATATATATATATATATATATATATATATATATCATATCATATTCGGCCATCCGCCCAAAATATACAAAACATCATCAATGGATCCATCAACACATGATACGACACAAAGTAAAAACAAAATCATCAACTAAACAATAAACTCCCCAAAGCCCCGTGTTACGTATCAGAGCATCCCTACGACTCGACTCGCCACTATCCAAGCTAGCTACGCACCTGGATTATCTGTACTTCCGAAGAAGCACAAACCACAACAACAACAACAAGGGGTGAGAAATCATGATCAAAATATAGCGGTAATAATGTACATGAATTAAAAGGTAGTAACTAATGCAATTAGAATTTAACATACATCAATCCGGACCTACTGTCCAACACCAACACATCACACAAGCCAATTGTTGCGATGAAAATTGGATATCAAGCTATTAAATTAACTTGAATCTTAATTCTTTTACAACCGAACTTTATTTTATCCAAAGGAAAGGTCTAAAGAAAGAAAAACCTTTTTCGCGATGTAACGACAACGCTTAAGAGATTCGGGGATCGGGGGTTGGTTATACCTAGGGAAGGTGTTAGCAGCCTAAGCATCTGTAGTAATCTACAGGAACCTTTTGTTTGATTGCTTGCTAATTTTGTGAAATGTGCTATGTTTTGGGGAAAGGTAAGGGATAGGTAAAGACCTAGATGGTTTTCTAAGTTTGCTCGCAAAAACATCGCATCTTCTACCTACGTATCCTAACTAGGATAGAATCAGAGCAATCGTAGTTCACCTCACAAGGGATAAAGAACACTTGATGATGATCAAGGTTCAAGGGGGAGACAAACATGACAATGTTTGTGTGGAGTTTGACAAAACTCCCTAATCTAGATTGTAACACTCGAAGGGAAAGTAAGAAATCATGACAATGATTCTTACATAGAGTTGACAAACTCTATCCTAGGGTTCTAGTTGAAGAACACTCCTAGTATAGGTGGGCTCCTTAGACTTAAAGCAGAGTCTAATGGCTTCTAAGTTAAGGTTAAAGTGACTTAACAAAGTCAAGAAAGGGGTAAATGAGCTATCCATGACATGAGGGTCAATGGAAAGACTTTTCCTTTGGAAGGAGAGAGGGGAGGCAAATAGGATGAGAGCTAACAAGCTTCATCGCTTAGGGAAAGAAAACACTTAATCAAAGTACTAAATATGATGAAGATAAAGGCATGGTGACAACCAATAAATGATCATGTTAAAAGTAAACACAAAATAGGCATTGATGACAATCAAAGCAAATGATCAAGCAAGAAACGTGACGACAGATCAAGCTCAAGTAAATTCCTCAGAGGAAGCAAAATAAACAATGGTAACAACCCAAAGACACAATCCTAATATGTTGACTAACATTTAAGGTTATGAGTGTAAACAAATATTAAAACATACACAAGTATAACAGGAAAGAAATTCATCAGCATACGCGATAACAATCACGAAACGTACTTAATTGCAAGTGGTCAAAAGGGATGAAAAATTGGGCAAACATGGAATTTTAAAATATGGCATGAAAGTAGACATAAAAAAAAGACAATGCAAAAAGAATGGATGCAAAATGATAAAAAATGAGTGAGATGTGATTTTTGGAAGTTTGGTAAAATAATGGTGAAAAACCACAAAAGGGTTGTCCTCCTCAGGGGTCGAACCAGGTTCACATGGTCAAAGGCGCTTTTGGTGACAAGTTGGTTACCACTGGGGTGGCTGTACATCCATTGATGAAGCCACCCCATTAAACATATAGGGGGTAAATTCTAGGCAGGCTGGACACAAAACATGAACAAAATCAGCATTTGCATTTTCACTCATAACTTGATCAATTCTTAATGGATTCATGCAAAATTTTAGTCTAAATTGAGTGGAATTTCATGAGGGATAAGACGGTGGCATTAGTTTTTCAAGATTAGGTCCCCATTTCAAAACCCGATGGTACATGCCATGATGATGTTTGGAATGCATTTTGAATCTCAAAACCTGTTCTAACTACTGTCAATTCAAACCAATATTACTCACAGACCATGTATATGATAATGAATGATTCAAAACACAAAAGAGAGTTCAAATCATACTGTGATGAAAAATGGTTGTCAAGTTGCAAAATTGTGTTGTGAAATGCATGATGATGTGAAGATCCTATTCATAACAATTTTAAATCAAAACAAACATACACACACATTACAAAGATGTTATTGAGTGAGTGTAAGCACAAGCTGTAGTTAAAATCAAGATATGGTGAAGAATGCTATGCAAGTTGAAATTTTGACATGAATGAAATGCATCATGATGTAGGCTGAAGTGCAGTTCTGCTTTGATGCACATATGAACCAAGTAAATCACACATACAACTTGAAAACATGTTAATGAATGATTCTAAACAACTAGATTGAGTTCAAAGCAAGCTGTCATGAAAATGGACTGTCAAGTTGCAAGTTGATTTGAATAAAATGCAGGCTGAGGTTCAGTTCAGGTTTGGTGCACATATGAACCAAGTAAATCACACATACAACTTGAAAACATGTTAACAAGTGAAGATCAAGCAAAGGAAAAGTTCAAAACAGACTGTTATGAAAAATTGCATACAAGCTGTAGTTTTGTGCTTTGTGCATACATGAAAATATTCAAATCAGTTTCTAGGCATGTTTAAACCAAACCAATCACACAGACAAGTCATAAATGTGTTGACAAAAGATTTCACACATAACATTGAGTTCAAAACAGGTTGTGGAGCAAGGTGGGGTTCACGCTGCAGCTTGGCAATTTGAGGTATTCATGGAAAAAGTTCAAAACAGGTTTTATACTCCTTTTGATCAGGCTAACACTTCAAACAAACTATATACTATCTATATGAAGTACTTGTATTTCAAAATTTGATCAATAATCAAAGGAATCAAAACTGATATGGTGATGCTTATTTGTTGGAAAAAATGCATTTTCAAGGTGAAGGATCAAACCATGTGGAACAGATTATGCAGTTCATACACACATGTTACAAATACATAAATGGATGATTTTGAACTTAACCTTAAACAACTTCTGGCCTGTAACCAAAACTGATATGTTCATGGCAATAATATGCAAGATAAAGGCATCTTGAGAATGAACAATCAAACCAGATGAAAACAACTCAAACCAATCATACATATCCACCATAATCATGATTTTAAATGTGATCCAATTCAACAAACAGATGCATTTCAGTCATGACAAGATTTTGACATGTGACATGTTCATGACACATTTTCAACACAACAAGCTCAAAATGCCAAACATGAGATTATGACATAAAGTAGGAGTTGGACTGTCTACATACCTCTTGTAGACTATGTTGAGCAGATTAGAACACCAAGAAACCCAGAGAAACTTCAAATGCCTCCTTGCTTTGGAACTTTCTTCTCCTTGAAGCAAAATGCAAACTTTAAGACAACTTGAGAAATAAACTCTACCAATGCTCCTCAATGCTTTGGACAGTTGAAGTATGATATATGTGAGGTGTTTGAATGATTAGAACATCAAGAACAAGGCTAGAACATGATTTGGCAGATTTCATGCATTATGGTCAAAGTATCTTGGTATGGAAGTTGACTTTTTGAATGGTGAGGTTTTTGAATGGTCTAAGGGCTTGGACACCTTCTATACCATATTTATGGATTGTGTGGATGATCTTTGGTAAGTTTGAGTGTAGGGAAATGGTTTTTGCAGCTGTTCTACCAAGGCAGATTTTGAGGTGTTTTGGTGGTTTTTGTGATTTTGTGAAAATGGGAGCAAAGAGTGAAAGAGTGGATGCTTGAACTTTCTCTGGTTTTTAGAAGAGTTCTTGTGTATCAAATGAGGTGGAGAGTGCCTCTATTTATAGGCAAAGCAAGGGTAGTGGGCAGATTTGAGGTTTCCTTCCTAAGAAGGAAAGGTTTTGCACTTTTGGACCCAACCTTTCAAAAAGGGCTTTCTTGGAAGATAGGTAAGCTTAAAGTCAAGAAAAATGATGAACTTAGAGTGGCTAAATTCAGGCTAGAGGGCATAGGTTTATGGCTGGTTCAAATTTCACTTTCCACCTCTTGCTTGTTTTATGATTTTTTTAATGCAAGTTGCATTTGCAACTTGCAAGGCAACTTACAAACTTGGCAAATCCAACTCTTCTGCATTTTCTTCACATTTCTACACTACAAAGCCTCTACATATCAGAAACAATGACATCCAAGGGCTGAGATTGGTCCAATTGAATGCAACTTGCAAGGCAACTTACAAACTTGGCAAATCCAACTCTTCTGCATTTTCTTCACATTTCTACACTACAAAGCCTCTACATATCAGAAACAATGACATCCAAGGGCTGAGATTGGTCCAATTGATCAAAGGAATGATTTTTTGAAACTTTGACAATGTGGGACTCAAGTGTGAAAACACCAACTTGCCAAATCCATAACTCTCAGCTCACAAATGCCATTGAGATGTTCTAGTACTTTTTAGAAAGCCCTCAAATAGCTCTAAAACATTCATGGTTTCATGAGTTTCAAATTCTTAAAGGAACTTGGCCAAAAAGCCTCTCAAAGTTGCTAAAAAACAAGCTAAAAGGTGAAATTTCCCTAAGTCATTTTCCCTTGAAATGAATTTGATCATAAATCCAAATCTATGCATTTTCTGACCATGGACCACTTAGGGACTTTTGTAGGATTTGCCAAGAGCTTTCTAATGAGCTTTGAACCACTTCATTTGGATGTGTGGTTAAGGAGTTATGATCTTGCCCCTTTCGAAACCCTAATTCTCGACTTTTGCGATTACTCCTTAACCCTTGATCCAATTGCCATGAAATTTTATGGGTAGATGCAATATATCATTAGGAACATTTTTTATTCACATCTTGAGGTCAGATTCTTTATTGTTGAAGAGTTGACTTTTCAGTCAACCGAACGATCGATCTGTGGCTACCGAGTCGACTGTTGATGCTCTTGACCTTTTGAGGCTTTGAAACTTCTTGAATGGACTTTACCAAGCCATATGAACATTATGTACCACAATACCATCATTATGACACCTTTTAAATCAAAAGTCAACCACAGTTGACTTTTTCCTACTTGAAAAACCCTAATCGGGTATCCTGGATTTCACTGTTTTTGATTCCTGGGTAACAACCTCAAATTGGATTCGTGCTTGATCCAATGGAATACTCTTGATGATGTGTAGACCCAATCTCAAAGAAAATCAATCCAAAACATTGACCGGTCAACCCTCGAAACCTCGATTTTGACTGTACAAAACCCTGATCCTCCTGTAACTTGACAAAGACCACTTGAAAAGGGTTAAGGTTAGATAAACATGTGAACATGCTCTTAAAATGATGATGAAGATCTAAGGGGTCAAAATTTGGGGTGTGACATTTTCCCCTATTTAAATATATTTCACTGGATGGCGGTGAGAGATGACAATCCTCGCAGAATCGCAGTGAAAGGTATTTAAATACAACAAACCGAAAATTTTATCCCTTAGATCAGATGGTATGCAAAAGGACAAATGCGAATATGCCATAAAACCTAAAATGATGAAAATGATGAGATGCTAAATGCAAAGAAATGCAGACAACCACAAAAACAAACAGGGAAAGAAGCGACACAATGAGTAACCACTCATTGGGGGAAAGACAACAACATTGGGGAAATCTAAAGCGGTTGAGCAGAATCATGAGATGGTTTCCACTGGGGAACGAACAGCTTCATAAATGGATCACATTGTTAAAATATTGACAGGAGGACCAAATCATCAAAAGATATCCGAAGGTACACAACCTAAACTCGGATCACATTGTCAAAAGATTGACAGGAAGAACAAAATCACCAAAAATATCCGAAGGTACGCAACCTAAACTCGGAGCACATCGTCAAAAGATTGACAGGAAGAACAAAATCACCAAAAGATATCTGAAGGTACACAACCTGAACTCAGATCACATTGTCAAAAGATTGACAGGAAGAACAAAATCACCAAAAGATATCTGAAGGTACACAACCTGAAACTCGGATCACATTGTCAAAAGATTGACAGGAAGAACAAATCATTAAGATATCCGAAGGTACACAACCTAAACACGAATCACATCGTCAAAAGATTGACGGGAATAAAAAAATCACCAAAAGGTATCCGAAGGTACACAACCTAAACTCGGATCACATCGTCAAAAGATTGACGGGAAGAACAAAATCACCAAAAGGTATCCGAAGGTACACAACCTAAACACGAATCACATCGTCAAAAGATTGACGGGAAGAACAAATCATTAAGATATTCGAAGGTACACAACCTGAACACGGATCACATCGTCAAAAGATTGACGAGAATAACAAAATCACCAAAAGGTATCTGAAGGTACACAACCTAAACACGGATCACATCGTCAAAAGATTGATGGGAAGAACAAATCATTAAAAGAGAAATATATTTGAAAGTCATCATCAAAAAGGTTAATGAAAAGTGACCGACAGAGGGTAACACCAATTGTAATCACAAAAGGTTGAATAACTCCAAGGACGGATAAGCTTCTCAAGAGAGATTACCACCTATAGTCTGGGTATAAGTTTCAAGGAAACGTTGTTACCACAACACTGTTGGAGAAATAATATGTCTTTAATGAGGATCTGTAAAAGATTCTTCCTAGGAATATAGTGTACCATAAATGCACGCCCAACATAGATTTGGAAACCACTTTCCAGGGACCAAAGTTCAATCTAGGAATGAGCTAGAAAGAAACGCTCAAACAAGACTCCAACCATTGAGGATTAAACTCAAATAGGAACTTATCTTATACGAACATGGTAAAGATAACTAAACCAACCATCATCCACGAGGATCAAGCTCTATGGGGAAATTAGAATTGGCGGGCACTTTATGCCTAAGAGCTGACAACTCTAATGGAGAGAAGAGACAAACCCAAACACTTGGTGAAAAACACCAAAGTGAAACAGGAACAGGTAATAACCAGAGAGAGCAAAAATGCACCGATGCTATGAAAATGTTGAAATGCTATGCTTATGGTTATGCTGACAAAATAGACAAAACAAAACAGGAGATGAAATAAACATCTTGACACGGATACCCAGCCAACTTTACCAGATGGACTATCACTGGGGATGACCATAAAGATCAACAGTTCCACATCAAAGTTACAACCTTCTCTAGGAGAGAGTAATCCACAACATCATGACTTCACTCGGATTGCCATCATGAGCTCGAATTCTTTGTTGAAGGAAAAATCACCAAAAGAAATTCCAAGATCAACTGAAGTAACAACTTATTGGAGACCTGACAAAAGATGCCACAAGAACCAAATAGCTTTGTACTCTATCTTGCATAATGATCATCACAACGAGTAACGACCCTTGTAACTAATGATCTCCAAACTTCTCTGCCCCAGAATACACGATTTACAGGACGGAATCATCAAGAGGATTTTATAGAAGAATTGACATACAAATATGCGTCAATATCTTCAAACTCTTGGAGAGATTCACGAATCTTGATGTAACTGCCCCAGTTTAACTGTCTAATCTTGACTTGATCGCTTCTGATGGCGAATCTGGAGTGGCCGACCTTGAAAGGAGCTACGAAACAACTTGTTTATAAGACCTCAAACGATATGCCCCAGAACACAAGGTCTGTAAGAAAAAATCATCAAGAGGATTTTACAGAAGAATTGACATACAAGATGCCTCAATATCTTCAAACTCTTGGAGAGACTCCCGAACCTCGACGTAACTGCCCTAGTTTAACTGCCTTTGAGAGATTAATCTAATCTCGACTTGGTCGGCTCTGATTAGCTGAACGTTGTGACTAATGATTAACCAATCTTTCAACTTGGTTACCCCAGGCTGGGCCTCCTTTATCAAATCAAATTCCCTAGCTGACAGCGTTTGTTGGGATTCCTTTGACATTGGATTGTCTGGAAAACAATATTGTTCAAAAAATTGGCAATTTTCAATGTAAAATTCATGCAATCTTTTGAAAATTTTTTGATGAAACACACACGGCGGAGTGATCAAACGATCAAAGTGAAAGCGATCCAATCATTTTACGGATGATGGATAAAGTGATGAACACACACAAACATCAAAGATCATTTAGGAGTCAGGTTATCCAACCTTGCTGTAATATGCTTTCAAAACAACCTTACCTCAATTAGGTCTTTTAAGGGTTGTAACGTGGTTTGGCTCACGGCTCATGAAACAAAGGATAAAGGCTCAAAGTTATTTGTCCCACCCATTCTCCATGATGAACTTTAATCCTACGCTCGGTTAACTCAAACTATACATTCAGGTTCCCATAGGCTTTAAGAATTAAACTGATGATAGTTGGTGATGATTCACAAATCTAAGGTAGTCACAACTCCCTTACAGTATTTGATAGCTTTTTCTATTTGAGGATTTTTGAAAGTGAAGCTTTAAGAATTTCCTCTTTTATTATCCCTTACTTTTGCCTGAACTGTTTCTTTTGGATATACAGTCAGCGGGATGCCCCATTTTTCCTAAGTCTCCTTCACAGGTTTTGACTTAGCGGGATTTTCAATTTTCTTTTTTTTTCTTCTTCTTCTTTTTCTTTTTTGAGAAAGGAGGTGACTACCTAGTTTAATGGCTATGGCGGACCATCATCATTTTTTGGACTTCGACACTTGTTTGTTGTGTGTGAAGGAAAACCTGAATGCATCACTTTTTTTTTTGTGAAACGCGTCTTGTATGCACATATCTTCGAGTTAACTGAAAACTACCCGCCCCAGGTTCGAGATTAAGGTTTCTGTTTTTGTAAAGAAAGAAAACTCCTACTTCTAGGCTCGAAGTGGTTAACGAGGGATTATCTTCCTTATTTCTCCAGTGTTTAGGGATTGAAACAATGCCTTACATCATCGGCAAAGTTAAATTGAAAGCATATCAACAGCAGTTATGGATATAGTTCTCATCATCCTCCCCAATCTTTGCTTTAAACAACAGTTTAGTAAAGAAAAGAAATTTTTGCATTTTTGTATTTCATAACAATGAAAGGAAAAAGAAAGAGTGCAACGAATGGACTTAATCAAAAGATGCACAAACACTTTATTAAACATTGCCAATTAAAAATGAACAACAGCTTACAAGCAAAACTTAAAATCAAAATGGAAGGAAAATACAACAACAAATGCTGAAATAGCCAAAAATTGTCAGCTTCGGGGAATTGAACTTTCTTTCCTTAATTTTCCAACTGAGATAACTATCTTCAGGGTTGATTGTCGAGATCAATCAGAGAAGCATCTTCACATCTAATCTCAATGATTTCTTCCATAACATAGACTGGTGAACCCTCTTGGACCAATGAATGATTGTTGATTTGAACGCCTTGAGGAGTGAATGAGATCATCTCGGAGTCCAGCAAATTCTGAACCTGGCTCCTGAGCACCTTACAATCCTCAGTTGAATTCCCCTGTGCCCCAGCATGGTAGTCACATCGGCAATTGGCGTCAAAGCCTGGCTGGTATGGAGGGATCACTGGATCTATTTCCTTGGGCACAATCAATTCACTTTTGATCAAATCTGGCAAAATCTGACTATATGCCATTGGCAATGGAGTGAAATGTCTCTTTGGCTTCCTTGGTCTTTGCCTGGCGTGCTGACGCGACTGATGGCGATATGATTGTTGATACTGAGGAAGCCTTTTGATTTGGAGGAAAATATTTCCTTCGGTGAAATGATGGTGTTTGGCAAGGAGATCCAAAAGATTGTTGACTCCGAACAGTTGAGTGCTGAGATTGAGATATCAGAGATTCCTGAGCAGACTGACTTTCCTCTTCCAATTCTTCCTGAGAACTGACAACTGACTCACTCTCATTAGATGAGGTGTTCGAAATGTCTCGTATTTTTCCACTCTTGAGACCGCTCTCGATGCGCTCTCCAGCTATTACCAAGTCTGAGAAGTTAGAAGTCACAATGCTAAACAACTTCTCTCGGTATGGACCTTGCAAAGTATCCACGAACCAATCAACTAATTCCTTATCCAAGAGTGGTGGTTGAACACGGGCAGCTATTTCTCTCCATCTTTGAGCATACCTTCTGAAAGATTCATTGTCTTCTTGAGACAAATTTAGCAAATGCAAACGACTGGGAGCCCAGTCAAGATTGTAGTTGTAATGCTTCACAAAGGCACTAGCTAGATTTGACCATGATCGAATTTTGTTACTCTCTAGCTGCATATACCAATAAAGTGATGCCCCACTCAAACTGTCTTGGAAACAGTGGATCATGAGCTTGTCATTGCGGATGTGTGAAGTCATTCTTCTGCAATACATCACCAAATGCTGCTTCGGACAGCTATCTCCTTTGTACTTTTCAAACTTTGGCGTCTTGAACTTAGGCGGAATCACAAGGTCGGGTACAAAACACATATTCAAAGCATTCAGATCGACAGAGTCACGACCCTTAATGATATCAAGTTTCTTTTCCAACGCACGACACTTGTCCATAATCTCAACGTATCGTGGGTCCTTGGACTCCGTCACAGGGATTGCCTCTTGAGAATCTGGAACCGGGAATGCAAAAGTATGATAGTCTGTATCATAAAGAGAAGAGGAATTCCCATCTCGAACAATGGTATGTTCTTGTATAAACTGGTTCCCCACAGGGGTCTGCACAGGCTGATTTTGAGCAACATTATTCACAGAAGTCCTCTGGACCTGGTCATCTCTCTTTCCCAAGGTTGTCATAGCTTCCATAATCTGATCCAACTGACTTTTCAATAATTCAAAACCTGCTCTGGTCACACACTGGTTCTGCTCTTCTAAATTCATGATCCTTCAAAGTCTACTTCAAATCCAATGTTGGCTTCGAGAAGTCAACTGGGTTATGGACAAAGCATAGATGAGACTCAAGGATGAGAAATGCAAACGCAGATGTGATCGCGACTTTCTATGTCTAACTGAACTAACTGCAAGTGCACAGTCTATCGCGTAGTAATATAAGATATCAATCCCACAGAGACTCGTAATCAAGCTAGTATTTTCGGGTGTTACTGTGTTTAGCTAGGTTGGTATGGTTTTAGGGAAATAAAAGCAAAATAAGTGTGTAAACTATAGGGGAACTAAGAACATTACTTAAGGTATAAATGCTTGAATCGGTATGCAATATGTTGGTTCTTCAAGGATTCGACAAGTTACCAGTGTTTTGGGTGTTTTCAAAAATAGTTTAAGAAGAAAATGACGGTTTAAAGATCTTTGTCTCACGATGGTTGTTGATGCTAGTCGCAACTCTAAGGTGAAACGTATGCTGTCGCTATCCCATTCGCGGTTAAAATTACTTTTTGAAAACCATTAAGCTCTAATCCTTTTTAAAGCGCTGTCGCTGTTTTTAAAACGAATGCTTATTTTTTACTATCTGGACCTAACCTCAGTTGTCGCTTGTTGGTTCGTACCTTTATGAATTTCCCACTGTCGTGGCAAAACTGCTTTTAAATAAGTTTTCGCTGTCGCAACGAACATTTATTTTAGAAAAATCGATTTAAAAACTAAAGCCATAAATAAGTTTGAAAAGGAAAGTATACACCGGTTATTATCGAATCCCATTTGACTACCTATTACATACCAATTACTTTAATTTAGCCGGACATGGAATATAAACTAAGAACACGTAAATAATGGTAGAATATATAAAAATGCATCATAATGGGAAATATAATTCAATTAACGATTATAATAAGAACCTGTAAATAATTCAATTGGCCTTTGGGAAATCCTCCAAAATGTCGGCAGGATTTAGTCTTGATGCCAATTACTCGTACATAATAGAATTTGAAAAGTAAAACACAATTGCAAGGAAAGGAAAGAAAAGGGAAACAATAAGAAATCTTGAAACTCAAAAATTGCTCTGAAAATAAATTGGCAGCACTTCGTGTCTTCAATGCAACCCCCTTTTTCTGGTACCAGCTCCCTCCTTTTATAGATGGAATTTCCAACGGTTAGTTGCCTCAGGAAGTGGGATTGATCTCAGAAAAAGTAGGAGCTAGTGGTCCACTCCTTTTGGTATTTGAAAGCATTTACAGCACGTGCAGGACTTCTGCACTTTTTGTCTGCATGACAGTCGTCATGGGTTGTGACGGTCGTAACACGTATGACAGTCGTAATAGGCTTGTGACGACCGTCACATCAACAAAATTCGTATTTGCTGTTTTTGGTCTGTTTTTCATCTGGTTTTCATCTGTAATTGCTTGTTTTCTTCATCTTGCTTCATTTGAACATGAACTTTGAATACCTGAAAAATACTGGACAAATAACGTGGAAAAACCCGAAATCAGAGTGAAACCAGTCACTGATTAGTAAAAATGTATGTCATTATATATATATATATATATATATATATATATATATATATATATATATATATATATATATATATATATATATATAATTTCGCGTTATCAAACTCCCCTAAACTTGAATCTTTGCTTGTCCTCAAGTAAAGGTAGGAAAAATTTAAAATTTGGCAAGCACGCGGCACACTCTTCTTTCGAAAAGATTTCTCAGACGTCAAGTTAGGAAACCGGGGGTCCAATGGGAACAAAACATATACGGCGATGACACTGAATTGTAAGCCTTCGAAGGCCTCTCTTTTATGCAAGCCAGTCCCAATCATGTTACTGCAGCTCGGCTTCAAGCTTCTCGCAACAAATTTTACCCGATTTCGTTCTGGCGCAATCACATTAAGCCCGTTGTCCATACACGTTCATGGTAAGTAAACCTGTTGGTGACTATGATCTCTTTGCTAGTTTAATTTTTCTTTGCACATATGCTCATTCTGCTATTAATCTACAAGAGTTTCGTACCGTTGGGCTAAATGCTCGGGCGAGGAGCACCTAACTTAGAAGGAACATGTCTCTATATTCAGGCTATATGGCTTTTCTTTTCTTTTTTCATGATTTTTCATTTCGTACTAGAGATCACGCACTTATTTGCATCGGTTTCTCACTTAGAAGTGTTTCGGATGGTGCTGACTACTCGTATAAACTACTGGGGGCTCCATTTGAGGCGAGATTTGAGGCTTTGGTACAAGTAAGTAGTGAAACTGACTCGCATAAACCAGAGGTCTAAGGTGTCAGGGCGGTAGTGGCTTTGTTAGAATTTTCTTCTCGGGAATTCCAAACTTGGTTAAGCTTTGGCGTATCACGTGATGCTTTGAAGAGGATAAAAGTTTCTTTGTATATGTCGGATAAGGCGCGGGGAGTTTACGTAACTGAGAGATATATATAAATGAGCTTTATTTGCCAAAATTGAAATACTTTAAATTTGAAAATTTGAATGAAAGTACAAGCGGAATAGGAAATAACAGGGAAAAAGGGAAATAACGGTCCGCTCCCGCACTATCTCAATCAGTGTCCTCACTAATTTGAAAGAATGCAGAAGAGAAAATACAAAGAAAAGAAAAAACAAAATACAAGAAATGAAAAATACTACTAGTCCCTTCCTCTTCCTCTGTCTCTACCTCTACCTCTGGCTCTTCCGTCGCGTGCCTCGAGATTCAAAGCTCCTGTGTGGTAAATGTAGTCGCGGAGGCCGTCGACTCGCACAGTGAGATTGGCCATGTCGTCGATCAGGCTGGCTTGGCCATCCTGGAGCTGCTGCATAGATGTCCTCATGTGACCGATTTGTTCTCTCTGCCAAGCTTCAAACTGTTCAGCCCTACGGTTCTGTTGTTCCATCATAAGCATCATCTGATTCTGTTGTTCGATGGAGCGGAGGAAATCCGTGTTTGTAAAATCGGCTTCAGGATGGCGGCGGCGACATGAGGAAGGACCTTCGGCAGGAGGTGGTTGTGATGGCTCAGCCTGGTCAGCTCTATCCAACTCTTCTTGAACTTCATCCCTGGGCCCTTGGGCATTTTCCTGAGTTGGGGCAGCAGGAGCATTCGGATCGAAGAGCCAGTTGGCTCTGTCCTGCGGATGCATTCGGGTGCAAGAGGGCATGATAATGCTTTGGATAGTGCGACCTCGCCTACCGGATGATATTTCCCACCTGCTCGGGATCTGATTAGGTGTGAGGCACGACAATGGTCGGTGTCGAGGAAAACAGGGGGCATCTGGAGAAGGTTTTGGAGGTGGTTGCCAAGACCGAGGCCTAAGGCGATAGAAGGGATGATGCCACCAAAATAGAATGGTTTTGAGCCGCGGTTGCAGTTGGCTTGAATGTGAGCCAAGAGGAATGGTGCGGCGTCAACGGGTTCCGAAGCAAACACGCAACGGAGAAAGAACAACTCCTTCGAGTTGACTTTGTGGTTATTGTCACGAGCGAAGATGGTGTTGCTCAACACGCGATGAAAGTATCGGATTGTTGGGTTGTGGATGTGAGTGGCATTCAGAGTCTCCCAACTTTCAGCAGTGGTGCCGGTCAGTTGGTTCCATAGAGGGAAAGCTTCATGGTAGAACTGATCGGAGGGGCGGCGATGAGCGTCGCTGCCGTGAGGAAACTGCAGCATGTCGGTGATGCGATCCTGGTTGATTTGATATTCGGTGCTGAACATGCGGAAGCAAGCGGCGCCGGTGAGCTGATTTGTATCGCTGGGTGAAGTCACGTACGTGAAGGAACTGAGAAACTCCAGTGTGAGTTGCTCGTAGGTGGGTTGAGGGTTGGTGCAGAGATGCCAAACGCCTGCCATTTGCAGCATCCAAGTGACACCATCCAAAATTCCCAGTTCTGTCAAAGAATCTATGTGAGCATAGCGGGTCGGTTGAAGCGACCGTTGATGGAAAGCTATGTAGTTGGTCCTCTGCCTTTCGCCGGACTCGCCTTCTCGGAAAAGGATATTGCTCAAGTTGGGGTTTTCACGATTTTGCCTAGCCATTTTTCGTGAGAGAGGTTCAGAGATGGAAAATAGATAGTTTCGGAGGATGGAGAAGTAGGGGAATGCAGAGGTCAATATGTAGGAGTGAAATGGAAGTTGAAATGGTGGTGGATTAATGGGGAATTCAGAAGGTTGTAGTGGGGTTTGAATGTGTGAAAGTGGGAAGTTAAGAGAGTGGAGGTGGAAGGGTTCATAACCCCTGTTTTGACAGAATTGGGGTTTTGTTCGCGTGACGGTCGTAATATGCGTGACGATCGTAATGGATGTGTGACGAACGTCACATCAACAAATTCTGCAGAATTGCAGAAGTTTGCTTAGGGGGCGTTTTCCACAGTTGAAGATGTGATTTTTATTCTATTGCAGTATGAGATACTAGTTACAAAATAGAAGATAACGAGAAAACAAATTAAGGGAAACGTAATGAAATTAAAATAACATTGAATCTAAAAACGAGTTTAATGTAATACAATACTCAAAAAGAAACAATTGCGAAATTTAATAATGGGAAACAACGTGAAATGCAGTAAACTAAACATAAAAAGAAAATAAAACATCACTCCTTTTGTTGCTTCAAGTAGTTGATCTGCTGAATAACGTCATCAAATTGGTCGCTAACTACGTCCATATAAGTAACGACATCCATGTGAAGTTGCGTTAGTTCATCTTTTATAGTGGTTAATTCTAGCTTGAAATCGTCCATAGTTCTCAAAACAGTGTCCAACTTGTCTGTGTCTTGTTCAGGAGTAGGATCAAGAAAGTTATGGTAATTAGGAGGGGTCTCAGGATCTGTCTCCATTTCGGACTCATAATCTTTGTAGTACATATAGTCATGTGCTTCTGATATGTGATCACTGTCGTACATGTAGGCCTGGGGTGTGGAGTGAGGTGATGGAGGTACCATAGGCTCTTCCAATTCATAAAGCCAATTGTTTCTGTTGTGGATACTCGTTAGCTCGTGGTTGGGCAATTGTTGCACCCCAAAATTTTCCCAACATGTCTTTACCTAGCTTATGTTTCATTTCATGCACATTAGCATTATCATTTGCATTTCATTGACATGTATGCAGGAGATCAAGAGGTATGATTACCAATCAAGATCTACACAAGAGTTTGAAGCTAGCTAAGAAGGTTATTCAGGTGTTCAAGGGTTGATATCCTTGTCAGAGAAGTTAAAAGATCCTCAGAGAGAGTGGTTGAAACCAAGAGGGTGTGTCTCCTAACTTGAGAGTTGTGGGAAGTCATCAGATGATTCTGAAGCCATGAACTTGGACTTGAGGTCTTGAGAGAGCTCATGAGAAGTGTTGAAGATCACTTTGAGGCCTAGACAGGTCATTGTGCAAGATTAAGAAGACTCAGCCATGAGTGGTGCAATTAGGGTTTGACTGGGTCAACCCTAAGTCAACTGATGATTTGGAAAATGTTGAGACCTAATTCAAGAGCCATGTGATCATGGATTGATGCATTGAGATGTTATAAGGATGATTCCAAGGTCAAATCATCATGATTGAAGAGTTTGAGAAGTTTTCAGGCTAGGGTTTCTAAGGCTGGACAGTGTAAAATCCCCTAGTTTGACCCCTATCTTCAAGGCAGTTTAGCTCAAGATATGATTGTCATCTCATCTTACCCCCAACATGAATGTTGTATAGCTTGATCTTAGCTTTAATTTGAGTGCTATAAGTCCTTGATAGGATTTGTAGACCTCAAGTTATGGCTTTGACAAGTTACAGGTCATCTGAGGTATGTGAATTTGGGGGCTTGAAAGTTACCCAACTTGCATCAAACTTTTGCCATAGAAGGATGATTCCTATGAACTTTTGGTTAACATGAATGTTGTTCCTTAACCTCTTAGGTTTCTAGAGAGTACTAGAAGTCCTTGATAGGATTTGTGTAACTCAAGTTATGGCTTTGACAAGTCAAGGGCATTTTGGTCATTTGGAGATTATAGGTCATTGTAACCATAAGGCCATAACTCCTATTTCCAAGCTTCAAATGAGAAAATGTTCAACATAAAACTTGTTCAAAATGATGTTTTAAGGATAGTCAAGAGGTCATGAGATGTTGGGAATGCTTGTAGCTCAAAGTTGCAAAAATGACCTAAAATAAGGGCATAAGTTAAATGAACCAAAGTTGGAAATTGGTACTTTTGATCTACACATCCAAACCAAGGCATGTAATAGGTCATTTTGACTCTAAAAAGCATTTTAAGAACATTGGTTTAGCCACATTTTTGAATTGAGGTCTAATTTGTGGACTTGCTTTGAAAAGTAGTTACTTACATTATAAGTAACATGTGCAAAACTCAAATTCCAGGCATGATCAAAATCCCTTGCAAGCCAAACACTTCCAAAATGTCATGAGGGGAGAAATTGGAAGGAATTGAGATTGGTTTCAAGCTGTTTGCAGAGTTATCCACACCATGGCATATAAGTGAACTTCTCATGTCATGAGAGATTGATTTTCTCATTGGAAGGATCTAGAGGTTTCTAGATCATCCCTACACACTCTATATATTGAATAGAGAGGATCCAAAGAAAAGGTTGGTGATGATTGAAGGAGAGAGCAGAGATTGAGTTTGGAAAATTCTTGCTTGCAACTGAATTCGGTTTCACCAATTTCTTCACTTTCCATCCATTTTCTTGATTGCAACCTCTTCCATGGATGCTAGGGATTGATTCCAGATCATAATCAAGAGGAATTCGTGGCTGATTGGTGTTCTTGAGCTCAGATTTTTCCACCTGCAACTCAGAGTTGGTACCAAGAATTGAGGCCATTTCAATCAGTTCTATTGCATACAGAAGCTTGGAAGTGATTCACTGAAGGAGTCTGGAGCATTTGAAGGCTTGATTTGAGGTCTTGCTACTTCTGTGCACGTAAAATTTTCAGGTTGGTAACCTTTGATCTCTGGCTTGTTTTAGTTAGAATCAATAGGAATTAGGATGATAGGTGCATTGTGTTGCACCCTAAAACTTGCTCAACCTATTTCATTTGGTTTATGTTTCAATTGCATTAGCTTTTGCATATAGAGTCATGTACATAGTCTAATCATCTGCATAACATAGCATGGCAAGTCATCCAACAAGGGACCAAGTACCATTCTCATCCCTATGAGCCTATCAAGAGGTTATTGTTCTAATTCAATCTCATTCAAGCCATCAGAAAGAATTGGAAAGCTAAAGAAGTTTGTGGATCAAGCAGTGCATCTATCTCCTATCTGAGGGTATCTGGGGATCATCAAAGAAATTGTGAGCTGTGGGCTGAGCATGGAGAGTATCTAGACATCATAGAGGACTTAGAAAGTCATTTGAAGAAGGAGACAAGTCATTGGTGTAGTCACAAGAGTTGCAGTTGAAGACAGTCAACTAAGGTTTCATCTGGGTCAACTCTAGGTCAATTGATTGATTGAAAGGCATTAAGGTCTATTGGAGATATGTGGGGTTCATCATTTGGCATGTAGAGAAGGATATGGTGTTGTGCCAAGAATAAATCAATAGAAATCAAGGAGAAGAGGAGTTTCTAAATTAGGGTTTCTGTGTAAAATCCCCTAATTTAGGTCAAATTTCCAAGCATGATAAGTCAAAATGAAAGCTTCAAAAGGATCCTTGGTAAACATGAAACTTGTAGAGGATCACAAGACCTTTAATTTGAGTGGTGGAAGACATTAAGGAGATTTATAGAACTCAAGTTATGGTCCTTGCAAGTTACAGGTCATCTGAGGTATCTGAAATTTTGTCTATGAAAGTTACTTGTCTTCCAAGCAACGTTTACCCTTCAAGGAGATTTCAAATGAATTTCTGGTCAACATAAGAGTTGTTCCTCATTGTCTTATCTTTCTAGAATGGTATGGTATGCCTTCATATGATTTGTGTAACTCTACTTATGGTCTTGGAAAGCAAAGGGTATTTTGGTCATCTGAGAATTACAGGTCATTTCAAGCCTATGCCCAAAACTCATACAAGGAAGCTTCAAATGGAAAACTTCACAACATCAAACTTGCTCCAAATGACATTTTGAGTCTATAAAAGTGACCATGAAAGATTGGAAAGGCTCATAGCTCAAGGTTTCAAAATTGGTGAATTTAATGAATAAAAAATGACCTAAAATGGAGATTTTTCATAATTTGGCCAAATGGGATGAAATTATAGGTCATTTTGATTGGAAAAAATGTTTTAAGAACATTGGCAAAAGTAGAATTTTGAGCTTGGTTCAAGAATTGAAAGTTATGCATGGTTACTTACAAAAGAAGTTACATAATCCAAATCCAAGGGAAAGTGTGCATGGGAAGTTTCTCCAAGGTTCTAGGACTTTCTATTCTCACCTATATATTGAATTGAAGAGCTTCATGCCATGGTTGGTAAATCATTATGATCAAAACACATGTTATACACAATTCTTCCATTTTTGCAAAACCTCTCAAACTTCACAAAATCTCTACCAATTTCCACATTTCTTGATTGGATCATCATCAACATCCTTCATAGATCAGAATTCCATCAAAGATTTGGTTGAATTGAGCAAGAATCGTGCCATCCATCTTCATCATTCAAGGTGCAAGAAGAAGTGGTTACAAAGTTTCAAGGCATTGGAGCAAGAATCTTTGTATACAGAATCAAGATTTGAGTGTGTGGATCAAGTTCAGATCATTGCAAGCATCAAATCCAAGGATTTCCATAGCTGTTTTCATCATCATACCAGGTTGGTTCTCTCATTCGAATTGCATGATTTAGTTAGAATCATAGGGAATTGTTAGTATAGACCTGTTAGGATAGGTTAGAGGATTGATTTCACAAAGTTTGGAGAAGTTTCATGAAGGTTAACAATGGTGTTCCAAAACTGTTAGAGCTTATAACATCAAGGATATGGCACGATAACCTTGGATAAATGGCTTAGAATGATCAGTGTGAGGTGTAGATTAGGTTAGGATAAGATTTGGAAAGAATTGAAGTGGTTGATGACAGTGCAAAGTGGTGGAACCGAGCTGTTACACCTATCGGGTTTGTTTCTTGAGTGAGTTTTAGAAAGAACCAATGGCATGGTTGTGTAGAGGGAAGAAATTAGAGCATCTTTGCTCTTTACATCGCGAGCTTTCATGGAGAATTGAGGGCGTAGGAGAAGGTGGAAGATCTGGTTTGCAAGCTCGTGCATGGAGCTTCCATGGCAGAAACCCTAGCCATTTGGAGAAGACGCATGATATCCGTTGGATGAGGTCTTTCTCATTGACTCAAGACCTGATCGTAAGGCCAGAATTCAAAGTTAAAACGAAGGGAGATTCAAAGGGTGCTACGCACCGTTTCACTTAAACTTTCTGACTGGGCTCAATTTTCCTTGCTTTTCACACCCTCCCAACCAAGGCCCAAACTAAAATGAACTAAGTTTTTCGCTATTTGCACCGTTTCCAGTTTTTTTATTTTTTGTTGTGATTTCTGTGTGCATTGGGCCCAGACGCGCTTGCTATGCGCGCCCCCCAGTCTGGGCCCATCTTTCATTCCAACTGACTTTAATTTCTCCCTGCACCCCTCATCTCACTTAATTCCCATTATTTTCTTTTAATTCTTTTAATTCTTTGAAAAATCATAAAAAATTGGAAAATGCATGATTTTAATTGGTTCTTTTTGCATATTGTTCATATTTTTGTCAAGAAAATTATCATACAAAAAAATTAATATTTCATTTTGTTTTTATATTTTTGGCATATTTTTATTTTAAATAGGATTAAATAATGTTTAGTTTAATGCATGAATTTGGTGATTTTAGTTTGATTAAATGCTTTTACATTTTTAATTCATTCTTTTTAGGTTGATTAGTATAGAATGTTAGCTTGTATATAAACTTTAATTCATAATTTTAGATTTTAATCTTAGGTGATTTGTTTAGGTGTGAATAACATGATCAAAACTAGGGTTTAGGAGATAACATAGGAGAATTAAATCATTTCCCTTAGGAGTTGTAGATTGAATCTTTGGGGTATGGGACTATAGGGATTATGGGTAGATAATAGATCCCTTAGAAAATATTAGGATTCCCCTACTGCTATTAGTATACTGCTTATATTTGTTTGACTGTGTGGTGTGCCCTCTCTAGGGTTATTTCATTTGTCTGTGTGGGGTATTGGGTTTGCTTGGGGATTGGGAGAGCTGAAGCCTGTGATGATGAGGACCATTGGAGATCAAATGATTGAAGTCCAACTTCCAGAGTTGATGAGGAGAGTCCTTTGCTGGCATCTGTTGAGGAGTATAGGATTTAGGAGCTAGGCATAGCTCTAGAGTAGAGAACTTGATTCACAAACATGGAAGGTCTTGATTGCCTCCATCCCTCTCTGTGATGCAGAGTCTCTCTAAGACACTCACCCCCTTCCTTTGGAAGGCTTGGTGATAGTGTCTAAGAGATAGAACTCTTGAGAGAAATATTTTATGTGTTGTTAGCAGTCTGTTTGCCACCTTTGGTGGTCAACTAATTGCTTAACACCCAGTTCACTCTTGTGATTGATTCCTCAGCTTGGAGATTTGAGACTTGAAGAAAAGCCATTGCAGATGGAAGACTGATGACAGAGACCTTGCTTGAAGGATGTGGAGATTAAAGATTGATGCTTGCTGAAGCTTGTAGCTGTTTGGAGATGACTTGAAGACAGATGTTGATGCAGAGCTGCTGTGGCTGTTTATTTTTGCTGTTTATTTCTGATGTATTGATTGGTTTTCCCTGACTGTATTGTTTGCTGTTTAACCTGTTGGGTTAGAAGTGAATTCTGTTCACTTTTGCCTATTGTTTCTAGGTTCGAGGTTGAGTGGGACTCCCTTGCCTCGCTTGTATTGTTGCATCCATGTATTTTACCGCTTTATTGTATATATGCTATTGTTTCTGTTTCCGTCTATTCCCTTAGGATCTCTGTTTCTCTCTGCGCAAGAGAGGAGCATGATAGACACTAGGTCTTAACCCATGCATGATAACATTAGGTTAGTTTGATTCCCTTTTCAACCATGGGATAGAGTTCTGTCTCTTCTTCCTCAAAACAAACAGAAAAACACCATAAATATTTCAAACACAATAAAAGACACTGCCTCCGTAAAAGAATGTGAACTCATCAAAACGTCATTTTTGTCCGCTGGGACTGTTAATCAGAAAAACCTTTTCAGAAGGAATAAAATCAATCAAGACAAACTTGTGTCGTACGTGGCCCGAACTACGTTTGCTCTGATCTCTCATGCTGTATGAAAGTACGTAGGCATAGGATGCGATATCCTAGCGAGCAACCTTCCCCTCCTTTCCCGTAGGTAGGCGAACTACGTTGACTCTGATTTCTCGTTTCAGATGGGAATAGGTAGGCATAAAGTGCGATACTTTGCCGAGTCATTTTATTTTCTTTTAACCCTTGACCTGTAGAGTAGATAGAAATAACAATCTATACCCGAAAACAAGCGTGGATCCCGTCGAGTACGACGAACGTGGGGGGTGCTAATACCTTCCCCTTGCGTAACCGACTCCCGAACCCAGGTTTTGGTTGCGATGACCATACCTTTCCCCGTTTTGCGGTAGGTTTACTCTGAGTGTTTCCTTTCCCTCCGTTGGGATAAATAATGCACGGTGGCGACTCTTCTGTTCAGTCGGCGCCGATTTTCGCAGTAGCGACAGTTGGCGACTCTGCTGGGGATCCAACGTCCCCTGGCTGCTAAGGACTGCGATAGTTCCTTATGCATTTGGGATCCAACGTCCCTTAAGAGAGTCAATCCTAGCGCTTGTTTTCCCGTCAAGGAGTTTGTATGGATTTATATTTCTGTATTTACATTTCAGCACTTTATTGTCATTATTATTGCTGTATTGTGGGGTGTGACGGGTGTTCTATGATTGAGAGATAAGCCGGACCTGGGCTTGAGTGCACCTAGACTTAGAGTAGAGATTAGTGGGTGCGCACGTGCTTTGCATGTCCTAGTGTCCCGCGAAATCTACACTCAGACGAGGTTCTTCTGGTTGGCCTCCTGTCCTGCCCTTTGGGTGGCTCGGGTTGCTGGTTAGTTGGATTGTCGACTCTGGGAACCGATCATTTGGAAGTTGGCTAAGTGAGGCCTCTTCAGGATATGATGATGCCACTCCTTCTGGGAATCGTATCATCAATCCTGAAAGTCTGTGACGCCGACGACCGCATAGGATGCCGTACCTTTGTCAGTCACTAGGACATCCACCTATGAGAGGGTTTGGGGTTATGCAGGTAACTAGACCTTCAGATACCGGTTATTTCTTGATCTGAGATTCTGGGTATTTATGGAGAGTTCTGAGGTCTGTCAGAGACCAGTTGAAGAGTTCTGAGGTCTGTCAGAGACCTGTTGGAGTTGTGATATGAGGTCTGTCAGAGACCAGTCAGAGTTATATTATGGGGTCTATCAGAGACCAGTGTTGGAGCTTTGTTTCAGGTCTATCTGAGACCAGGGTTTGAGGACTTCTGGATAGTCTATCTGAGACTTGTTGATATGGTTCAGGCCTTCTCAGCCACGGCATTTGGTCCCTGTTGCATGTTACTTGCATCGCATTGTTTGCATACCCACTATCATTGCATCCCATTAACGTGTGTCTGTGCTGCAGGTGCATTTGCATATCCCCTGGTTCTAGTGTCTGGACTTCTGAGTATTGATCATGGCTGGTTTGAGGATGACAGTTGCGTACAAGCTACCTATTCCTGATATTACTCCACTCCTGGGTCTGATTTCTTTGGCAGATGAGGATGTCCGTAGAAGCTTCAGGCAGAGTTACGGACGGTTGTTGGGTTTAGTTCGCAAATCAACTGATGATGAATTGAATGGACTGTACACCTTGATGCAATTCTACGACCCTACTTTGAGGTGTTTCACATTTTCTGACTTCATTTTGGGGCCGACCATGGAGGAGTATGTAGAGTTTACTGAGCTGCCGGTGCAGAATGCAGTTCCTTTTATCCACTCTGCCGCTGAGCCCAAGTTGGAGGATTTAGCTAAGGCCCTGCACATGAATGCTTCCGAGCTGTTGATGACTTCTTGGCGAGGGGTTCCAGGTTTCTCTCTCCAGTTTCTGGTTGGTAAGGCTCAAGAGTACGCCAAGAATGGGTGTTGGGTGGTCTTTAACGCTATTTTGGCTCTATGCATTTATGGGATAGTGCTGTTTCCCAATTTCCCAAACTTCGTGGACATGGATGCATTTCATTTGTTTGCTGCTGGCAACCCGGTGCCTACACTGATCGGGGACTTTTACCATTCGATGCACTACAGAAATGAGAACAGGAGAGGCAAGAATGTCTCTTGTTGCGTGCCTTTGCTGTACATGTGGTTTAAGAGTCATCTTCCCTTGAAGGGACCTTTTGTGGATAGTGTAACTACAGCTGACTGGCCAGAGCGTATGATGAGGCTATCTTCTGAAGACATTGAGTGGTTTGATCGAGACTTGCTGGGGTCCGAGCTTATTTTCAGTTGTTCTAGGTATCCTAATGTTCCGTTGATAGGGAGAAAAGGGTGCATCAATTACAACCCAGCTCTGTTCATCCGCCAGTTTGGATATGCGTTGAAGAGCCCACCTCAGGAGGAAGAAGTACAGGAATCTCTGTACTTCACCGGGGATTTGAGTGGAGAGTTACTAGCCAAGCTTCGGCATGCCTGGATGCATATTAACAGAAAAGGGAAACCACTGTTGGGGAAGAATGATTGTCAGGCATATACACCCTACAAAGTTTGGATCCAGGAGAGAGCAAGACAACTACTGATGCCATTTCCAGCTGCACCAGTCCCTGTTCATACTCCGGTGAAAGAGCCAACTACTGTCACTAGGGAGGCCTACGAGCAAGTTTTTAGAGAAAAGGAAGCCTTGATGAAGATCAATGAAAGGTTAGAGCAAGAACTAGCTCAGATACGCAGTGAGAAAAACAAGGTCGTGCATGCTTTCCAACAGCAGATTGAGCTAGTGAACAGGCTAGGCGCTGAGTTGGCTGAAGAGAAAAAGAAGCGCGAACGTCTGGGTCAAGAGTTCAGAAGCTCCCATGACATGCTGGAATCCAAAAAGAAAGCACTCGATGCCGCTCACCGAGAAATCTCTTCTTGCAATAAGACATGGAATGCTACGCTTATCAACAATAAAAAGAGGGAAGATAAGTTGAAGCAGCAAATTTCTGACCTCGAAGAGCAGTTGAAGGCTAGCATTAAGAAGTATGAAGAAGAAGTGATGACTAGGTATAGTCTCCAGAATGCATTGAACAAGGCCATCGAGGGCAGGAACGAAGCCGTGTCTCAGAAGCGGAAGTTAGAGGATCGCTTCGGAGAAGGGGCATGGGAGGAAACTGCTGGAGACGTGCGACGTGTGCTCAAACGAAGAAATCAACTTGTCGAGGGTCTGCTTACCCGACCAAGCCATCCAGAGACCAAGAAGTTACTAGAAGAGTACCGGGCTTATGGGAGTACTTGATCATTTCATGTATTAACTTGTATGCTTTATTTGCATAGTGCTGACCATCACCAGGATTGTTGGTTGAGGTCATGCCTTCTTATTGTACTCAGTGATATTTTATTCTTGGCTTACTGGATTTCTCTGCAATATATGAGGCGTTTTCTATGATTCAGCTCCGATCTTCGTATTGCTAGCACTGTCACTGCACTGGCACCTTCGCACTAGAATCGAGGAATGCCATTCCCTAATGCACAGACACACATTGCATTGCATTCATATTCATATTGCATTACAGGTGATTATTGGATGGTATCTTATTTCCTGCTCTGTATCAGGTCTTTTCAGGATTGAAGATCAGCGCCCGCACCGATACTCCACTCGCACCAATTGCCGAAGAATCATGGATCAAATGCAGAATGAGATGCAAGATATGCGCGAGAAGCTAGCACTCTTCATGCAGACCATGGAGACTATTGCAAAAGGTCAGGAGAATTTGCAAGCCATGGTGCAGCCTCTGTTGGCAAGGAACGCTGGGCATGGAAATGAGGATCATCAGTCTGTGCGAGTCGACACTGTTCATGGGGATGGTACTCCCACACCAGTGGCTCCACCTGTAGTCAATATACCTGCTGTTAATGTCAACAATGCTACTGCTGCGGGGAACGGTAACGTTGGAATTGGGAACGAGACTGCTGTCCATAACGTTGGGCTTGGTGATGTCAACTTGGGTGATAATATGGGAGGCAATGGCTTCGGTAATACTGGATGCGGGTTCAATGACCAGGGATTCGATAACACTGGGAAATATGGTTTCAATGCTCAAGGCTTTGGGCAAGACGGATTCGGTGTGACTAATCAGAGTTACGGAGGATTCGGAAATGGAAATGGCGCTGGGTTAATGGCTTTTGGACCTGCTGGAGTTGCTCCGGGGTACGGCAACAGAGGGCGAGGCCCGGTGATGAATCAGATTAGAGTTGGCCGTAACAACAGATATGATGGGTATGGAGCTGGGAATGGTAATTGGCAAGAGGATCAGCAGGAGGACGCTTTCTCCGGTGGAGGTTTCGAAGGACCGATGGATGACTCCCAGAGGATCAGAATGCTAGAAGAGCAGATGAGGGGGGTCGTAAATCAAAGTGCTGTGGGCTTAGACATGTCAACAATGGGTCTGGTACCTGGCCTGAGGGTGCCAATCAAATTCAAAGCTCCTCCTACATTTGATAAGTATAAAGGGGACACCTGTCCGAAAGTGCACGTGCGTTCATATTACCGAAGGATGTCTGCGTATTCAACTGATGAGAGGATGCTAATGCATTTCTTTCAAGATAGCTTGTCAGGTCCTTCCCTCGAGTGGTATATGGGGTTGGAACCAACGCATATAAAGACATGGAAGCAGCTGGCAGAGGCATTTGTAGCTCACTATAAGTATAACAGCGACTTGGCACCCAACCGGGTCCAACTGCAGGGTTTATCCCAGAAGAAGGGTGAGAGCTTTAAAGAGTATGCGCAAAGATGGCGCGACATGGCTGCTAGAGTCCATCCTCCTCTCGAAGACAAGGAAATGAATGACATGTTCATAGGAATATTCACAGGCATGTTTTACGACAAGTTGTTTCACACATCTTTGGGCAGTTTCTCAGACTTGATTCTGATGGGAGAAAAGATTGAAAGCAACATTAAGCAGGGAAGATTCCAAGCTGAGGAATCTACTGCATCTGGCAGCAACAGAAAGGCTTTCGGTGGGCGCCGTCAGGGCGATGCAAGCGCAGTGTTCGGAGGCCGAGGCAGAGGCCGGGGCAGAGGTCGAAACCAGTATAATCAGCCGCAGCAGGTGGCAAGTGTTACTATTCCGTTTCAGCAACAACCATTTCAGCAACAACAACAGCAACAGCAACAGCAGCCACAACAGGGGGCACAGCCTGCCCAGCGAAGATTCCAGGGAGGTAAGCCAAGGAGAGTGTTTGAGAAGCCTCCTTCAACGTACGCAGATTTGTTACAGACGTTGTTAGGGTTGAATTTGGTAGAGAAGAGAACTCTGGCACCGATAACAGGCACTCCTCCGTATGGCTATGATGCAAGCAGGCACTGTGAGTTCCACTCTGGGGCTCCGGGCCACGATGTAGAGGGTTGCCATGCGTTTAAGCATGTTGTGCAGGATCTCTTGGATAGTAAGGCTATCAATTTTGGAACGGCGGGTCCGAATATAGTGCAGAAACCCATGCCTAATCATGGGGCGAACGCCATTTTAACTGAGGAGGGCATGAATTTGATTATGAATGTCGACGATTTAAAGACACTGTTGTGTGAAATAAAGAGCCGATTATTGCAAGGGGGTGTCTATCCTGGATGTGACGAGTACTGCTTAGAGTGCTGGACCCTAGCTGGGGGGTGTGATGATTTAAAGAAAGGTATTCAGGCTTTAATAGATGGCGGCACATTGCAATTTGACCGAGCAGCAATTGAAGAACCTGCAGGGGCATTAACAGACAAGCAGAGTGATGTGGCCACTGTAACGATTCCTCGAAAGACAATCACTATAACAGCACCGGTCCAGCGACCACCGATCACTATCACTAAAGCCGGACCAATCCCGTACGAAAGCACAAAAGCAGTCCCATGGTCATATGGTTTGGAAGTGTATTGTGACGGAATAAAGATCGATGTTAACAAGCAGCCAACCGAGACCGTAGATAATGTCGTTGGTACCGGAGGTATGACAAGGAGTGGAAGAATCTTCATATCGCCTGAGGTAGAGGCTGAGCAACTGGCAAAGGGGAAAGGAAAGATGATTGAGAATGTCCCAGTGCAGGGAAATGAAAAAGAAGCGGCATCGAAAGATGTGGAGGAGTTCATGCGTTTGATTCGAAAAAGCGATTATAAGATTGTGGAGCATCTGCAACAGACGCCGTCCAAGATCTCTATACTGTCGTTGCTATTGTGTTCTGAAGCTCACAAAAATGTTTTGTTGAAAGTCCTGGATACTTCCTTCGTACCCTAAGATGTTTCCGTAAATCAGCTGGAAGGAGTGTTGGCACATGTGAATGCAGGCCACAGCTTGGGCTTTACCGACTTTGATTTGACCCCGAAAGGGAGAGAGCACAATATGGCGCTGCACGTCTCTGTGGAATGTAGAGGATCAGTCATGTCGCACGTATTGGTCGACACCGGATCGTCTTTGAATGTGCTGCCCAAGAAAGCGATGATGAAGCTAGATGTCAGAGGAATCCTGTGCACGCCCAGTGACTTGGTGGTTAGGGCGTTCGATGGCACGCGGAGAACAGTCTTTGGATCGATAACATTGCCTCTACAGGTGGGGCCGGAGGTGTTCGCAACTGAATTTTATATCATGGACATCCAGCCTGCATATAGCTACCTGCTCGGAAGACCCTGGATCCATGGGGCTGGGGCAGTCACGTCTACTTTGCATCAAAAGTTGAAATATATGGTGGGAGACAACGTGGTCACCGTATGCGGAGAAGAAGACATCCTGGTCAGCCATCTGTCGTCATTTAAATATGTGGAGGTCGATGGAGAGATTCACGAAACACCCTGCCAGGCATTTGAAGGGTTGCGCATCAAGGACAAAGGTCTCGGGACGAGTAACGTGTCAGAGATAGTCGTCTCGTCATATAAAGAAGCTCAAGCTCTAGTAGAGACTGGTGAGACAAAGGGCTGGGGCAAAGTGCTGGATATTCCTGTGAAGATGGACCGATTCGGGTTGGGATATCAACCGTCGTCGTCAGCACCTGCTGTGGGGGCACCCCGTTTCAGAGGACCAATAACCATCACTGCTAGTGGAGTATGTCAGGAGACCATCAACGCTGCTTCAGAGTCCGACGAAGGAGACATCGACTGTGATATGGATGCCTGGATTCAGCCAAGCACGCCAGGACAGGGATTGTGCAACTGGTCTATTCAGGAGATTGTTCCTGTGACTCTTAAACAGTAATGTTTTGTTTTATTAATTGTTGAACAATCTGGTGTCTTGCCCGGGGCATCATGATTTGCTTAGGGTTGTGCTGTTATGAACATTGCGTGTTTATCATTAAATAAAAGGCGTTTTTCATGTGCAAATATTGAGATCTTTGTTTTTCTTGTTTTGTGTTTTTTAATAAAATGGCAACGTGGTTATTCGCTTTATACGCATTTTGAAGCATTTAACCATTCCTTTTGCAGGATAACATTTTCAGATGACATCCTTGAACCACCTATGACTCGTCCAGACTTTGAGCGTCCGGTATTTCAGGCCGAAGAAGAGATTGTTGGAGATAGTGACGTTCTTGAAGAACTGTCTTGGTTGGTGAAACAAGAAGAAAGAGTCATTCTGCCTCACGAATAGGTCATCGAAATTATTAACCTGGGGTCGGAAGGGGTTGAGAAGAATATTCGTATAGGAGCCGCGCTGCAGAGCGACATCAAGCGGAGACTGGTTGAAATGCTCAGAGAGTATAGTGATGTGTTCGCCTGGTCGTATGAAGACATGCCAGGGCTCGATACAGATATGGTTGTGCACCGTCTGCCATTGAAAGAAGAATGCCCGCCGATCAAGCAAAAGCTTCGCAGAACTAGACCCGATATGGCAGTGAAGATCAAAGAAGAAGTTCAAAAACAGTGGGAGGCTGGTTTCCTAGCTGTGACAAAATATCCCTCATGGGTCGCTAACATTGTACCAGTGCCAAAGAAAGACGGTAAAGTGAGAATGTGTGTAGATTACCGTGACTTAAACAAAGCGAGCCCAAAAGATGATTTTCCGCTTCCTCATATCGATGTGCTAGTTGACAATACTGCTCAATACTCCATATTCTCCTTCATGGATGGCTTCTCAGGCTATAATCAGATTAAAATGGCGCCAGAGGACATGGAGAAGACTACTTTCATAACGCCTTGGGGAACATTTTGTTACAAAGTGATGCCCTTCGGACTAAAGAATGCTGGGGCAACGTATCAGCGTGCAATGACGACTCTTTTCCATGATATGATGCATAAAGAGATCGAAGTTTATGTTGACGATATGATTGCCAAATCCCAGACGGAGGAAGAGCATCTGGTGAATCTGCTGAAGTTATTTAAAAGGCTTAGGAAGTTCAGGTTGAGACTGAACCCTAACAAGTGCACCTTCGGGGTGAGATCGGGTAAACTGCTGGGGTTTATTGTAAGCGAAAAAGGAATAGAGGTCGATCCTGCAAAAATAAAAGCCATACAAGAGATGCCGACGCCTAAAACAGAGAAAGAGGTGCGCGAGTTTTTAGGGAGGTTGAACTACATCGCCCGGTTCATCTCTCACCTAACGGCCACGTGTGAACCATTATTCAAGCTGTTGAAGAAAGATCAAGTTGTGACGTGGAACGAAAATTGTCAAAAGGCGTTCGATAAAATAAAGCAGTATTTGCAGGAGCCTCCTATTTTGATACCCCCGGTGGCAGGGAGACCCTTGATTATGTATTTGACAGTTCTTGAGGGAAGCATGGGTTGTGTTCTCGGTCAACACGACGAGACAGGAAGAAAAGAGCATGCGATCTACTACTTGAGTAAGAAATTTACTGAATGTGAATCTCGATATTCAATGCTTGAAAAAACTTGTTGCGCGCTAGCCTGGGCCGCCAAGCGTTTAAGACAATACAACCATGATCATCTCGAAGATGGATCCTATCAAATATGTATTCGAAAAGCAGGCATTATCCGGGAGAATTGCCCGGTGGCAGATGGTCTTGACTGAATATGACATCCAATATGTCTCGCAAAAGGCTATAAAGGGGAGTGTACTGTCTGAGTACTTGGCAGAGCAGCCTATTGAAGATTACCAATCGATGAGATTTGATTTTCCTGACGAGGATATCATGTACCTAAAGATGAAAGACTGCGAAGAGCCGTTGCCAGATGAAGGACCAGAGTTGGGTTCCAAGTGGAAGATGATTTTTGACGGGGCTGTGAACGCTTACGGTAGCGGAATAGGGGCAATCATCACTACTCCACACGGGTCGCATATCCCGTTTACTGCTCGATTGACCTTTTCGGTTACCAATAATGGAGCCGAATACGAAGCTTGTATTATGGGGCTTGAAGAAGCCATTGATTTGCGAATCAAAAATCTGGATGTATACGGAGACTCAGCTCTGGTGATAAATCAAATAAAAGGAGAATGGGAGACACGTCAGCCCAATTTGATACCTTATATGAATTATGCAAGGAGATTGTTGCCTTTCTTTGACAAGGTTGAATTGCATCATGTACCGCGAGCGGAGAATCAGATGGCTGACGCCCTGGCCACTTTATCCTCGATGTACAAAGTCAACTTCTGGAACGAGGCTCCCAGCATTGTTATCTCTCGACTTGACAGGCCAGCCTTCGTGTTTGCTATTGACGAGGCATCCGATGATAAACCATGGTATTTTGATATCCTTAATTTCCTGAAGAACAAAGAGTATCCGGCTGGGGCATCCAGTCAAGATCAGAAGACTCTCAGGAGATTAGCGGGTAATTTCTATTTGAATCCGGACGGTGTCTTATACAGAAGAAACCACGACTTGGTGTTGTTGCGTTGCGTAGATGAAAAAGAGGCAAAGCTACTCATGGAGGAAATACATGAGGGTACATTTGGTACGCATGCTGGTGGACATGCTATGACGAGGAAGCTGCTGCGGGCAGGTTACTTTTGGCTAACTATGGAGACTGATTGTTTCAAGTTTGCGAGGAAGTGCCACAAGTGCCAAATCTATGCTAATAAGATCCATGTGCCTCCGAGTCCTCTGAATGTGATGTCATCGCCATGGCCATTCTCGATGTGGGGAATCGATATGATTAGAAAGATCGAGCCGACAGCTTCTAACGGGCACCGGTTCATTCTAGTAGCAATCGATTATTTCACCAAGTGGGTAGAAGCGGCGTCTTATGCAAATGTGACTAAGCAGGTGGTGGCCAGATTCATCAAGAGAGATATCATTTGCAGATATGGAATCCCCGAGCGGATAATCACTGACAACAGTTCAAACCTGAATAACAAAATGATGAAGGAGCTCTGTCAGAATTTCAAGATCGAACATCACAACTTCTCCCCTTACCGACCCAAGATGAATGGCGCTGTTGAAGCGGCCAATAAGAATATAAAGAAGATCGTTCAAAAGATGGTGGTGACCTATAAGGATTGGCATGAGATGCTACCCTTCACTTTGCACGGTTATCGTACGACGGTACGCACATCAACCGGGGCAACCCCGTTCCCGCTGGTATACGGAATGGAAACAGTGTTACCATTGGAAGTTGAGATCCCTTCTCTGAGAGTATTGCGAGATGTCCAACTTGACGAGGCAGAATGGGTAAAAGACAGGTTGAACCAGCTGAGTTTAATGGATGAGAAGAGGCTAGCTTCTCTAGCATACGGTCGTTTGTACCAGAGCCGAATGAAGAAAGCATATGATAAGAAGATACATCCTCGGAGCTTTCAGACGGGCGACCTTGTGCTGAAAAGGATTCTCCCGCCGCAGGCAGATCACAGGGGCAAATGGACCCCTAACTACGAAGGGCCATACGTTGTCAGAAAAGTCTTTTCAGGAGGAGCTTTGTTGTTGTCCACCATGGACGGTGAAGACTTTACGTCGCCTGTGAATTCGGACGCAGTTAAAAAATACTTTGCTTAAAATTGACCCGCTGGACAGAAAAAAGAGAGTCCAGGCAAAAATGGGGCATTCTGGCGAACCAAAAACAGAATGAAAGGTTCGGGCAAAAGTTAGGGATAAAATGAAAAAATGTACACCCGCGAAGTTGAAAACCTACACTGTGCGGCTTCGGCAAAAAAGGGTATCCCGGTGAACTGAAAACCCGTAAAGGGCGGTTCACGCAAAATTTAGGGATTTGAAAAGCAAATGACTGCGGTCCGAATTTGATGTTGCATTTGAGCGTTGGTGCGGGAGAATGTAATCGAGGGGTCGATTATCAGATACAATCTCTTCAGAAGTGTGGATACCGGGAAAGCATTTGAGTCGGGCGAGTCATAGGAGGATCAGTTCGTGGTGTTCATCTGCATCCCGTTGCCGACATGTGTACAAATTTAATTTGTCATTATATTTATGCTTCTTGTGCATATTTGTTATTTGTTGTGCGTAGCTTCCTCTTTTCAGGAGTTACATCCCGTGTACAAAAACTCCGCCCATTCAGGGGCCTAATCAATAAAATATGTTATTCAGTACTTGATGCTGGTTCTTTACTGTTTTGTGCATGATAAAACGCCTAGGTTTAATGAAACTAGCATGTGCATAACTTCACTGGCCATTGCCAATAATTGTTAAAACTTTGAATTAACTGAAAATGATGTCACTAACCTGAATAGATTTGGTTGCGTAGACTTGTCTTGTCTTGTTTGTGGTGTTGCAGGGTTCATAGCCGCACAAAGTGGATGATCAAAAGATTGCAGTATGGACCAGGAGCTCGTAGCAAAGGGCTCGATCTCCATGCAGGTCGTGATTCTAAGACAGCAATGTCCCTTACTGAAGAAGGATCGAATTTCCCAGCTAGTCGTAGCTTATTCCAGAGGGCATTCTCCAGCAAATCGTTTATCCTTAGTAGAGTGGATGATTCCTAGATCGAAGGCTGTATTCAGACAATGCATCTCAAGCAGAGTGGTTTAGCCTCAGAAGATTAATATTTCCAATTGGTGAGCTATATTCAGGCAGTTTACTCTTCCCCGCAGGGTCATTTACTCCCCCCAGCGGAGTCAGTTGATTTTCCCCAAGAGAATTGGTTCGTCCCCAATGGAGTTCTCTTTCCTGCAAGTGTTTTCATTCCTCTCAGAGGAACTTGAAGATTAAGACTCTCCCCGGCAGAGTTGATTGTGTGCCTTGGCATTTATTTTGCCAGAATACCGTGTGATATCCGTTCACTCTCCAGCAGAAGTTCAATCATACCAGGCTTATCCGCTACTCCCCAGCAGTGTGTTACTTCAATGAGGTGCTTGGTTTAAGTTCCCAATTTCCCAGCTGAGTCGACTTCACTCTTCCCGCATTTATTTTGCTGGAATAATTCTGTAGCACCTGGCTATCCCTAGCGGAGTCGGCATTTGTCTTCAGCATTTATTTTGCTGAAGCGGTTTCCTATATCCCAGCAGTTCTAGTCTGCATTGGCATCGACATACAGGGTCATATTTGCATCCACCCAAATAAAACCGCATAACATTTCCATGTCGAATGGAGCATTACATCATTGTCAAACACGTGCATTTTGAAGCATAAACCAGGTTGGCTAGTTGTTTGTTTCGAATGTTGTTTCTCTTGCAGGTAAAGGGAGCTCTTGCTCAAATGAATTGCCAAACATTCAAGATCTCGACGTAAGACATTCAATGAAGTGTCAGCTTTGGCATTATTCCCCACAAAGTTATCGTGATGAGGTTCTCTTTGTCTCCGAACAGAGTTATTTGTGAATTTCTCTTGTTTTCCCCGCCAGAGTTAGTAGGCAAAATATCTCCTTGTCCCCAAGCAGAGTTATTTGCCATCAAAGGGTTTCATGAATCAGAATTTCAAAGGCTGCCGCCGGTTATCAGAACAGGCGTTCGGTAGTTTGGTTTTCAGATATCCCCAGTAGAGTCCGCCTCAAGTTGCTGTAACGTCAGCGCTAAGAAGTTTGTGGGTTGGTACCAATGGAGGAATGAGTCCTGACGGGGACAATCTATTCCTATATTAACGGGTTTTCTTCGTGCTAGAGAAGTAGGGGTCCTAACGTGGACAATTTTATTTCCCCGGGATGATAAGAGGCTAGTCCTAACGTGGACAAATTTGATTTCTTGGTATTGATTGAATGTGAAGTCCTGACATGGACAAAATTGATTACTCTTCGTGTTGGTGTCCTGACGTGGACCATTTATTTCCAGCAGATATCTTTCTTTGTAATGGTGAAATGTGTGTCCTGACGTGGACAAGTTTGTAGTTCTTTGTGATGACAAGATACGAGAGTCCTGACGGGGACAAATTTATCCTTCTTCGTGTTGTTGGCGAAGTGTGTGCCCTGACGGGGACGAGCTTTATTTCCCCAGCAAGTCGAAGACGCGTGAGTCCTGACGTGGACAAGTTTTTTTCTTCAGCAGGTTGAGATGTGAGTTCTGACGTGGACGAGTTTTATTTCTTCAGCGAGACGAGAGGTGAGTCCTGACGTGGACAAATCAAGACGAAATGCGAGTCCTGACGTGGACAAGTTAATTCCTTACGTGGAAAAGCGATATATTCCTTACGTGGAAAGATTGATTCCTTACGTGGAAAGGTGGGTCCTAACGTGGACGATGTATCCCTTACGTGGAAAGTTTAGTCCTGACATGGACAGATTCAGAAAAGCAAGTTTATTCCTTACGTGGAAAGAGAAGTTTTAGTTCCTTACGTGGAAAGAGGTGTTCCTTACGTGGAAAGATGGGAGTCCTTACGTGGACAAATCAGAAGAAGATATGATTCCTTACGTGGAAAGATAAGATTGTTTCCTTACGTGGAAAGATTGATTCCTTACGTGGAAAGAAGATATGATTCCTTACGTGGAAAGATAAGATTGTTTCCTTACGTGGAAAGATGGCATTCCTTACGTGGAAAGAGGTGTTCCTTACGTGGAAAGATGGGAGTCCTTACGTGGACAAATCAGAAAGCGATATATTCCTTACGTGGAAAGATTGAGTCCTTACGTGGACAAGTTATTCCTTACGTGGAAAGATTTATTCCTTACATGGAAAGAAGTTGGTTTCCTTACGTGGAAAGATGTGATTCCTTACGTAGAAAAAAGATGTGTTCCTTACGTGGAAGAGTTTAGTCCTGACGGGGACAGATCTAGACGAAGTCTATTCCTGACGTGGAAAAGTTTAGTCCTGACGTGAACAGATCCAGACGAAGTCTTAGTCCTAACATGGACGGTGTTATTCCTAACGTGGAAGAGTTTAGTCCTAACGTGGACGATTTATTTCTGATGCGATGCGGACGAGTTATCCCCAGCGAAGTTGCTGAGATTTTCCGAGTTGACGACAGATGAAGTCCTGACGTGGACAAGTTTTAGTTGAGATTTCTTCGTGTTGACAAAACAGGAGTCCTAACGTGGACAAGTTTTTTGATGATAGAAGCTTTTTCAGGCTGATGAAAATGATCCCCAGCACGAGATCAGTGGGTTGCTGTAAACAGTTAGATACAGTTGATGAATGTCGTTCCCCAAGCAGTGGTGCAGTTTATTTCTGCGGTTGGCGAATTTCCGGGTTCTTAGTATTCAACCGTCTCGTACCTCGAATGTTTGAAGGTCGTTCGCTCTTCACCCAATCGGGTCCAAGTCGCTTGAATAGGGGCAGCTGTTGCACCCTAAAATTTGCTCAACCTATTTCATTTGGTTTATGTTTCAATTGCATTAGCTTTTGCATATAGAGTCATGTACATAGTCTAATCATCTGCATAGCATAGCATGGCAAGTCATCCAACAAGGGACCAAGTACCATTATCATCCCTATGAGCCTATCAAGAGGTTATTGTTCTAATTCAATCTCATTCAAGCCATCAAAAAGAATTGGAAAGCTAAAGAAGTTTGTGGATCAAGCAGTGCATCTATCTCCTATCTGAGGGTATCTGGGGATCATCAAAGAAATTGTGAGCTGTGGGCTGAGCATGGAGAGTATCTAGACATCATAAAGGACTTAGAAAGTCATTTGAAGAAGGAGACAAGTCATTGGTGTAGTCACAAGAGTTGCAGTTGAAGACAGTCAACTAGGGTTTCATCTGGGTCAACTCTAGGTCAACTCTAGGTCAATTGATTGATTGAAAGGCATCAAGGTCTATTGGAGAGATGTGGGGTTCATCATTTGGCATGTAGATAAGTATATGGTGTTGTGCCAAGAAGAAATCAAGAGAAATCAAGGAGAAGAGGAGTTTCTAAATTAGGGTTTTTGTGTAAAATCCCCTAATTTAGGTCAAATTTCCAAGCAAGATAAGTCAAAATGCAAGCTTCAAAAGGATCCTTGGTCAACATGAAACTTGTATAGGATCTCAAGACCTTTAATTTGAGTGGTGGAATACATTAAGGAGATTTATAGAACTCAAGTTATGGTCCTTGCAAGTTACAGGTCATCTGAGGTATCTGAAATTTTGTCTGTGAAAGTTACTTGTCTTCCAAGCAGCTTTTACCCTTAAAGGAGATTTCAAATGAATTTCTGGTCAACATAAGAGTTGTTCCTCATTGTCTTATCTTTCTAGAATGTTATTGTATGACTTCATATGATTTGTGGAACTCTACTTATGGTCTTGGAAAGCAAAGGAGATTTTGGTCATCTGAGAATTATAGGTCATTTCAAGCCTATGCCCAAAACTCATACAAGGAAGCTTCAAATGGAAAACTTCACAACATAAAACTTGCTCCAAATGACATTTTGAGTCTATAAAAGTGACCATGAAATATTGGAAAGACTCATAGCTCAAGGTTTCAAAATTGGTGAATTTAATGAATAAAAACTGACCTAAAATGGAGATTTTTCATAATTTGGCCAAATGGGATGAAATTATAGGTCATTTTGATTGGAAAAAATGTTTTAAGAACATTGGAAAAAGTATAATTTTGAGCTTGGTTCAAGAATTTAAAGTTATGCATGGTTACTTACAAAAGAAGTTACATAATCCAAATCCAAGGGAAAGTGTGCATGGGAAGTTTCTCCAAGGTTCTAGGACTTTCTATTCTCACCTATATATTGAATTGAAGAGCTTCATGCCATGGTTGGTAAATCATTATGATCAAAACACAAGTTATGCACAATTCTTCCATTTTTGCAAAACCTCTCAAACTTCACAAAATCTCTACCAATTTCCACATTTCTTGATTGGATCATCATCAACATCCTTCATAGATCAGAATTCCATCAAAGATTTGGTTGAATTGAGCAAGAATCGTGCCATCCATCTTCATCATTCAAGGTGCAAGAAGAAGTGGTTACTTTTATAGACTCAAAATGTCATTTCATGCACATTAGCATTATCATTTGCATTTCATTGACATGTATGCAGGAGATCAAGAGGTATGATTACCAATCAAGATCTACACAAGAGTTTGAAGCTAGCTAAGAAGGTTATTCAGGTGTTCAAGGGTTGATATCCTTGTCAGAGAAGTTAAAAGATCCTCAGAGAGAGTGGTTGAAACCAAGAGGGTGTGTCTCCTAACTTGAGAGTTGTGGGAAGTCATCAGATGATTCTGAAGCCATGAACTTGGACTTGAGGTCTTGAGAGAGCTCATGAGAAGTGTTGAAGATCACTTTGAGGCCTAGATAGGTCATTTTGCAAGATTAAGAAGACTCAGCCATGAGTGGTGCAATTAGGGTTTGACTGGGTCAACCCTAAGTCAACTGATGATTTGGAAAATGTTGAGACCTAATTCAAGAGCCATGTGAGCATGGATTGATGCATTGAGATGTTATAAGGATGATTCCAAGGTCAAATCATCATGATTGAAGAGTTTGAGAAGTTTTCAGGCTAGGGTTTCTAAGGCTGGACAGTGTAAAATCCCCTAGTTTGACCCCTATCTTCAAGGCAGTTTAGCTCAAGATATGATTGTCATCTCATCTTACCCCCAACATGAATGTTGTATAGCTTGATCTTAGCTTTAATTTGAGTGCTATAAGTCCTTGATAGGATTTGTAGACCTCAAGTTATGGCTTTGACAAGTTACAGGTCATCTGAGGTATGTGAATTTGGGGGCTTGAAAGTTACCCAACTTGCATCAAACTTTTGCCATAGAAGGATGATTCCTATGAACTTTTGGTTAACATGAATGTTGTTCCTTAACCTCTTAGGTTTCTAGAGAGTACTAGAAGTCCTTGATAGGATTTGTGTAACTCAAGTTATGGCTTTGACAAGTCAAGGGCATTTTGGTCATTTGGAGATTATAGGTCATTGTAACCATAAGGCCATAACTCCTATTTCCAAGCTTCAAATGAGAAAATGTTCAACATCAAACTTGTTCAAAATGATGTTTTAAGGATAGTCAAGAGGTCATGAGATGTTGGGAATGCTTGTAGCTCAAAGTTGCAAAAATGACCTAAAATAAGGGCATAAGTTAAATGAACCAAAGTTGGAAATTGGTACTTTTGATCTACACATCCAAACCAAGGCATGTAATAGGTCATTTTGACTCTAAAAAGCATTTTAAGAACATTGGTTTAGCCACATTTTTGAATTGAGGTCTAATTTGTGGACTTGCTTTGAAAAGTAGTTACTTACATTATAAGTAACATGTGCAAAACTCAAATTCCAGGCATGATCAAAATCCCTTGCAAGCCAAACACTTCCAAAATGTCATGAGGGGATAAATTGGAAGGAATTGAGATTGGTTTCAAGCTGTTTGCAGAGTTATCCACACCATGGCATATAAGTGAACTTCTCATGTCATGAGAGATTGATTTTCTCATTGGAAGGATCTAGAGGTTTCTAGATCATCCCTACACACTCTATATATTGAATAGAGAGGATCCAAAGAAAAGGTTGGTGATGATTGAAGGAGAGAGCAGAGATTGAGTTTGGAAAATTCTTGCTTGCAACTGAATTCGGTTTCACCAATTTCTTCACTTTCCATCCATTTTCTTGATTGCAACCTCTTCCATGGATGCTAGGGATTGATTCCAGATCATAATCAAGAGGAATTCGTGGCTGATTGGTGTTCTTGAGCTCAGATTTTTCCACCTGCAACTCAGAGTTGGTACCAAGAATTGAGGCCATTTCAATCAGTTCTATTGCATACAGAAGCTTGGAAGTGATTCACTGAAGGAGTCTGGAGCATTTGAAGGCTTGATTTGAGGTCTTGCTACTTCTGTGCATGTAAAATTTTCAGGTTGGTAACCTTTGATCTCTGACTTGTTTTAGTTAGAATCAATAGGAATTAGGATGATAGGTGCATTGTGTTGCACCCTAAAATTTGCTCAACCTATTTCATTTGGTTTATGTTTCAATTGCATTAGCTTTTGCATATAGAGTCATGTACATAGTCTAATCATCTGCATAACATAGCATGGCAAGTCATCCAACAAGGGACCAAGTACCATTCTCATCCCTATGAGCCTATCAAGAGGTTATTGTTCTAATTCAATCTCATTCAAGCCATCAGAAAGAATTGGAAAGCTAAAGAAGTTTGTGGATCAAGCAGTGCATCTATCTCCTATCTGAGGGTATCTGGGGATCATCAAAGAAATTGTGAGCTGTGGGCTGAGCATGGAGAGTATCTAGACATCATAGAGGACTTAGAAAGTCATTTGAAGAAGGAGACAAGTCATTGGTGTAGTCACAAGAGTTGCAGTTGAAGACAGTCAACTAGGGTTTCATCTGGGTCAACTCTAGGTCAACTCTAGGTCAATTGATTGATTGAAAGGCATTAAGGTCTATTGGAGATATGTGGGGTTCATCATTTGGCATGTAGATAAGGATATGGTGTTGTGCCAAGAATAAATCAAGAGAAATCAAGGAGAAGAGGAGTTTCTAAATTAGGGTTTCTGTGTAAAATCCCCTAATTTAGGTCAAATTTCCAAGCATGATAAGTCAAAATTCAAGCTTCAAAAGGATCCTTGGTAAACATGAAACTTGTAGAGGATCACAAGACCTTTAATTTGAGTGGTGGAAGACATTAAGGAGATTTATAGAACTCAAGTTATGGTCCTTGCAAGTTACAGGTCATCTGAGGTATCTGAAATTTTGTCTATGAACGTTACTTGTCTTCCAAGCAACGTTTACCCTTCAAGGAGATTTCAAATGAATTTCTGGTCAACATAAGAGTTGTTCCTCATTGTCTTATCTTTCTAGAATGGTATGGTATGCCTTCATATGATTTGTGTAACTCTACTTATGGTCTTGGAAAGCAAAGGGTATTTTGGTCATCTGAGAATTACAGGTCATTTCAAGCCTATGCCCAAAACTCATACAAGGAAGCTTCAAATGGAAAACTTCACAACATCAAACTTGCTCCAAATGACATTTTGAGTCTATAAAAGTGACCATGAAAGATTGGAAAGGCTCATAGCTCAAGGTTTCAAAATTGGTGAATTTAATGAATAAAAAATGACCTAAAATGGAGATTTTTCATAATTTGGCCAAATGGGATGAAATTATAGGTCATTTTGATTGGAAAAAATGTTTTAAGAACATTGGAAAAAGTAGAATTTTGAGCTTGGTTCAAGAATTGAAAGTTATGCATGGTTACTTACAAAAGAAGTTACATAATCCAAATCCAAGGGAAAGTGTGCATGGGAAGTTTCTCCAAGGTTCTAGGACTTTCTATTCTCACCTATATATTGAATTGAAGAGCTTCATGCCATGGTTGGTAAATCATTATGATCAAAACACATGTTATACACAATTCTTCCATTTTTGCAAAACCTCTCAAACTTCACAAAATCTCTACCAATTTCCACATTTCTTGATTGGATCATCATCAACATCCTTCATAGATCAGAATTCCATCAAAGATTTGGTTGAATTGAGCAAGAATCGTGCCATCCATCTTCATCATTCAAGGTGCAAGAAGAAGTGGTTACAAAGTTTCAAGGCATTGGAGCAAGAATCTTTGTATACAGAATCAAGATTTGAGTGTGTGGATCAAGTTCAGATCATTGCAAGCATCAAATCCAAGGATTTCCATAGCTGTTTTCATCATCATACCAGGTTGGTTCTCTCATTCGAATTGCATGATTTAGTTAGAATCATAGGGAATTGTTAGTATAGACCTGTTAGGATAGGTTAGAGGATTGATTTCACAAAGTTTGGAGAAGTTTCATGAAGGTTAACAATGGTGTGCCAAAACTGTTAGAGCTTATAACATCAAGGATATGGCACGATAACCTTGGATAAATGGCTTAGAATGATCAGTGTGAGGTGTAGATTAGGTTAGGATAAGATTTGGAAAGAATTGAAGTGGTTGATGACAGTGCAAAGTGGTGGAACCGAGCTGTTACACCTATCGGGTTTGTTTCTTGAGTGAGTTTTAGAAAGAACCAATGGCATGGTTGTGTAGAGGGAAGAAATTAGAGCATCTTTGCTCTTTACATCGCGAGCTTTCATGGAGAATTGAGGGCGTAGGAGAAGGTGGAAGATCTGGTTTGCAAGCTCGTGCATGGAGCTTCCATGGCAGAAACCCTAGCCATTTGGAGAAGACGCATGATATCCGTTGGATGAGGTATTTCTCATTGACTCAAGACCTGATCGTAAGGCCAGAATTCAAAGTTAAAACGGAGGGAGATTCAAAGGGTGCTACGCACCGTTTCACTTAAACTTTCTGACTGGGCTCAATTTTCCTTGCTTTTCACACCCTCCCAACCAAGGCCCAAACTAAAATGAACTAAGTTTTTCGCTATTTGCACCGTTTCCAGTTTTTTTATTTTTTGTTGTGATTTCTGTGTGCATTGGGCCCAGACGCGCTTGCTATGCGCGCCCCCCAGTCTGGGCCCATCTTTCATTTCAACTGACTTTAATTTCTCCCTGCACCCCTCATCTCACTTAATTCCCATTATTTTCTTTTAATTCTTTTAATTCTTTGAAAAATCATAAAAAATTGGAAAATGCATGATTTTAATTGGTTCTTTTTGCATATTGTTCATATTTTTGTCAAGAAAATTATCATACAAAAAAATTAATATTTCATTTTGTTTTTATATTTTTGGCATATTTTTATTTTAAATAGGATTAAATAATGTTTAGTTTAATGCATGAATTTGGTGATTTTAGTTTGATTAAATGCTTTTACATTTTTAATTCATTCTTTTTAGGTTGATTAGTATAGAATGTTAGCTTGTATATAAAATTTAATTCATAATTTTAGATTTTAATCTTAGGTGATTTGTTTAGGTGTGAATAACATGATCAAAACTAGGGTTTAGGAGATAACATAGGAGAATTAAATCATTTCCCTTAGGAGTTTTAGATTGAATCTTTGGGGTATGGGACTATAGGGATTATGGGTAGATAATAGATCCCTTAGAAAATATTAGGATTCCCCTACTGCTATTAGTATACTGCTTATATTTGTTTGACTGTGTGGTGTGCCCTCTCTAGGGTTATTTCATTTGTCTGTGTGGGGTATTGGGTTTGCTTGGGGATTGGGAGAGCTGAAGCCTGTGATGATGAGGACCATTGGAGATCAAATGATTGAAGTCCAACTTCCAGAGTTGATGAGGAGAGTCCTTTGCTGGCAGCTGTTGAGGAGTATAGGATTTAGGAGCTAGGCAGAGCTCTAGAGCAGAGTCTCTCTAAGACACTCACCCCCTTCCTTTGGAAGGCTTGGTGATAGTGTCTAAGAGATAGAACTCTTGAGAGAAATATTCTATGTGTTGTTAGCAGTCTGTTTGCCACCTTTGGTGGTCAACTAATTGCTTAACACCCAGTTCACTCTTGTGATTGATTCCTCAGCTTGGAGATTTGAGACTTGAAGAAAAGCCATTGCAGATGGAAGACTGATGACAGAGACCTTGCTTGAAGGCTGTGGAGATTAAAGATTGATGCTTGCTGAAGCTTGTAGCTGTTTGGAGATGACTTGAAGACAGATGTTGATGCAGAGCTGCTGTGGCTGTTTATTTTTGCTGTTTATTTCTGATGTATTGATTGGTTTTCCCTGACTGTATTGTTTGCTGTTTAACCTGTTGGGTTAGAAGTGAATTCTGTTCACTTTTGCCTATTGTTTCTAGGTTCGAGGTTGAGTGGGACTCCCTTGCCTCGCTTGTATTGTTGCATCCATGCATTTTACCGCTTTATTGTATATATGCTATTGTTTCTGTTTCCGTCTATTCCCTTAGGATCTCTGTTTCTCTCTGCGCAAGAGAGGAGCATGATAGACACTAGGTCTTAACCCATGCATGATAACATTAGGTTAGTTTGATTCCCTTTTCAACCATGGGATAGAGTTCTGTCTCTTCTTCCTCAAAACAAACAGAAAAACACCATAAATATTTCAAACACAATAAAATACACTGCCTCTGTAAAAGAATGTGAACTCATCAAAACGTCATTTTTGTCCGCTGGGACTGTTAATCAGAAAAACCTTTTCAGAAGGAATAAAATCAATCAAGACAAACTTGTGTCGTACGTGGCCCGAACTACGTTTGCTCTGATCTCTCATGCTGTATGAAAGTACGTAGGCATAGGATGCGATATCCTAGCGAGCAACCTTCCCCTCTTTTCCCGTAGGTAGGCGAACTACGTTGACTCTGATTTTTCGTTTCAGATGGGAATACGTAGGCATAAAGTGCGATACTTTGCCGAGTCATTTTATTTTCTTTTAACCCTTGACCTGTAGAGTAGATAGAAATAACAATCCATACCCGAAAACAAGCGTGGATCCCGTCGAGTACGACGGACGTGAGGGGTGCTAATACCTTCCCTTGCGTAACCGACTCCCGAACCCAGGTTTTGGTTGCGATGACCATACCTTTCCCTGTTTTGCGGTAGGTTTACTCTGAGTGTTTCCTTTCCCTCCGTTGGGATAAATAACGCACGGTGGCGACTCTTCTGTTCAGCCGGCGCCGATTTTCGCAGTAGCGACACATTGTAGAATGGTGTAGGAAGGATTTCAGATCATTAATTTGAGAATTAGTGACCAATTAAGGATGTTACCATTTTTTGTTGACAGTTGGTTCTTGCGAATCTTGAGGATTTAGGTTGAATTAATGGTATGAGTGAGTTCCCTGTGAGATTTGGGACAAGTTTCATGTATAAACCACTTGGAATGGAGGCCTGTGGAGAGAGTTAGGGTTGGGGACAATGAACGGAGCACCACCGGCGGTGGCCAGGATTGCGCGCGAGGTTCAGAGTTTCAAAAGGTTGAAGATGACCCCAGAGCCCTTGGATCAGGGTAGGACCTTTGACCAGATGAAGATCCAATGGCCACGAATGGATTTCAGCTTGTGAAGAGTTCTGAGTGATGAAACGCAGCGTTTCATTCAAGTTGTGTTTTGGGCCTTGTGAAATAATTGATAATCACACCCCCCTGATGGCCGAATCCATGAATTGAACTGGATTTTACTACTATCTGCACCGTGCATTTATTATTTTACTTGGATTTTCTTTAATTTCTTCATTTTATTATTGGTTATTGATTAAATCATAAAAAATGGAAAAATGATCCAATTAACCCCATTCTTTTTGCATTAGATTCATGATTGAATCTAGTATATTTTAGATAAAAAATATTTTTATTTCATGCATTTTCTGATTTAATGGGGATTTTCATATTTTAATTGATATTAAAATAGTCATGTTTGATACTTGATTTTGTGGAATTTTGTGTGATCATGTGATGATGATTTTGATCCTGATTTTTTGTGAGTAGTTAGCATAGATATGCATGCTCCCCATAGAATTTTCCCACATTTTTGTGATGAACATAAGTGTTAGTTTAGGTTGAAACCTTTAGAAGCTCCATTTTTAGGGTTTATGGTTGATAACTTTGGATTTAGGACTTAATTTTAGGACTTAATAGATGATTTAGTCCCTGGTTTTTGTATGAGACATTCTTAATTGAATTAGGATCCCTTAGGAATTTTAGTAGAAATTTATAAGATAGTTTACTATTTTTGATTGATTTTAGTTTAGGTGCTAGTTTTAGATGATTCTAAGGCACTAACTCAACTGAATTAACATCTTTAGTTCCCTTAGATGAGGGTTTTGTTTCTCTTGCTCTTGGATGATGATGAAGACAAGTTGAAGATGCAATGGATTGCTTGAAGAGGCTTGGATGTGAAGATATTCCCTTCTTGTGGTGTAGTTTTGATTAGGCTAAGATTAGGGTTTGTAGGCAGAGCTTCTAGATAGTTCTCTTGCTTCATAAACATGGAAAATGTTGATCAATTCCATTCTTCCCTATGATGAAAGGTCCCTTTGTAAAGGCCTCATCCCTCCTTTGGTAGGATGTGTGGCTCTTTGCAAATTGGTAGAACCTTTGAGGGTCCCTTTCTCTGATGACAGGATGCTTAGTGGTGACCCTTGGTCTTCACTCTGCTACCAATCATCCAAACTTTGCTCTTGATGGATGCATCTTTCTCCCTTGTTAGAGGATGGAGTTCCTTGATTGAAGAAGATTGAAGGATGGAGTTGATACTTATTTGTGGTTGAAGATCACTCTGAGGAGCTGAAGCTTGTAGGAGAAGAAGACCAAGTTGATATTGGTAAAGCAAAGAAACCTGAAGGTCCAGAAGAACAAGTTGACACTTGTGGAGAAGATCCAATGGAGATTGAGGGAAGAGCTGAGGCCTGAGGAATAAAGGATAAGTTGACACTTACATTGATGCATTGAGAGCCTGAAGGAGTCAAGTTGATACTTGTAGTTAGGGTTGAAGCCTGAAGGTGGGATTACTGTAAAGCTGAGGCTTGAGGAAGAGAGAATAAGTTGATGCTTATACTTGATGGGTGGAAACCTTGGAGGAGCAAGTTGATACTTGTTATTGAGGAGGATAGCCTTGAAGGGTGATTGAAGTCTGAAGACTGAACTGCTGGCAGAAGATTGCCTTGCTGTGAAACTGTGGGAGTGGTTGATCTGTTTCCTTTCTTGTCTGTTTTCTTTTCTGTATTGATGTGGCTTGTTTGATTTGCTTGATGCATTAGAATAAGTCCATATCTAGACTGATGTAAACTAGGAGCATGATTGCACTAGAGGTTGAGTTGCTCCCTCTGCTTGTATTTTACTGTATGGCTTTGCTTGCGGGTATTCGGTAGAGCCCAGCTCCCTTGCCCATGTGGTTTGTGTTTGCTTGATAGCATTTCATTTCCTCTGTATGATTGCAGTCACTGATATCTTGCTTAATAGCACTTTATTTTATTTCTTCTGTATGATTGCAGTTATTCATATCTGGCTTGAGGTTGAGATGAGCTTGTGGAGGCTAATGTCCCACACACATTTCCTCCCTCACTTGCATTGCATGCATTTTACAGTCGTTTACTGTTTACTGTTTAAGCTGATGCTTTATCTATTTCTGTTTATCATTGACATGATCCCCTAGGAATCTCACTTCCTTTGACAAGGAAGTGATGATTAGAACTTTAGGTTGAAACCTATGCATGATAACTTCTAGGAGTTCCCTGTTTCAAACCTCAATCATAGGATGAATCCTTGGCATGACAACATTAGGACTTGATAGTCTCCCTTTAGTTGAGCCTGTTCTCTTCTCATCTCAAAACAAATTAAGATACAGTAATAAAGGTTAACTGACGTCGTACGTTACGAGCCTTAAGCTATCTGAGAAAGGGTTGTCGGAGAGTTTTTTTTCGACAGCTTGGATGTTTAGTATGGTACCCTTTGGGTGACATGCGACACATTCACTCTTAGGTCATAGTCTCTAGTGCGATACTAGTTGCAAACAACCATAAAAAACAGTTCTTCCGTAAAAGACAGAAAACAAACTTCAAACCTTTTTGCCCCGTGGGCCCATAATTCAAAGGAAGCTTTTCTGAAGAAAAGAGTGTCGTTAACTCCCAGTTCTACCGCAAACGGTAACGCTTAAGTCTCCAAGGGTCGAGCTGCGTACATCCAACTGCTGGAACTGTTTGTTAACCCTACTCGATAAAACAGATGAATCTGAATTCCCGTAATCCGTATTATCCCGAACTACGTAAGCTCTGATATCTCAAGACTATTGAGAGTACGTAGGCACAATACTGACGTATTGGCGAGCCACCTTCCCCGTAACCCGTAGTTAGCCGAACTACGTTGACTCTGATTTCTCATTCTCTGATGAGAATACGTAGGCATAAAGTGCGACGCTTTGCCGAGTCATTTTCTTTTTTAAGCCAGCCTTGATAGGTAGATAGATAAAACCAACCTATAGACAAACCAACAAGCGTGGATCCCATCGAGTACGATGGACGTGAGGGGTGCTAATACCTTCCCCTTGCGTAACCGACTCCCGAACCCAGACAATGGTTGCGATGACCTTGTCTTATACGTTTTTCGTCAGGTTTTTCCGATAGTTTCCTTTCCCGCTCTGAGGGATAAATAACGAAAGGCGGCGACTCTTCTGTTTTGCCGGCACCTTATTTTCGTGGAAGCGACAGCTGGCGACTCTGCTGGGGACTTGATAGTTTCCTGGGATCCAACGTCCCGTATGCGAGTCAGTTTGGGGATCCAACGTCCCCTGCGAGAGTCAATCCTAGCGCTTGTATGATTACTTGTTGGGTTGTATTTATTTATTGCACTTTATTTTCAGTATGATATGATTATCTGTGCTGTTGTGGGAGGGGCATTCTGATGAGTGAAAAGCCAGACCCAGGCTTGAGTGAACATAGCATTAGTTGTGGAAATTAGTGGGCGCGTGCTTGCTTGGCAGGCACTAGTGTCTCATGAAATCCACGCTCAGACGAGGTTCTCCCGGTTTACTTCTTTTTCAACCCTTTGGGTTGAGGGGGTTGTTGGTTTGGAGGATTGTCGACTCTGGGGACCGATCATTTGGGATTCAGCCGAGTGAGGCCGCTTCATGAGCTGGTGATGCCACACTTTCTGGGTATCGTATCACCCCTCTTGAATGTCTGTGACGCTGATGACCGCATAGGATGCCGAACTTGTGTCAGTTTAGGTCCATACCTGTGAGCAGGGTTGGGTTTGTTGCAGGAAACCTTAACCTTCAGACTACCTGGTTTTCTTGATAGTGAATCAGTTTTGTTGGGATCAGAGGATCTCATCAGCAGATGTATGTTTGTTCTTGACAGAGCGGAGTTTTGGTCCTGTATCAGGGGTCCTTATTATCAGATGGTTGTTCTTGATAGAGCAGAATTGGGGTCCTGTATCAGAGGTCCTTATTATCATATGTGTGTTATCGACAGAGTAGACTTGTGGTCCGATGCCAGGGTTTTCTTATTATCAGAGATAGTGGTTGTTCTTGATAGAGCAGGATTATGGTTTTGTTGATACAGAATCTCCACAGTGCAGTTGCCTTGATCTCCTGCTGCATGATTGCATTTTGCATTGCTTTGCATACCCATTTGCATTTCATTAACGTGTGTATGTGTTGCAGGTACCGTTTCCCCCGATTCAGGATTTCTTGCCTCCTATTGTGTTATTATGGGTTCTCCGAGGAAGACCGTGGCTTACAAGCTCCCTGTTCCTGATGTTGTTCAACTGACTGGTTTGATTGCTTTAGCAGATGATTCTGTGAGAGATGAATTCAGAAAGTCTTACGGTAAACTGCTCAGTTTGGTTCGTAAACCCTCTGTGTTTGAGTTGAATGGGTTGCACGCTCTGCTGCAGTTCTACGATCCTCCGTTGAGATGCTTTACTTTCCAGGATTTTGTCCTTGCACCCACACTAAAGGAGTATGTTGATTTGTTAGGTGTGCCTATCAAGAGTCAGATGCCCTTTGTTCATATGGATGCCGAGCCTGACCTGGCTAGTCTAGCTCCCTCACTTCATCTGGATGCCTCCGAGTTGGTCTTGTCTAGTTGGAACAGGGTTCCTGGTTTCTCCTTGCAGTTCTTGGTGGGAAAAGCTCAGCAGTGCGCCAAAGACGGATGTTGGGTCGTGTTCAACGCCATCCTCGCTCTGTGCATATATGGCATCATTCTGTTCCCCAATATGCCCGATTTTGTAGACTTCGACGCCTTCCACATCTTTGCTTCAGGGAATCCGGTCCCTACCTTGATAGGAGATGTCTACCATTCCATCCACTACAAGAACGAGAACAGAAGGGGTAAGAACGTCTCGTGCTGTGTGCCCTTGCTCTATAAATGGCTTGATAGTCATCTACCCAAGAGGGGTCCCTTTGTTTCGTCTGCAGCCACAACTGAGTGGTCTGAGCGTTTGATGAGTCTATCAGGGCAGGACGTTGACTGGTTTGATAGAGATAGGTTGGGCACCGAGATCATCTTCAGCTGCAGCGGGTTTCCGAACGTGCCTTTGATAGGCAGGAAGGGTTGTATAAACTATAATCCGTCTCTGCTGGTCTGACAGTTTGCTTATGCTTTGAGAGCTCCGCCGAAGGATGAAGAGGTGCAGGAATCTCTGTACCTCACTGGTCTTCTAGAGGGGGATATGTTATCTAAGCTTCAGCGCGCTTGGAATGGTATCAGTAAGAGGGGAAAACCATTGCTGGGAAAAAGCAATAGCCAAGTCTACACTCCGTATGTGACTTGGATCAGAGCAAAAGCAGATGCTATAGGGATGCCGTTTCCTCTCGCCAAGCCAGAAAGCCCTCCAGTGATTGAAGAGCCTACCACCGTGCCTATTCAGCAGCATAATCAGGTGTTAGCTGAGAGAGATGAGCTGAAAAAGGCAAATGAAGAACTGGAGAAAGAATTGGCTCAACTCAGAAGCGAGAGAAGCGAAGCCGTTCATTCTTTCAAGAGGCAAACAGAGTTGGTGAACCAGTTAGGGACAGATTTGACTAAGCAGATAGCTGAGCATGAACGCTTGGGTCGAGACTTCAAAGCTGTCAATGATGTACTGGCTACGAAGAAGCAGCACTTGGACGAAGCGTATCGGAGGATATCCAAGTTTAACCAGCATTGGAAGGCCACCCTAGACAACAGGAAAGAGCGGGAGGATAAGCTGATGCAACAGATCTCCAAGCTGAAAGCCCAGGTGAAGGCTAGTGAGAAGAGGTTTGATGAAGAAACCGCTCGCAGATATGCCGCTGAAGGCCAGCTCAATAGGGCTCTTGCTAACCTGAAGGAGCGCAAACTGACGTTTGAGTCCAAGAAGTGGAAGCTAGAGGATTGTTTCGGCGAAGGAGCATGGGAAGATTCGGTCGAAGGTCTTCAGTACACTATTGTGCAGAGGGAGTTACTCGTCGAAGGGTTACTCACTCGGCCTGGTCATCCAGAAACGAAGGGGTTGGTAGAAGAGTTTCGCGCCCGTGGTCGTGCTTGACTATTTGTATTCCTTTTGTTTGATCATTGTTGTATGCTGACCATCACCAGGCTTGTTGGTTGAGGTCATGCTATTGATTCATCTTGTACTCAATGACGTTGTGTACTGCCTTGATGGGCTTTCTTCATATATATGAGATGTTATTTCCATGACTGGACTCGGACTTCTTATTATCAGCACTAGCACTCAGGCACTAGGATCGGGGGAAATCTCCCTAACACACAGACACACGTTTGCATTTGCATGAAGCATTTGCATAACGAGCACTTTGTCGTTTTTTCCTAACCCTTTTAAATTTTCAGGTTGTTTCAGGTTGTTCCAGGATTGATCAGAGACCAATCCACCGCTATCCGACCAGAGCAAATCAAACCAGAATCATGGAGCAAGTGCAAACTGATGTTCAAGAACTCCGCAAAAGAATGGACCGCTTCATGGAGCTCATTCAAGCGGTCGCCAATGGCCAGGATCAGCTCAGAACCTTGGTTCAACCTCTGATTTCAAGGGTCGATAGCAATGGCGTACTCCATGGTGGGACTGTGCCAACCCCTCCACCAGTTGAAACTCCTTAGAATGGCGTCCCCGTGACCGGGGGGAATGGCAGTGCCAACGGCAATGTGATAGCTAACATGGGACTCAACAGTAATACGAGGGGCGTTGGTAATGGGAATTTGGAAGCTAACGTCAATGTTGGGCTGGGCAACGGCAATGCAGGTGTTGGAAATCTGTTTGGGCCTCAACCATGGTTAGAAGATCGTCAAGACGATGTGTTCTCTTAGAGAGGTGCTGAAGGGGAGCTGACTGCTGAAGCACGACTAAGGTTCAAGGCCCTCGAGGACAAGATGAGGAATATCGAGAATCTGAACACCCTGGGTGTTGATATGTCCAAGTTGGGACTGATTGCTGATTTCAAAGTGCCTCCCAAGTTCAAGGTACCTGACTTTGAAAAGTACAAGGGCACCACTTGCCCTCACGTCCACCTGAGATCATATTACAGAAAAATGTCAGCTCATTCTGAGGACGAGAAGTTGCTGATGCACTTCTTTCAGGACAGTCTGTCCGGGCCCTCCCTCGAATGGTACATGAGTCTGGAACCTACCAGTGTGCGCACGTGGAAGGAACTTGCTGAAGCATTTGTGCACCACTACCAATATAACAGTGACTTGGCCCCGAACCGAGTCCAACTGCAGAATCTGTCGCAAAGGAACAACGAAGGGTTCAAGGAATACGCCAAGCGGTGGCGTGAATTGGCAGCCAGGGTTCAGCCGCCGATGGTTGAACGTGAGCTTGTGCAAATGTTCGTAGCCACCCTCCCAGGGGTTTATTATGAGAAATTGGTCAGCGGTATGTCTGGAACCTTCTCAGATCTCATTATCACGGGTGAGCACATTGAAAATGGGATCAAACTGGGGAAAATTCAAGGTGATTCATCCTCAGCTGGAGGAGGCGGAAAGAAACCTTATGGTGGCAAAAGACGAGAAGGAGAAACGAGCGTCGTGACCAACGCTCGAAGGAAGGGTAAAGGCCCTCACCAGCAGGTGGCCAGCATAACTATCCCGACAGTTCAACAGCCACAACAGCAGCAGCAACAACCGAATCAACACGGGTACAGAAAGTATCAGAACAGGGCACCTCTGTCGAGCCGTCGCCTCCAGACTCCGCCCATGTCCTATGCTCAGCTGTTACAGACTCTGCTCCAGTTACAGCTGATCCAGAAGAGAACCTTGGCTCCCTTGACAGGGGCACCTCCGCCAGGTTATGACGCAAATGCAACTTGTGAGTTTCACTCAGGGGCACCAAGCCACACAATAGAGAATTGCAAAGCCTTCAAGCACAAGGTGCAGGACATGGTGGACGCTAAGATCATCAATTTCTCAGATAATGTGCCAAACGTCACGACGAACCCTATGCTGAATCATAGGGGAGGTGGGGTAAACGCCATTATTGAAGACGAGAGTTTGGATTTGTTGACTAACGTCATAGATCTGAAGACACCGCTTAGCTTCGTTAAAGCTAAGCTGATGAAAAGAGGTTTCTTTCCAGGTTGTGGAGAACTGTGTATGGGCTGTGCTACAAGTCCTGACGGATGTGAACAGCTGAGAGAGGGGATTCAAAGTCTGATGACCGAAGGAATCCTGCAATTTATCCAAAGGGCCGAAAGCGGATCGGGAGAGGTAATGCTGAAGCAAGATGATGAGGTTGCCACCATCACCATCCCTCGCCAGACGATAACTATTTCCGCACCCAGGCCGCCTACGATTACCATCACCAAAGCTGGGCCGATACCTTTCGAAAGCACCAACGCGGTCCCATGGCATTATGGGGCAGAGGTCTACTGCAACGGACAGAAGTTTGAACTAGAACCGTTTGGGTCGTCTGTGGAGGACCTAGTGGGCGTTAGTGAAATCACTCGCAGCGGAAGAGTGTTTGCACCACCTGAGGTCGTAACGGATAAAGCGGACAGAGCTGATGCAACTGATAAAGGGAAGAGTAAAGTCTTTGAAGAGATCCCTTGTGGGGTAGAAAAAGACTTACTTGTTAAAGACGCCGAGGAATTTATGAGGTTGATTAAAAAGAGTGACTACAAGATCGTGGATCATCTCCATCAGACACCCTCGAAGATTTCCATCCTGAATCTGTTGCTGTGTTCTGAGGCACACCGCAACGCGCTGCTGAAGGTGTTGAATGCCGCATATGTACCGCAGGAAATATCGGTAAACTAGTTAGAGGAGGTCGTAGCCCACGTGAATGCTGGAAATGGGTTAGGGTTCACTGACCTAGAGCTGACGCTGAAGGGGAGGAACCACAATAGCGCCCTGCACATCTCGATAAAGTGTAGGGGAACGACTATGTTCCATGTGTTGGTGGACACGGGGTCGTCGCTCAATGTTCTTCCGAAGAAGGCATTAATGAAGTTAGATACTCGCGGAGTGATTTGCACACCCAATGATCTGGTTGTGAAAGCGTTCGATGGAACCAAACGCCATGTTTTCGGGGAGGTGACCCTACCAATCCAAGTCGGGCCGGAAACATTCGATGCGGTCTTTTACATTATGGACATCATGCCTGCCTACAGCTGTCTCTTGGGCCGGCCATGGATCCATTCCGCGGGTGCCGTGACCTCCACGTTGCACCAGAAACTCAAGTATGTTGTCGGAGGTAGCGTCGTGACCGTATGTGGCGAGGAAGACATAATGGTGAGCCATTTGTCGTCCTTCAAATATGTTGAGATGGATGGGGAAATCCACGAAACCCTATGCCAAGCGTTCGAAGTTGTTAAAGTCAAGGACGTAACTCCTGCGATCACTGAGAAGCCAGAGATGACTCTCTCCTCCTTCAAGGAAGCCCGGGCCGTTGTCCAGGCCGGATCTACCACTGGCTGGGGACGAATTTTGGAGATACCTAACAAGCAAGACAAGTTTGGGTTGGGATATTCTCCTGGAGCTGAAGCCTCCTCTTCCAGCAGCGCATCGCGAGGTAAAGGGACGATCCAGTTTACCAGTGGCGGGGTGATATTTGAAAGCGTCAACGCAGTGTCTGAAGACAGCGGAGATAGCGACTGCGACTTAGACTCTTGAGTCCAGCCAAGCAAACCAGGCGAGAGCCTCAACAACGGGTCCGTCAAGGATATTATCCAGATGACAAGCGAAGAGTAATGATTTACTTTTTCCAATCATTGTACAACCCTATGTCCTACCTGAGGCATAGTGGTTTTATTGTCAGGGCCTTGTTTGATTATGTACATGCATTTTATCAATAAATTAAAAGGCGTATTTCTTCGTATTCAAATGTTGTGATCCCTGTTATTCCTGTTTTATATTTGTTTTGAAAAACAACAAAATGGCAATGGGGTTTGTGCTAACCTGCATATCCTTGTTTTAAGCTTAACCCTTGTTATTGCAGGATCCACATAGCAGATGACATCGACTCTGGACCTTCTACGACTCACTTCGACTTCGATTGCCCGATCTATCAAGCCGAAGAAGAGATTGATGAAGACGAAGACCTTCCCGAAGAGTTGGCCCGCTTGTTGAAACAAGAAGAGAAAGTTATTCTGCCTCACGAGGAGGAGATCGAGATCGTGAATCTGGGTTCTGAAGAACTAGTCAGGAACGTTAGGATAGGGGCTGCATTGCAGAGTGATGTCAAGCAGAGATTAGTCGAGATGCTGAGAGAGTATAGTGATGTCTTTGCTTGGTCATACGAGGATATGCCCGGACTTGACACTGACATTGTGGTCCACCACTTGCCGCTGCGAGAAGATTGTCCTCCCGTTAAGCAGAAGCTTAGAAGGACGCGACCAGATATGGCCGTTAAGATCAAAGAAGAAGTGCAGAAACAGCTTGATGCTGGCTTCTTAGCGGTCACTACTTACCCTCCGTGGGTCGGCAACATAGTGCCTGTATCGAAGAAGGACGGTAAGGTGCGAATGTGCGTCGATTACCGGGATTTGAATAGGGCGAGCCCTAAAGATGATTTCCCGCTGCCTCATATTGATGTGTTGGTCGACAATACATCTCAGTTCTCCGTATTTTCGTTCATGGATGGCTTCTCCGGCTACAATCAGATCAAGATGGCGCCGGAGGACATGGAGAAAACTACGTTTATTACACCTTGGGGAACATTTTGCTACAAGGTAATGCCTTTCGGTCTGAAGAACACAGAGGCCACTTACCAACGAGCAATGGTTACTTTGTTTCATGATATGATTCATCATGAGATTGAAGTCTATGTTGATGACATGATTGCGAAGTCCCAAACGGAGGAAGGACATCTGGTCAATTTGCTGAAGCTTTTTGAGAGGCTTAGGAAGTTCGGGTTGAGGCTGAATCCTAACAAGTGTACTTTCGGAGTACGGTCCGGAAAACTACTGGGGTTTATCGTGAGTGAAAGAGGCATTGAGGTCGATCCTGCGAAGATAAAAGCGATACAAGAAATGCCAGCGCCAAGAACAGAAAAAGAAGTTCGTGGTTTCCTGGGCAGAATAAACTACATTGCAAGGTTTATTTCTTAGCTCACGGCCACGTGTGAACCGATGTTCAAACTACTAAAGAAAGATCAGGCGATTATCTGGAACGAGGATTGCCAGAAGGCATTTGATAAGATAAAACAGTATCTACAGGAACCTCCAATCTTGATACCCCCAGTGGCCGGACGACCCTTAATCATGTACTTGACAGTTCTTGAGAATAGTATGGGGTGTGTTCTCGGTCAGCACGACGAGACGGGCAGAAAGGAGCATGCCATTTACTACTTGATTAAAAAGTTCACAGACTATGAATCTCGTTACTCGATGCTGGAGAAAACGTGTTGTGCACTAGCCTGGGCTGCCAAACATTTACGACAGTACATGCTCAACCACACAACCATGCTAATTTCGAAGATGGATCCGATCAAGTACGTCTTCGAGAAGCAAGCGCTTTCGGGCAGGATTGCCAGATGGCAAATGGTGTTGACGGAATATGACATTCAGTATGTTTCCCAGAAGGCCATTAAGGGAAGCGTATTGTCTGAATACCTGGCCGAACAGCCGATCAAAGATTATCAGCCGATGAAATTTGAATTCCCTGATGAGGATATTATGTTTCTCAAAGCGAAAGATTGCGATGAACCGTTGCCCGACGAGGGTCCAGATAGGAAATCCCAGTGAAAATTGATATTTGACGGGGCGATTAACTCTTACGTAAGTGGCATCGGGGCAATCATCACAACTCCCCACGGATCCCGCATCCCGTTTACTGCGAGACTGACGTTTCCAGTCACCAATAACAAAGCGGAGTACGAAGCATGCATCATGGGTCTAGAAGAAGCAATTGATTTGAGAATCAAGAACCTAGACGTATATGGTGACTCAGCGCTTGTGATTAACCAGATTAAAGGGGGGTGGGAGACTCGTCAATCAAATTTGGTGTCGTACATGAACTATGCCAGAAGGCTACTTCCGTTCTTTGATCGAGTGGAACTCCATCATGTGCCCAGAGCGGAGAATCAAATGGCTGATGCCTTAGCCACGTTGGCTTCGATGTATAAAGTCAATTTTTGGAATGAAGCTCCAAGAATTGTCCTTTCTCGTCTTGATAGACCTGCATTCGTCTTTGCGATCGAGGAAGCCTCCGATGGCAAGCCATGGTTCCATGACATTCAGACCTTCCTTATGACTAAGGAGTATCCTGCGGGAGCGTCAACCCAGGATAAGAAGACTCTGAGGAGGCTGTCTGGAAATTTTTATCTCAATCCTGATGGAGTTTTGTATAAAAGAAACCACGATCTCGTGCTACTCAGATGTGTAGATGAGAAAGAGGCGAGTATGCTCATGGAAGAAGTCCATGAAGGTACATTTGGTACGCACGCCGGCGGGCATGCTATGACGAGAAAAATCCTGAGAGCAGGATACTACTGGCTGACGATGGAATCAGATTGCTTTAAATTCGCGAAGAGATGTCATAAACGCCAGATTTATGCTGATAAAGTTCATGTGCCCCCGTGCCCGTTAAATGTCCTGTCCTCCCCGTGTCCGTTCTCCATGTGGGGCATCGACATGATAGGCAAGATCGAGGCCACTGCATCTAATGGTCATCGCTTCATTCTAGTAGATATCGACTACTTCACCAAGTGGGTGGAGGCAGCCTCATATGCTAATGTGACCAAGCAGGTGGTGGCTAAATTCATAAAGAGGGACATCATCTGTCATTACGGAATTCCTGAGCGGATCATTACTGATAATGGTTCGAATCTGAATAACAAGATGATGAAGGAGCTGTGCCAGAGTTTCAAGATTGAACACCACAACTCATCTCCTTATCGGCCGAAGATGAACGGCGCCGTTGAAGCGCCCAATAAGAACATTAAGAAGATTGTACAAAAGATGGTTGTGACCTATAAGGATTGGCACGAGATGCTGCCATTTGCATTGCACGGTTATCGTACGACAGTATGTACGTCGACTGGGGCAACTCCTTTCTCCTTGGTGTACGGTATGGAAGCTGTCCTACCGTTAAAAGTGGAGATCCCTTCTTTGCGAGTTTTGATTGACGTGAAACTCGACGAGGCAAAATGGATTAAGAACCGACTAAACCAACTCAGCCTGATGGACGAGAAGAGGTTAGCATCAATTGCATATGGTCGTCTATACCAAAGCCGAATGAAGAAAGCCTATGACAAGAAGGTGCGTCCTAGAAGCTTTCAGACGGGTGATCTCGTCCTGAAGAAGATTCTTCCTCCACACTCCGATCACCGAGGCAAGTGGACTCCCAATTACGAAGGTCCGTACGTCGTCAGCAAGGTCTTCTCGGGAGGAGCCTTATTGTTATCCACGATGGATGGCGAAGATTTTGCATCCCTAGTGAACGCGGACGCAGTTAAAAAATACTTTGCTTAAAAAATGACCCGCTGGAAGGAAAAAGAATATCCAGGCAAAAATGGGGTATCCCGGCGAACCATAAAAAAGGAAAAAGGTTCGGGCAAAAATTAGGGATATAAATGAAAAAATGTACACCCGCAAAGTCGAAAACCCGGAAGGGCGACTTTGGCAAAAAAGGGTATCCCGGTGAATCGAAAACCCGGAAGGGCAATTCAGGCAAAAGTTAGGGATTTGAAAAAAGCAAATGACTGCGTTCCGCGTATGGACTTTAATTGTTAGTTGTTTTGGAAGACCTGAGGGCTGTTCATCTGAATCAATCTCGTCTGAAGCTGAAGCGTCGGAGAAGTATCGAAGTCGAGTGGGTCATAGAGGGATCAACTCATGGTGTTCGTCTACGCCTCGTTGCCGACATGTGTATACTGATGTATATTTATGTTTTTATATTTGCGCGGCTTCCTCATTCCAGGAGCTTGCCTCTGTTGTAAAACATTTTTGCCCATTCAGGGGTTTGTTATCAATAAAACGTATACTATTCAGCAATTATGTTTGTCTGTTTAGCACTTATCTGTTTTGTTTGCGAAAAAGAACGCCGATGTTTCTAATAAAATGCGCATACATAAACTTACTAGCCTAGGCCACTGCTTGTTGAAACAATGAATTACTTGAACATTGTCACAAGATGATAACCTTGATGGGTCCCCTTGAGAAGGGTATCTTGTCTGTTTGTTTGTGTTGTTGCAGGCGTAGCATATACCAGGTAGTACGCCGTATGCGTCCCCAGGCCGGATGATTCCTTCTTCTCCAGCAAAGTTCAACAGCCTCTCCTCATAGAGTCTGAACAGGAGATCGTAAAGCATTGATATGTCTCCCCAGGCAGAGAAGATTCTCCCCAATCAGATGTATCCTGAAGGAACGTCATATCCCCAGCTGAGTCTGAAGTGTGCAGCAATTGATAGTTCCAGACTGAAGTCTCCAGGAGAATTGAAATTCCCCACAGAGTCGTACTCTCCCCAGCAAGAAGGATGATTCCTTCTTCCCCAGTCGAGTTTGCAGTTCCCCAAGAGAGCCGAGTCCTTGGAAAGCAGTTAGGACCATGATTGGTTTTCCCCCCCAGTAGAGTGTTGAATAGCTGATGCTGTATTTCCCCACCGGAGCCGTTACCTCCAGGAAAGCTTTGGCTGCGAATGCCGTGCAGTTTATTTCCGCGATTGACATCGCTTTCCTCAGCAGGCCCAGGTTCTCGTAGAGCTTCGTTCCCCTGCAGCAGTCGACTGAAGTTCATTTCCCCAGGCGGAGTCCAATTGAAATTGGTGTGACTTCTTCTCCTCGGCCGGATGATTCCTCCACCAGAGTGGTTCTTTCTCCTTGACAGGAGGATTCTCCCTTCGGCATTTATTTTGCTGATGGGGTCATAGCATTTTGCATGATTGCATAACATTCACCCTAAACGCGTAGCATTTCCACCATGTGGAGCATTGCGCTATTGTCGATCATATGCATATGAAACATGAGCTAGGTTGTTGCCGTTCTTGTTTTGCAGGTGTTCCCCAGCAGGGTGTCTGCTCAGGATGATTCCTGAAATCTCGGAAGAGTTATGTGGCCCAAGATGATTCTTGAACTCCCCAGCGAAATTCGTTTGCCCAAGATGATTCTTGAATTCTCTAGCGAAGGCGCTCGTTTAAGATGATTCTTAAAATCCCCAGTGAAGTCGCCAGAGAGGGTTGCTCAAGTTGACGCTTAGAGTCCCCGGCAGAGTGTTTGCTCAGGATGATTCCTGAAATCTCCCGCAGAGTTATTAGTTCAGGATGATTCTTGAAGCCCCCGACGAAGTTATTCGTTCAAGATGATTCTTGATGTCCTCAGCTGAGTTTATTTGCCTAGAATGATTTCCGGATTCCCGAAGCAGAGTTACTTGTTAGTTTTCCAGAATCCCCAGCGGAGATGTGTCATTCCCAGCAGGTTTCTGAACGGAGAAGTTGAAATTTCCCTTGAAGACTTGATGATTGAAGTCCAACCGTGTTAATGAAGCAGTTCTCTCAGCCGATGCGGAGTGCCCGATGGCAGAAGTTTGGATATCCCCAATTGGGTCATGATTGACTGGGAATTCTATTCCCGACTTAGTGATGAAGTTCGGCTGATGCCCAAAAAATTTCTTTGAATGCCCGATGGCATGATTAATTTGATTGTTGATCTGATAAGTCCCGAGGAATCCTGATGCCTGACGGCATGATCGACCATGTATTACCGGTTACCGTGTGACCAATTCCCCAGCTAGTTGCCGTGCAGCTATTATTTCAGTTTCCGAAGATTTGTCCCCATCAGAGTACCGTGTACTTGTGCAGTTGGAAAATTTTCGGGTTTGTTAGTATTCAACCATCTTTTACCTTGATTGTTTGAGAGTCGTTCGCTTCTCACCCAGTCAGGTCCAAGCCGCTTGAATAGGGGCAACTGTTGCACCCCAAAATTTGCCCAACATGTCTTTACCTAGCTTATGTTTCATTTCATGCACATTAGCATTATCATTTGCATTTCATTGACATCTATGCAGGAGATCAAGAGGTATGATTACCAATCAAGATCTACACAAGAGTTTGAAGCTAGCTAAGAAGGTTATTCAGGTGTTCAAGGGTTGATATCCTTGTCAGAGAAGTTAAAAGATCCTCAGAGAGAGTGGTTGAAACCAAGAGGGTGTGTCTCCTAACTTGAGAGTTGTGGGAAGTCATCAGATGATTCTGAAGCCATGAACTTGGACTTGAGGTCTTGAGAGAGCTCATGAGAAGTTTTGAAGATCACTTTGAGGCCTAGACAAGTCATTATGCAAGATTAAGAAGACTCGGCCATGAGTGGTGCAATTAGGGTTTGACTGGGTCAACCCTAAGTCAACTGATGATTTGGAAAAGGTTGAGACCTAATTCAAGATCCATGTGATCATGGATTGATGCATTGATATGTTATAAGGATGATTCCAAGGTCAAATCATCATGATTGAAGAGTTTGAGAAGTTTTCAGGCTAGGGTTTCTAAGGCTGGACAGTGTAAAATCCCCTAGTTTGACCCCTATCTTCAAGGCAGTTTAGCTCAAGATATGATTGTCATCTCATCTTACCCCCAACATGAAAGTTGTATAGCTTGATCTTAGCTTTAATTTGAGTGCTAGAAGTCCTTGATAGGATTTGTAGAACTCAAGTTATGGCTTTGACAAGTTACAGGTCATCTGAGGTATGTAAATTTGGGGGCTTGAAAGTTACCCAACTTGCATCAAACATTTGCCATAGAAGGATGATTCCTATGAAATTTTGGTTAACATGAATGTTGTTCCTTAACCTCTTAGCTTTCTAGAGAGTACTATAAGTCCTTGATAGGATTTGTGAAACTCAAGTTATGGCTTTGACAAGTCAAGGGCATTTTGGTCATTTGGAGATTATAGGTCATTGTAACCATAAGGCCATAACTCCTATTTCCAAGCTTCAAATGAGAAAATGTTCAACATAAAACTTGTTCAAAATGATGTTTTAAGGCTAGTCAAGAGGTCATGAGATGTTGTAAATGCTTGTAGCTCAAAGTTGCAAAAATGACCTAAAATAAGGGCATAAGTTAAATGAACCAAACTTGGAAATTGGTACTTTTGATCTACACATCCAAACCAAGGCATGTAATAGGTAATTTTGACTCTAAAAAGCATTTTAAGAACATTGGTTTAGCCACATTTTTGAATTGAGGTCTAATTTGTGGACTTCCTTTGAAAAGTAGTTACTTACATTATAAGTAACATGTGCAAAACTCAAATTCAAGGCATGATCAAAATCCCTTGCAAGCCAAACACTTCCAAAATGTCATGAGGGGAGAAATTGGAAGGAATTGAGATTGGTTTCAAGCTGTTTGCAGAGTTATCCACACCATGGCATATAAGTGAACTTCTCATGTCATGAGAGATTGATTTTCTCATTGGAAGGATCTAGAGGTTTCTAGATCATCCCTACACACTCAATATATTGAATAGAGAGGATCGAAAGCAAAGGTTGGTGATGATTGAAGGAGAGAGCAGAGATTGAGTTTGGAAAATTCTTGCTTGCAACTGAATTCGGTTTCACCAATTTCTTCACTTTCCATCCATTTTCTTGATTGCAACCTCTTCCATGGATGCTAGGGATTGATTCCAGATCATAATCAAGAGGAATTCGTGGCTGATTGGTGTTCTTGAGCTCAGATTTTTCCACCTGCAACTCAGAGTTGGTACCAAGAATTGAGGCCATTTCAATCAGTTCTATTGCATACAGAAGCTTGGAAGTGATTCACTAAAGGAGTCTGGAGAATTTGAAGGCTTGATTTGAGGTCTTGCTACTTCTGTGCACGTAAAATTTTCAGGTTGGTAACCTTTGATCTCTGGCTTGTTTTAGTTAGAATCAATAGGAATTAGGATGATAGGTGTATTGTAGAACGGTGTAGGAAGGATTTCAGATCATTAATTTGAGAATTAGTGACCAATTAAGGATGTTACCATTTTCGGTTGAGAGTTGGTTCTTGCGAATCTTGAGGATTTAGGTTGAATTAATGGTATGAGTGAGTTCCCTGTGAGATTTGGGACAAGTTTCATGTATAAACCACTTGGAATGGAGGCCTGTGGAGAGAGTTAGGGTTGGGGACAATGACCGGAGCACCACCGGCGGTGGCCGTGATTGCGCGCGAGGTTCAGAGTTTCAAAAGGTTGAAGATGACCCCAGAGCCCTTGGATAAGGGTAGGACCTTTGACCAGATGAAGATCCAATGGCCACGAATGGATTTCAGCTTGTGAAGAGTTCTGAGTGATGAAACACAGCGTTTCATTTAAGTTGTGTTTTGGGCCTTGTGAAATAATTGATAATCACACCCCCCTGATGGCCCAATCCATGAATTGAACTGGATTTTACTACTATCTGCACCGTGCATTTATTATTTTACTTGGATTTTCTTTAATTTCTTCATTTTATTCTTGGTTATTGATTAAATCATAAAAAATGGAAAAATGATCCAATTAACCCCATTCTTTTTGAATTAGATTCATGATTGAATCTAGTATTTTTTAGATAAAAAATATTTTTATTTCATGCATTTTCTGATTTTATGGGAATTTTCATATTTTAATTGATATTAAAATAGTCATGTTTGATACTTGATTTTGTGGAATTTTGTGTGATCATGTGATGATGATTTTGATCCTGATTTTTTGTGAGTAGTTAGCATAGATATGCATGCTCCCCATAGAATTTTCCCACATTTTTTTGATGAACATAAGTGGTAGTTTAGGTTGAAACCTTTAGAAGCTCCATTTTTAGGGTTTATGGTTGATACCTTTGGATTTAGGACTTAATTTTAGGACTTAATAGATGATTTAGTCCCTGGTTTTTGTATGAGGCATTCTTAATTGAATTAGGATCCCTTAGGAATTTTTGTAGAAATTTATAAGATAGTTTACTATTTTTGATTGATTTTAGTTTAGGTGCTAGTTTTAGATGATTCTAAGGCACTAACTCAACTGAATTAACATCTTTAGTTCCCTTAGATGATGGTTTTGTTTCTCTTGCTCTTGGATGATGATGAAGACAAGTTGAAGATGCAATGGATTGCTTGAAGAGGCTTGGATGTGAAGATATTCCCTTCTTGTGGTGTAGTTTTGATTAGGCTAAGATTAGGGTTTGTAGGCAGAGCTTCTAGATAGTTCTCTTGCTTCATAAACATGGAAAATGTTGATCAATTCCATTCTTCCCTATGATGAAAGGTACCTTTGTAAAGGCCTCATACCTCCTTTGGTAGGATGTGTGGCTCTTTGCAAATTGGTAGAACCTTTGAGGGTCCCTTTCTCTGATGACAGGATGCTTAATGGTGACCCTTGGTCTTCACTCTGCTACCAATCATCCAAACTTTGCTCTTGATGGATGCATGTTTCTCCCTTGTTAGAGGATGGAGTTCCTTTCTTGAAGAAGATTGAAGGATGGAGTTGATACTTCTTTGTGGTTGAAGATCACTCTGAGGAGCTGAAGCTTGTAGGAGAAGAAGACCAAGTTGATATTGGTAAAGCAAAGAAACCTGAAGGTCTAGAAGAACAATTTGACACTTGTGGAGAAGATCCAATGGAGATTGAGTGAAGAGCTGAGGCTTGAGGAATAAAGGATAAGTTGACACTTACATTGATGCATTGAGAGCCTGAAGGAGTCAAGTTGATACTTGTAGTTAGGGTTGAAGCCTGAAGGTGGGATTACTGTAAAGCTGAGGCTTGAGGAAGAGATAATAAGTTGATGCTTATGCTTGATGGGTTGAAACCTTGGAGGAGCAAGTTGATACTTGTTATTGAGGAGGATAGCCTTGAAGGGTGATTGAAGTCTGAAGACTGAACTGCTGGCAGAAGATTGCCTTGCTGTGAAGCTGTGGGAGTGGTTGATCTGTTTCCTTTCTTGTCTGTTTTCTTTTCTGTATTGATGTGGCTTGTTTGATTTGCTTGATGCATTAGAATAAGTCCATATCTAGACTGATGTAAACTAGGATCATGATTGCACTAGAGGTTGAGTTGCTCCCTCTGCTTGTATTTTACTGTATGGCTTTGCTTGCGGGTATTCGGTAGAGCCCAGCTCCCTTGTAGAGCTACTGCGAAAATCGGCGCCGACTGACAGAAGAGTCGCCACCGTGCGTTATTTATCCCAACGGAGGGAAAGGAAACGCTCGAAGTAAACCTCACAAAAAACGGGGAAAAGGTATGGTCATCGCAACCAAAACCTGGGTTCGTGAGTCGGTTACGCAAGGGGAAGGTATTAGCACCCCTCACGTCCATCGTACTCGATGGGATCCACGCTTGCTTGGGTTGTCTAAAGGATACAAACAATCTATCTACGGCTGCTAAATCTAAACGGAAAGGGAATTGACTCGATAGAGCGTCGCACTCTATGCCTACATATTCTCAAGAGAGAAAGTCAGAGTCAACGTAGTTCGGGACTACAGGGAAAATTGGCTCGCCAAGACCTCGCGTCTTGTGCCTACGTACTTCCACACTGCATGGAAGATCAGAGCTTTACGTAGTTCAGGCTAACTACGGCTAAACAGGGGTATTCTCACACAGCAGTGAGAAAAACAACTGGCTTCAAAGGTCGGGAACCTATGGGCAAAACTACGGCTTGGTCTCAAATGCACCAGGGCAAGTGAGAAAAAAAAGGGTAATCAATTAGTCGTCAGCGGGAAAGTCTCGATCGCACAGCAGCGAGAGAACAAAAGTCAGTTGTTAATGTGCTCGCTAGGATATCGCATCCTATGCCTACATATCCTCGTCTGGTACGGGGAATCAGAGCAGCTGTAGTTCGGCTACTTCGGGACCACAGCTCAAATCTCGTTTTATTAACATTCTGAAAAATGATTACAATGAGTGAATACTGGAACATAAGCCCCTAGGAAATACTATCCTATCCTATGAAGAAAAATCAAATGAGAAATAGCCCCCTAACAAGTGGGCTTCTAAACTATCCTAAAAGGAAAATAAACTCTATGAATAAATGCACTCTAAAAATATTAAGTATACTTTAATATTTTTTCTCTTTTTCCTCCTTTTCTTTTCCAAAGTTCTTTTTTCAAAATACTTTTCCATATATTTTTTCATATTTTTTCTATATCTCTTTTATATTTTTCTCTATATTTTTCACTATTTTTCTCCATATTTTTCACTATTTTTCTCCCTTTTTCTTTTCAATATTTTCTTTTTCTATTATTTTTCCATAATATTTCTTTTCTTTTATTGTTTTTAAACAAAGAAAATAAGAAAACAAAAAATACAAAAGGGGAGGGGGTGCAATGGTTACATGGGAGTGATACAAGCAAAACAAACAAAAAAAACAAATGAATTGGGCCCAGCCCAGGTCCCTTCAACAAACACGGAGGGGGGTGTGCTGAGTGAACTGGGGGGTTAGTCTGGGAGGATCTCGTTGGGCCCAGCCCATTCTCATCAGAAAAAAATGTGAGGGGAGATGTCTCCAAAAAACGTAGTTGGGCTCTGAGGCCCACTCTCTTCCTCCTCACTTTCTCAACTCCCTTTCTGAAACCCTAGAATCCTTCCCCTTTTTCCCTCACAGCGCCGCCGTCCCCTTTCTCTGACTTCTCTCCGTTCAACCTTTCCTCCGTCACAAAACCCTCCTCACACAAGCCTCTCTGTTCAAACAAAAAAAAAAACTCCTTCCCAACAACTCTTTCCTCAGATGCTATGTTCCCCTTCTTCGACTCTCCGTTCAGCCGTCTCTTGTCATTAACCCACAAAAGAAGAAGAAGAAGCTTTATTGACGCCCGAACAAAGCGAATCCTTGGTGCGCGTGACGATTTGGACCGATGACGATTGTTCTGGCGTTTTCTTGAAGTTCTATGAAGACAGTTGCAATTTTCTGGATCTTGAAGGTTCTTGGACGTTTGATGATCTCGCTGAAGAAAATGATGAAGTTCTTGAGGCTTCCGGAGCGGCACGTTGAAAATTTCTGGATTCGTTGGACCCTGTTGACGAACTGAAGCTGACGAAGCTTGATGTTGATCTTCTGGGAACGATGAAGCACGATAACACTCAAGGACCTTGATTCACGGAAGATCTCGAAAATCAGTGAAGATCTTTGTAGGCGTTGGTGATCGGAAAACTGTCTGAAAATTTATGAAGCTAGATGAATGTTCTTCATCGCTTATGGTGGAGTTGTGAAGATTCTGGGAAAACAAGTTGCAGATGATGAATCTTGACCGGAGATGGAGGAAGATGAATGGTGGTTTCTGGATTTGTTGATTGTGGAAGATGCGTGTTTATCGGGAGAGATGAAGAGAGGAACAGAACAGAATCTGGGTAAGAATGGGGTTTCCGGTGAGGTATGGTGGCCGGAAGTTAGATCGGAGGTTGGATGAGAGGAGGAAGATGGAGGTAGGAGATGAAGGTTATCAGAATCTGGGTTTTTGGGTGTGGGAGGTTCTCCGGTGACCTTCACGGTGGTCGCCGGCCATGCAGGCCGACCGGTGACTGACTCAGGCGAGGAACGGTGGAGTGGCGTGATGGAGACACGTGGGTGGAGAAGTGGGGAGGCGTGGCAGAGATAGTGGGGAGGGTGAACACATGTGGGACGCGTGTCCCATGCGTGGCAGTGAGAGAGAGCCTCTGAGGGGTGAGGTGGCGTGGTGATATGAAGTAACGTGGGTCCATCCTCTCGAGCTTACACGTGGACTCTGAAGTTTTATAATGCTGAGAGATTCTGGATGCTTCTAGAAGAGTCTGGGAGATGCTAGAAACTGCTGGACATTGGACAGAAAAAACTGGACCTTGCTGGCTGCATTGGGCTGAACGAAATGAAATGGGCCCACCAAAGAAAACTGATAAAAACTCACAAAAAGCTGCATAATAATGGATTAAAACAAGATTAAAACTTAATTGAGAGCTAAACCTAATTAACTATTAAAACTCAATTAATTCTAACAATGAAAATTAAAACTACTCTAATTAATTTCTATAAATCCTAATAAACCCACTAATCCAAAAACTCTAATAATCCTATATTAAATTCTAAAAACTATATTATTTATATCTAAAAACAAACATTTAATTTCTATTAAACCTATATTATTTATTAAAAGAAAATCTATTACTCTAATAAAACTATTAAAAAAACTATATTTTCTATTAAACTCTATTTACTAATAAAAGAAAAAATCTATTATTATTCTATATCTAAAATTAAAAACAATTAATTTCTATTAACAAAACTATTTATTTAATAAGAAAAAAAACTATATCAAAAAAGATTAAAAAAAACTATTAAAACTATTTAAAAGACCATTAATATTCTAAAAAATTCTATATTATCCTAAAAAATCTATTAACTCCTAAAATGATTAAAAATCTATTTAAAATATCTATTAATAGCTAATAAAATCCAGAAAAATCATAATAATTCCCGAAGGAACAAAAATAGCACCGAACGACAAATAACACTACGAGAGCGCACAAAAATAGCCGGTAAAAATAAACGGGCACCGAAATGTCCCTAAAAATAACAGCGCGAGCTGAAAACACTGGGAATAGCACGACTGCTCAAAAAATACGATTCTACCTATCTAAACTGATTAAAAACCACCTGAAACACGAGACGAGAGCTGTGATCCCGATAAAATCAAAACAAATGAAAAATGCACTGTATGCGATATGCAGATGCGAATGCAGTCATGCGTTGAAACATAGAGCCAGATACGAGACCCGGTTGGTCAAATTTTGGGGTGCAACAGCTGCCCCTATTCAAGCGACTTGGACCTGAAGGGTTGAAGAGCGCTCAGCCTTCAAACATTCGGAGGTACGAGACGGTTGAATACCAATGAAACCCTAAAATTTGCCAACCGCGGGAATATACTGCAAAATTGCTTGAGGAATAAAATCCAGAACCGAACCCAGCCGTCACGGTAACAAACTGATCAATCATCTGGTAAAGAACTCCTGATTTTAACACCCGTTACTCGCGTGATACCACTGATAACAAACCTGAAGGTTGCAACAAAACATCTGATCTTCTCACATCGTCTACTGATAGACAGGAAGAGAAATATACTCACATCGTCTAAAGATAGACGGGAAGACAAATATACTCACGTCGTCTAAGGATAGACGGAAAGACACCCTGTTTCATTCAACACCGTTCCGAAGGAAAAGATCAATACTCACATCGTCTAAGGATAGACGGAAAGACACCCTGCGGACCAATACTCACATCGTCTAAGGATAGACGAAAGACAAATATACTCACATCGTCTAAGGATAGACGGAAAGACACCCTGTTTCATTCAACACCGTCCCGAAGGAAAAAATCAATACTCACATCGTCTAATGATAGACGGGAAAACACCCATAATCCCGAAGGAGAAAAATTCAATACTCACATCGTCTAAAGATAGACGGGAAGACACCCATAATCCCGAAGGAAAAAATTCATTTCAATACTCACATCGTTTGAGGACAGACGGGAAGACACCCATAATCCCGAGGGAAAACTTCAATACTCACATCGTCTAAAGATAGACGGGAAGACACCCTGCGAACCAATACTCACATCGTCTAACGATAAACGGAAAGACACCCTGCGAACCAATACTCACATCGTCTAAGGATAGACGGGAAGACACCCATAATCCACGAAGGAAAAAAATTCGATACTCACATCGTCTAATGATAGACGGGAAGATACCCATATTCCGAAGAAAACTTCAATACTCACATCGTCTAAGGATAGACGGAAAGACACCCATAATCCACGAAGGAAGAAAAATACAATACTCACATCGTCTAAGGGTAGACGGGAAGACACCCATAATCCACGAAGGAAAAAAATTCGATACTCACATCGTCTAATGATAGACGGGAAGACACCCTGCGAACCAATACTCACATCGTCTAAGGATAGACGGAAACACACCCATATTCCGAAGAAAACTTCAATACTCACATCGTCTAAGGACAGACGGAAAGACACCCTGCAAACCAATACTCACATCGTCTAAGGATAGACGGGAAGACACCCAAACGCACTTCAATACCATCCATCAACTTTCAGAATCCTTTCGTCTACGGGACTTGATGGAAAGAACAATATCCTTAAAGGGGCCACATCATCAGTAAGGACCGACGGGAAGAAAACCACCTTCGAAGAGCTATGTCATCAATAAGAATCGACAAACCAACTTGAAATATCATCTCATCCAATAAACAGAAAGAAAACCACTATCCGAAAGATCACTTTGAAACCCTGAACATCTAATGATAGCTGGAGAAGACTAGCTGGGGAAACACACCGTCTATATGATCTGACGATAAAAACCCGCTGAAAAATCACCTGCAACTTCACATCGTCTACTGATAGACGGAAAGAACACCACTTATTGGAGGAGTGTAACACCCATTTTAATTATTTAGTTATTTTATTATTATTTTAAATATTATATGTTGATGTGCCCTTTTGTAGGGTGTATTTGATGATGTTTGGTGGGTGTCCCTGAGATGGGAGGATCATTGGTGGTAATTTGGTGAGTTTATAATAATATAAGAAATAATAGTAATATTGGTGGTGGTATTATTATTATTATTATTATTATTATTATTATTATTATTATTATGTTATTTTTATTAGTTATTATTATTATTATTATTATATTATTTTTATTAGTTATTATTATTATTGGGATAAGAAATAAAAAGGAAAATAGAATATGAAGGGATGGGGGAAGTATTAGAGAAAATAACACGATAGAAAGATGGAAGAGAGAAAGAGCGATAGAAAGAGAGAAGAGGAAAGAACGAGAGAAGTGAGAAGAACGAAGGAAAAAGGGAACGAAGAACGGAAAGAAAAGAGGAGGCCAAGAGACCAAATCCAGGAAGAATTTCATCGATCAACCGATTAACAAGGTAAGGGGGGAAAAACTTGATTGGGAATGGTATATACATGTATAGGGTAGTGGGGATTCCTTAACCCCGTAGGAATGTATTGTTGATGAAGTTTTATATTGACATGCTATTGATTGTTGAGTTATGTTGATGTTGATGGATTGAAATATGTTGAGTGTTGGTGAATTGTTGTTTTTGGTTAATTTGGCGTATAGGTTGGGTTTACGGTTTTAGGGAAGTTCTGTGTGACCTTTTTGATGTGTCGATAGATTGTTTAAGTGATGACTTTGGAATAATATGTATATGATGATGTACGAATGTTTGATGTTGCCATTGTTGATTGACTGTTGGTGTTGGTTTGGTTTGAGTAAGGTTCAGAGTAACTCTAAAGTGTCGGTAGTGTGCCGTAATGTTGATCTGGAGTAGAATTATAGGAAGATTGATAAGCCTAATATGCATTGGTCGTAATACGGATAGTATAGGAAGTGGATGTTATAGAATAGGCTTGAATCAGAGAAGAGTGAGAATTCTGAACTGTGAGAACTTGAGAAGTCGCAGGCAACTCGCTAGCACTTCGCTTAGCGAGAAGGCAGCGAGTGTTCGCTAGGTGCTCGCCTAGCGAGTGAGGTAGCGAGTGAGTCTAGTAGGTTCTGTTTGCCTTCGCGAGGAGGTTCGCCAAGCGAACAGGTAGCGAGCATTCGCTGGGAGCTCGCCTAGCGAGGGTGTAGCGAGCGTAGCAGAATGGGGTTTTTCTATGCTGTTATACTGTGTGCGCTAAGAGTGTAGTGCCTTTGGACTTTGTTGATTATAGGGGAGATGATTGAGTGTTATAGAGTGAGTACTCGGTGATAGTATGTGATTTCCGTTACTAATTATTTAAATGGATAATTAGTTGGTGTATGAATCATGCGGAGCATGGTGTAGTGATCAGTAGGATCGTGTATTCCCGAGTGGTGGGACGTGTTTATATCTTGGTGATAAAGTATGAACTTGTTTACTTGGTGATGGTACTCGTTTTCCTTGATATTGTTGGTGAACAATTGGTTAACGTATATGTATGTAGTGATCAGTAGGATCGTGTGTTCCCGGGTGTTGGGATGTGGTTATATATGGTGTTATAGTATGAATTTATTTACTATCCGATTGATTTATATGGTGTTGGTGTAATATATCTACACATATATGCATTGATGTATGATGATATGATCAGGAGGATCGTGTGCACTTAGTGTGCCTAAATATGATAGTTATGCATTGGTGTGTGCATATCATGGTGTTTTGGTGGGATGAATCATGTCTCAGGAGGAGCGTAAGTGATTCATCCGTACTCCTTGGTGGAGAATGGTGGGGGATAGATCATGTCTCAGGAGGAGCGTAAGTGATCTATCCAGGTTCGATTGAATGAACCAATGAGTCGGTACCGCATGCATGGTGTTGAGTTGCATATTTGCATTATAATATGTTATATTGTAATTTGAACAGTAGGTTCGTTATATGGAGTTGTTGGGGTGAATATTGGTGTGTTGGTGTGTTTTACTACCTTGTTTACATGTATTACATTACCAATATATTTTTGATCATGTTTTCTCACCCCTTGGTTGTTGTTGTGTCTGTGCTTCTCCGGAAGTACAGATAATCCAGGTACTTAGATAGCTTGGATGGTGGTGTGCCAGTCGAGTCTAGGATGCTCTGATACGTAACACGGGATATGGGTGTTTTAATTGTTTTATGTCAAACTTATTGTAATCCTGTGACGTATCACTTTTTTTTTGTGAATTATAATAATAAAGATTTTACGAAATTTGGCGGATGGCCGAGAATGTTGGAATAATGTTTTCCGCTGTATTATTTTTGAGAATAATTAATAAAGTATTTTTATAAAAATTTGGTGATGTGATATCCCACTATTTTGGGGAAAACTCTGATGTTTATTTATAATGTTTATATTTTATTTAATTTGGGAAGTGGGGTGTTACAATTGGTATCAGAGCAGGTCGGTCCGTCCGGCCAATGTTGTCTAGTGTTATTGTTTCCTGGTATGCGACATGTGTGTAAAAACACTGTCGGTACATGTTGTTGGTTAACTTCATTGGTAGAAGTGGAATGATTCCAGTGGGGGAGAAGTTGTATTTCTCCGAAAAGCTACAGTGTGGTGGCTTAGTGTGTTGAGGAGGGATATTATAGTTTGGTAAAGATGGTTTGTACCCCATCATGATTTCGGCTGTCTATTAACAAATTGAGGAACTGATCACCCTTAATCTCTTGTTAATAGTGGACGGGATTGTGTTGGATGGGATAAACGTATCTTGCAAGCTTGGGTGGCGTGAGCAGTGTATAGTCTTGAGTTAAGCTAAGTGCTTAAGGGATTATTTTGAGGAATTTGGCGTAAGACGGTGTTGAAGTGTCTATTTTGACTGAAACTTGGAATGAGAAGGAAAGTGAGAAAAATTGGGATTTGTCAATTAATTGCGATTGTCGGAGGTTTCCGGATGAGGTAGGTGATTTACTATCGGAGTGTGAAGTAAAGCTCACACGTTGACTTTGTTGTTGGAACGAGTCCGATATTAGTGACTCCATATGGTGTGGTTTCGTTGGGATTGGAGAAGTTGAAGAGTCAACTTGAAGACCTTCTAGGAGAGAGGTTCTTTTGTTTGAGTGTGCTATCGTAATGTGCACCAATTTTGTTGGTTAGACAGATAGAAGGTTTTGTGAAGCTTTGGGTGAACTATAGATAAGTGAACAGGGTGACTATCAAGGATAGGTGTTCGCTTCCAAGAGTTAATGATTTGATGGAACAATTGATCGAAGGATGTGAGTCCCTTGGTCATGTGATCTCGAGTAGAGTTCTTGTGGTGGATGGGACGAAGGTCAAAAGTTCTATCGTATTAGGAGGCTCAAAGATCTGCTGTTGAGATTGGAAGTAATTGAGTTTTAAATTATTCATGGATTTAAAATGTGTTGGATGGCTTCCTAAGTATAAAATTGTTGTTGTACGTTAAATTCCGAGATCGCAGCTTTTTACGGAATCGAAATCGGACACTCGGAAGTCGGGTAACGGTCGAAAAGAGGATTTTGGGACTGTCATGTTCGCCTGGCGAGCATACTGGCGAACGTCCATATTCGCTGCGGTGTTCGCCTGGCGAAGGGGTCCTGGGCAGAAAATGTTATTCTGGTGTTTTTGCCGTAACGGGAGAACCGTAACTCGGAATGACGCGCGGTTCGAAGCGTTGGAAAGCTATTCAAATTATCTATGAGATGGTGAAGTATTGACATAGATTTAAGCTATTTATTGATGAAGTGTGTTTGAATTTTGTGGTAAGGACGGGCGGTACGGTATGTGTTCCCGCTATAACTCACAACTTGTTTGTCCACTTGGCATGGGATCTTCTTTAATTATTTATATAAGGCAATGGTTGTGTTAATAAATGATATTTTAAGGTATTCGAAGCGTATAGAGGATTATGTTGAGCATAAGGAACTGGAGTTATCAGTGTTGGAAAAAGAGCGGTGATATACTTCCGTAAGGAAAGTTCTGCCGAATCCGATAGAACTAATTGTGGTGTTTGTGATGCTTGTTGATATAATTAGGGGATTTGCTAAAGACAACTTCAGCGAGTTTCAATTATGCAAAAGGCAACTTGAAGTGTATAAGAGAAATCATCCGACCAGTGATTTAGAGTTGGTTACTATTGTGATTGTACTGGAGTCGGAGTCTTCAAAAGTTCAGACTGAGATCGGAGATGTTTGGTGATCTTAAGAGTTTAAGGTGTTTGTTTAATTTGAATAAGACAAATATGAGGCATAGGAAATAATTGGGACTTCGAAAAGAGTACGACTTCGAGTTGAATTACCATTCGAGTAAAGCGGACATGGTAGATGATGCAGTGAGTTAGAAATATTTGCATATACCGAAGATGATGGTGAAAAGAGTTAGAACTGATTGAGAAATTTCATAATATGCGCTTTGTGAGTAAGGATACTTCTTATGGAGTTAAGCTTTTATTATTAAGATCTGACTAGTGATATCCTTGAGAAGAATCGAGAAAGTCAGAAATCTGGATTGAATAGTGAATTAGTTGAAATTGATAAATTAGAGTCGAAGAGTGGATTGTCGGGTTTGTGGAAATAATACCACGAGGTGTTATGATAGAGTATGTATATCAGATGTTGTTGAAGGGAGTAGGAGTACTCGTGAAGAAATACATTGAGGTAGATGGAGTATCCATCTCGGTGCTATGAAGAAGTAACCGAACTTGAGTAGATTGTTTTTGAGACCATGGATAAGGAGAGGTGGAATATGCTAGTTAGAATTGTCGGAATTCGAAGAGTGAACATCAGAGACTGTTGAGTCTGATGTAGTCGTTAAATATTCTAGAGTGGAAATCAGGTAGTATTTTCACGAAATTGGTGTTGAGATTTCCAAAGAATTTGTAAAGACATAATTTTAATTTGAATTGTTAGGAGTGGATTAACTATTCCGTGTTGAGGATATACGAGATGCATATTGAGAAAGTGGTGAAGTTGGATGAGATACTGACGAATATTGTGTCAGATGGAAATTTGAGGTTTATATTGAGATTTTGGAGGGGCTTACAGGAAGCTTCGGGTACTAAGTTGAAGCTGAGTTTGACCTATCATCCGCAAACTGATGGTCAGTCAGAGAGGACTATTGATTCTGTAGAGAATTGGTGAGAGCTTGGGTGTTGGATCAAGGTGGAGCGTGGGATGATTAATTATCGTTGATTGAGTTACCTATAATAACGGTTACCATCCTAGTGTCGGAATGGCACTATATGTGGCTTGGTGAGATAGGGAGTGTAGGACTCTCCTGTGTTGAAATAAATCGAGTGAGAGTGTTGTACTAAGACTTGAAGATTATGCTTGAGATGGCTGAGAAGATCGAGAGGATCCGAGGCAATATGTATTTTGAGGGTCACACCGGTGACTGGTGTTGGTCGAGCTTCGAAATCTCAGAAGTTCGCCCGTGTTCTGTAGTTATATCAGAGTGGCGCAGCGGAGGCATGGGAGGAGTAACATGTTAGACTGTTTTTCTGTTGTCGCTGTGAATTGGCATGATATGTTTCATGTGTCTTAGTCGAGAAAGTACATTGAACCAGGTGGATGATGTACAAGTGAAAAATATTTCGATTGTTGAGGCATTGCTAGTTCGTTTTGGCGAGCGAGGAACAACTCCGAAGGGAGGAGATATCTTTGGTGAAAGTAGTATGGGGAGGTGCTGCAGAAGGCAGTGTGACCTGAGAATTGGAATAAAAGATGCGGGGAGCGTATCCGGAATTATTTCCATCAGATAATTTTCGAGGACGAAAATAATTAAAGTGGGGGAGAGTTGTAACACCCATTTTAATTATTTAGTTATTTTATTATTATTTTAAATATTATATGTTGATGTGCCCTTTTGTAGGGTGTATTTGATGATGTTTGGTGGGTGTCCCTGAGATGGGAGGATCATTGGTGGTAATTTGGTGAGTTTATAATAATATAAGAAATAATAGTAATATTGGTGGTGGTATTATTATTATTATTATTATTATTATTATTATTATTATTATTATTATTATTATGTTATTTTTATTAGTTATTATTATTATTATTATATTATTTTTATTAGTTATTATTATTATTGGGATAAGAAATAAAAAGGAAAATAGAATATGAAGGGATGGGGGAAGTATTAGAGAAAATAACACGATAGAAAGATGGAAGAGAGAAAGAGCGATAGAAAGAGAGAAGAGGAAAGAACGAGAGAAGTGAGAAGAACGAAGGAAAAAGGGAACGAAGAACGGAAAGAAAAGAGGAGGCCAAGAGACCAAATCCAGGAAGAATTTCATCGATCAACCGATTAACAAGGTAAGGGGGGAAAAACTTGATTGGGAATGGTATATACATGTATAGGGTAGTGGGGATTCCTTAACCCCGTAGGAATGTATTGTTGATGAAGTTTTATATTGACATGCTATTGATTGTTGAGTTATGTTGATGTTGATGGATTGAAATATGTTGAGTGTTGGTGAATTGTTGTTTTTGGTTAATTTGGCGTATAGGTTGGGTTTACGGTTTTAGGGAAGTTCTGTGTGACCTTTTTGATGTGTCGATAGATTGTTTAAGTGATGACTTTGGAATAATATGTATATGATGATGTACGAATGTTTGATGTTGCCATTGTTGATTGACTGTTGGTGTTGGTTTGGTTTGAGTAAGGTTCAGAGTAACTCTAAAGTGTCGGTAGTGTGCCGTAATGTTGATCTGGAGTAGAATTATAGGAAGATTGATAAGCCTAATATGCATTGGTCGTAATACGGATAGTATAGGAAGTGGATGTTATAGAATAGGCTTGAATCAGAGAAGAGTGAGAATTCTGAACTGTGAGAACTTGAGAAGTCGCAGGCAACTCGCTAGCACTTCGCTTAGCGAGAAGGCAGCGAGTGTTCGCTAGGTGCTCGCCTAGCGAGTGAGGTAGCGAGTGAGTCTAGTAGGTTCTGTTTGCCTTCGCGAGGAGGTTCGCCAAGCGAACAGGTAGCGAGCATTCGCTGGGAGCTCGCCTAGCGAGGGTGTAGCGAGCGTAGCAGAATGGGGTTTTTCTATGCTGTTATACTGTGTGCGCTAAGAGTGTAGTGCCTTTGGACTTTGTTGATTATAGGGGAGATGATTGAGTGTTATAGAGTGAGTACTCGGTGATAGTATGTGATTTCCGTTACTAATTATTTAAATGGATAATTAGTTGGTGTATGAATCATGCGGAGCATGGTGTAGTGGTCAGTAGGATCGTGTATTCCCGAGTGGTGGGACGTGTTTATATCTTGGTGATAAAGTATGAACTTGTTTACTTGGTGATGGTACTCGTTTTCCTTGATATTGTTGGTGAACAATTGGTTAACGTATATGTATGTAGTGATCAGTAGGATCGTGTGTTCCCGGGTGTTGGGATGTGGTTATATATGGTGTTATAGTATGAATTTATTTACTATCCGATTGATTTATATGGTGTTGGTGTAATATATCTACACATATATGCATTGATGTATGATGATATGATCAGGAGGATCGTGTGCACTTAGTGTGCCTAAATATGATAGTTATGCATTGGTGTGTGCATATCATGGTGTTTTGGTGGGATGAATCATGTCTCAGGAGGAGCGTAAGTGATTCATCCGTACTCCTTGGTGGAGAATGGTGGGGGATAGATCATGTCTCAGGAGGAGCGTAAGTGATCTATCCAGGTTCGATTGAATGAACCAATGAGTCGGTACCGCATGCATGGTGTTGAGTTGCATATTTGCATTATAATATGTTATATTGTAATTTGAACAGTAGGTTCGTTATATGGAGTTGTTGGGGTGAATATTGGTGTGTTGGTGTGTTTTACTACCTTGTTTACATGTATTACATTACCAATATATTTTTGATCATGTTTTCTCACCCCTTGGTTGTTGTTGTGTCTGTGCTTCTCCGGAAGTACAGATAATCCAGGTACTTAGATAGCTTGAATGGTGGTGTGCCAGTCGAGTCTAGGATGCTCTGATACGTAACACGGGATATGGGTGTTTTAATTGTTTTATGTCAAACTTATTGTAATCCTGTGACGTATCACTTTTTTTTTGTGAATTATAATAATAAAGATTTTACGAAATTTGGCGGATGGCCGAGAATGTTGGAATAATGTTTTCCGCTGTATTATTTTTGAGAATAATTAATAAAGTATTTTTATAAAAATTTGGTGATGTGATATCCCACTATTTTGGGGAAAACTCTGATGTTTATTTATAATGTTTATATTTTATTTAATTTGGGAAGTGGGGTGTTACAAGGAGCACATCGTCAATATGAAAAAGTTTTTCGATACCAGACGACTGATTGATCAAAGCATAACTGTTGTATGATCTGAGGATACGAATAAACTGCTGAATTGTCTGAACACCGCTGCTAGATTAATGCCCCTGAACTGATCACAGAGTAGTTCACGCGCCATATGAGGCTGATAGAAAACATGGCTTATGCTTCGCATGCATATGCGTATGCTTGAATTTTTCTATGACGTAATGCTCCATTCAAGATGGAAATGCTACGCATTTTGAAAATGAAATGTAAGTATGATGCAAATATGATGATGCATGCAATATGCTAATGCAGGCTCGGGCTGCTGGAGAAAGTCGGGTACAGAAAACCACTTTAGCAAAATAAATGCTGAAGACGAAGCCCACTCCGCTGGGGATAACCCGAATATTACAGAATCATTCCAGCAAAATAAATGCTGGAAGAGTGAACTCAACTCTGTTGGGGGATTTGGGAACTTAACCGAACACCTCCTTGAAGTAACACCCTGCTGGAGAATATAACTCTGTTGGGGAATAGCAGGTATACCGAGTATGATTGGACTCCTCTGGGGATAGCTCACCCATACCAATGAAAAATTGGACTTTGCTGGAGAAAATAGACGGAGTCTTCCTGCATACTGATGACAATTGGATTTGGAACTGATGCGCCAACACGGATGGGCCTCACGGTGATCGCCAACATGGCTTTGAACTTTTAGGCTATCTGCGATGGGTCAGGTACAACTGACGCTGGAAAACATTCTGTCTGAATACACAGCTTTCTGGTTGAAGAGTCAAGGAATAGTAACACAGCTTCCCGACATTCGCCTCGCATTCGAAAATTGGCTGAATCTGCTTGACTAGCTCTGAGTAACCCTGCTGATACGGAGAAGCACAACCCCTTTGCTTCTAATATGCCCCAGCCTGCGGGACCTCTGTGGGGATAGTCCTCGAGAGGAAATCTGCAAATCTGAGCCCTGATGGTCTGATATGACATGCCCCAGTATTCTGAACTTCGGAAAGATACTCTACATCAAATGCTTCTCGAATAACCTTTGCGCGCTTAAGATGGCCTGCCTCTGATTGCGACGATTTTGCCCCTGATTATCTGATTCAGAGTAGTGCCCTTGACTACGAGATACTTACCGAATCTCAACCTGATTGCCCCCGGATGACCGTCTTCGAAAGGCTGACCTGACTGGGGATCACTATAATAGCTTGCTCCTGCTCTCGGTACATTCGGGCGCTCTGTATTCTATCCTGTCCATTCTTTCCACTGTAGGAACACTTTCCTGCTGTCAAGCGCTTACTCGCAAGTAAAACAAGTTGTCCTGCGTAAAAGATATACTAATGCAACACATATGACAGCTTTGACATCCAATCTGTTCACTGGGAAAAGGAAAAACAATTTATGGCATATAATGCACAAAACATTTATCAAGAATATCAACATCAGTACCAACATGGTAAGAGAACCCTTTTAGGAGTCAGAATCGACGCGACCTTTACCGAAGTATGCTTTCGAAACAACCTGCTTCAATTAGGACTTTTGAAGGTTGTAACATGGTCAGGTTCACGGTTTTGAAAGAAAGGATAAAGGCTCAAAGTTTATTTTACCCCACCCACTCTCCTTGATGTTCTCCCATCCTACGTTCAGCTAATTCGACCTTAGCGCTCACCTCTCAGAGGCTGAAAGATAGGAATGATAGTTCGAGAAACTTTTGGATTTTAGAGTGACAGCCACGCACCTTTCGTCTTTGACACTTAGGGTCACACGGCTCGCATTTGATTTGAGGATTTTTTCTTTTTGTCCTCCTTTCATCCTTTTTCTTATCCCTAACTTTTGCCTGGACTGACTCTTTTCGAGTTTCTTTTGATTCTTTTAAGTCCAGCGGGATGCCCTCATTTTTGCCTAAGTCATTTGTTTTGAAGTTTTCTTGACTTAGCGGGCTTTTGATTCTTTTTGCCTTCTTTTTTCGAACGAGTCGTGTGACACTGGTTGTCCGACTCTTTGGGGAATGATGTGACTGTCTCACTCTTGATTTAACCATTGCGTTTTTTTAGGTACGACCTCTAGAGGTGTGATTGATCCTTGAACGGACACTCCTTTCACAACTTGGACGCTCGGCCAAATTAGCTAACACCTACCCTGCCCCAGGTTTAGAGATGGAGGGTTTTTCGTTCACAGAAAGAAATTCCTACTACAAGGCTCAAATGGGTTGACAAGGGATTATCTTCCTTATATCTCCGGTGTTTAGGGATTTGAAACAATGCCTGTACATCATCAGCAGGTTTTATCTCAAAAGCATACAATCGGAATTTTGCACGTCGTTCATTTTCGTCATCCTCCCCAGATTCCTCTTAACCAGGCGTTGGACATTTGTAAAAACAGTTAGTGAACACGAATGGATTTAATCAAAACATGCATATTTATTTCATTATCATCAATTGAATGAAAACAACAAGCTTTACAAACAAGATTGCAATTTAAACAGGAAAGAAACCACAAATGACAAAGAAAAATGCTAGCTTCCAAGAACCGGGCTTTCACATCTGTCCTGCTGCTGAACCAGCTATCTTCACAATCAGTTATTAGAGGTAACTCGCTGTTGTCCTGATCTGCTTTCAACAACCCTACCAACCTATAGAGCCCCTTCTCCTTCATTCAGATGATTTTGGGACCTTCTTGCCCGAAGCTGATTGCTGCACTGTCAAGTAGATCCTGCACTTTATGCTTGAAGGCCAGACAATCTTCAATGTTGTGCCCCTGTGCTCCTGAATGGAAATCACAGCGCCCTTTGATATCATAACCTGCTGGAGGCATTCCTGTTAGTGGGGGTAACTTCCTCTTCTCAACCAACTGCAATCGTAGCAACACCTGAAGAAGTTCGGCATATGGCATCGGAGGCGCACTAAATACCCTCAACGGCCTCTGATTTTGAGCTCCTCGCTGATTGGGATGCTGCTGCCTCGTCCACTGTTGAGATCGTTGCTGTTGCTGGTATCGGGTTGACGGTTGGACAACCTTTGTAGCAAATACGACATCGGTTTCTTGACTTTCACCGCACTGATTAAAACACTCCTTATGCTTAGCCATTTTCTTTCTCAGATCTGCCCCAGGAATAGGCAACAGTTGTGGGCATGGAGATTCTGACACCATGGAGTCCAGGATACGCTTCTGACCTACTGCAGCTTTAGAAACATCCGTCATCTTAGCATCGACTGAGACAGGAGCAATACGTACAGCTACGCCGCTTGGCGTGAATTCAATATCTTTCGAGTCAATCAGGTCTTGAACATTGTGCTTGAAAGCATGACAATCCTCGATGTCATGTCCGAGTGCCCCAGAATGAAACTCACATTGCTGACTGGCATCGTACCCATAAGGAAATGCTCCTGCTGGTGGTTCCAACGTTCTCTTTTCAACCCTTTTGAACCTCAATAAAGTCTGCAAGAGCTCAGCATACGTTGTAGGTGGCGCCTCAAATATCCTTTCTGGCTTCCCTTCCTGAATCCTCCATTGAGCTGGGTGCATCTTCTGTTGCTGTTGCTCAGGTTCCACAGACACAGGTGGCACGAGCTTCTTCACTGCGGCTTCAAATAGCTGATCATCCTCTTTCCTAAGCACATTCTTGACTACTTCCATGATCAAGCTCACTTGGGTCTTCAGCTGACTGTTTTCCTCTTTGAGAATCTTCTGTTCCAGACGCATCTCTTGCATGTCTCTCATCATCGGCCCCAGCTGGCTTCGGACTTCAATCAATTCAACCTGATTCTGTTCCATATCTCTGAAGGAATTCCTGCAACAAACTGGACGATGAGGAAATAAGACCCACGGTTCTGATGTACCTGTTAAATGATCATGCAATGCAGAAAGCAAACACATATTCATGACAAGACAAAGAGAAACTCAAACTATAAGCACCCAGACGAACATCTCCCACACATGTATAACCAACAAAAAGCAACACGTAGGCACAAACAAGTACGAATACAACGACCCCAGCCAGCAATCCTGGTGGTGGTCAGCCAACAATAGTGCACAAAAGCTAAATGGGTTAGGCAGAGAAAACAGATGCAACACCTGGCATAGAAACTTCTAGAAACTTCTCCCATATTCAACTGAACTCTCCGATTGACATTCTTCAGAATACACACTTCCCGAGGAGTCTTCCATGACATTAACTGACGAACCCACACAACTGGATGACGGAGAATCGTTAATCTGGACAAAACCCTGAGGCGTGATGCAAATACGGCTAGAGTCTAACAGATCTTGAACCTGGCTTCTAAGCACCTTACAATCATTTGTTGAATGCCCCTGTGCCCCAACATGGTACTCACAGCGGGCGCTGGCATCAAAACCTGGAGGATACGGCGGAATCACCGGCTTAGTCTCTTTCGGCACTATCAATCCACTTCTGACCAGATCTGGCAACAACTGACTGTACGACACCGGTAGCTGAGTAAACTGCCTTTCAGGTTTCCTTGGTCTTTGTGGGGCGTGCTGACGCGATCGACAATAGGATGACCGTTGACTTGAAGTGTCTGAAAACCGATCCTGAGATGCTAGAGATTCTGAGACGACGTCATTTCCTTCCCACTCTTCTTGAGAACTGACAATTGATTCATTCTTATCAACTGGGAAATAAGGAGCATCTCGAAGCTTTCCACTCTTGAGTCCTCTCTCAACAAGCTCTCCCATTCTCATTAGACCCACAAAGCTTGTGCAACCGAACAATTTGTCAAAATAATGGCCTTTCAGAGTACCCGAGAAGATGTCAACCATTTCTCTTTCCTGAAGCGGTGGTTGAACACTAGCATCCAATTCTTTCCATCTTCGCAAATACCCTCTGAATGATTCATTCCCCGCCTGAGATAATTCTTGCAGATGTACAAGACTAGGAGCCATATCCAGGTTGTAATCGTACTGCTTCATGAAAGCTCTGGCTAAATCCACCCATGATCAAATTTGATTACTCTCTAATTGCACATACCACCTCAAGGATGCCCCAGTCAGGCTATACTGAAAGCAATGGATCATCAATTGGTCATTTCGCACAAACGCAGTCATTCTTCGACAGAACATCATCAAATGCAGCTTCGGACAGCTAACTCCCATATATTTTTCAAATTCTGGCACTTTGAACTTGTAAGGCAACACCAGGTCAGGAACCAAACACATGTCTACAGCATCCAGGTTAACGGCATCTTTCGCTTCTAAGGCTTTAACCCTTTCTTCCAGTATTCGGAACCTTCTAGCACCTTCAAGAGCTCTTGAGTTTACAGTCCTGGCTACTGGGATATATCCGCGTGGATTCCTCTCAGGGAAAACAGCACCTTGATTACTAACAGGAGGAAAGCGGTCATTTCTGGCAACGAACTGCTCATGTCGATCTCGGTTTTCAACAGTGGGCTGTACAACTTGGTCTGCAGTCAGGTTGTTCGCTTATGGGAAGTCTTCCATAGAATCATACCGATGGGTGGACGCCATAGCAACCCTGTCAAGGTGTTAGGAGACTGGAAATCGTCTTCAGACATAGCTATCAATTACCTTGAACTGACTACACTGCTTGATTCTGAAATCTGCTCAAGTCTGCTCCAACCCCTTGGTCGTCCTCTGACAATCAACAGTTGCTCAATCCAAACTCCGGGTACTCACCACCAGGAAACAAAGGCTGGATCAGAACTCTGGCTAGCTGGAGAAATGCTATGCAATATGATGCGAAGATGCCTATGCAAATGCAATGCAACAAACACGGGATCACAGCCCCCACACAATCTAAATACTGCTGCACTGCTGACGGAGTACGGTTGCTCTGCAGAGAAGACCAGAATAACGGGTAGGTTGGAAGTCAAGTTTCCTGCATAAAAACCCCCCCCCCCCCCCCACTCACAGGTGTGGATATATATCTGACAAAGTACGGCATCCTATGCGGTCGTTAGCGTCACAGACTTTCAAAACTGACGATACGATTCCCAGAAGGAGTGGCATCATCAAGTCTTGAAGAGGCCTCACTTAGCTAACTTCCAAATGATCGATTCCCAGAGTCGACAATCCAACTAACCAGCAACCCGAGCCACCCAAAGGGTGGGACAAGAGGCCAACCAGAAGAACCTCGTCTGAGTGTAGATTTCGCAGGACACTAGGACATGCAAAGCATGTGCGCGCCCACTAATCTCTACTCTAAATCTAGGTGCACTCAAGCCCAGGTTCGGCTTATCTCTCATTCATAGAACACCTGTCACACCCCAACAGCAACAGATAATATCAATAAATAAACACCCAATAGACAAGCAAACAAGAGCTAGGATTGACTCTCTCTTAGGGGACGTTGGATCCCACCTGCATAAGAACTATCGCAGTCCTTAGCAGCCAGGGGACGTTGGGTCCCCAGCAGAGTCGCCAGCTGTCGCTACTGCGAAAATCGGCGCCGGCTGACAGAAGAGTCGCCACCGTGCGTTATTTATCCCAACAGAGGGAAAGGAAACGCTCGAAGTAAACCTCGCAAAAAACGGGGAAAAGGTATGGTCATCGCAACCAAAACCTGGGTTCGGGAGTCGGTTACGCAAGGGGAAGGTATTAGCACCCCTCACGTCCATCGTACTCGATGGGATCCACGCTTGCTTGGGTTGTCTAAAGGATGCAAACAATCTATCTACGGCTGCTAAATCTAAACGGAAAGGGAATTGACTCGATAGAGCGTCGCACTCTATGCCTACATATTCTCAAGAGAGAAAGTCAGAGTCAACGTAGTTCGGGACTACAGGGAAAATTGGCTCGCCAAGACCTCGCGTCTTGTGCCTACGTACTTCCACACTGCATGGAAGATCAGAGCTTTACGTAGTTCAGGCTAACTACGGCTAAACAGGGGTATTCTCACACAGCAGTGAGAAAAACAACTGGCTTCAAAGGTCGGGAACCTATGGGCAAAACTACGGCTTGGTCTCAAATGCACCAGGGCAAGTGAGAAAAAAAAGGGTAATCAATTAGTCGTCAGCGGGAAAGTCTCGATCGCACAGCAGCGAGAGAAAAAAAGTCAGTCGTTAATGTGCTCGCTAGGATATCGCATCCTATGCCTACATATCCTCGTCTGGTACGGGGAATCAGAGCAGTTGTAGTTCGGCTACTTCGGGACCACAGCTCAAATCTCGTTTTATTAACATTCTGAAAATGATTACAATGAGTGAATACTGGAACATAAGCCCCTAGGAAATACTATCCTATCCTATGAAGAAAAATCAAATGAGAAATAGCCCCCTAACAAGTGGGCTTCTAAACTATCCTAAAAGGAAAATAAACTCTATGAAGAAATGCACTCTAAAAATATTAAGTATACTTTAATATTTTTTCTCTTTTTCCTCCTTTTCTTTTCCAAAGTTCTTTTTTCAAAATACTTTTCCATATATTTTTTCATATTTTTTCTATATCTCTTTTATATTTTTCTCTATATTTTTCACTATTTTTCTCCATATTTTTCACTATTTTTCTCCCTTTTTCTTTTCAATATTTTCTTTTTCTATTATTTTTCCATAATATTTCTTTTCTTTTATTGTTTTTAAACAAAGAAAATAAGAAAACAAAAAATACAAAAGGGGAGGGGGTGCAATGGTTACATGGGAGTGATACAAGCAAAAAAAAACAAAAAAAACAAATGAATTGGGCCCAGCCCAGGTCCCTTCAACAAACACGGAGGGGGGTGTGCTGAGTGAACTGGGGGGTTAGTCTGGGAGGATCTCGTTGGGCCCAGCCCATTCTCATCAGAAAAAAACGTGAGGGGAGATGTCTCCAAAAAACGTAGTTGGGCCCTGAGGCCTACTCTCTTCCTCCTCACTTTCTCAACTCCCTTTCTGAAACCCTAGAATCCTTCCCCTTTTTCCCTCACAGCGCTGCCGTCCCCTTTCTCTGACTTCTCTCTGTTCAACCTTTCCTCTGTCACAAAACCCTCCTCACACAAGCCTCTCTGTTCAAACAAAAAAAAAACTCCTTCCCAACAACTCTTTCCTCAGATGCTATGTTCCCCTTCTTCGACTCTCCGTTCAGCCGTCTCTTGTCATTAACCCACAAAAGAAGAAGAAGAAGCTTTATTGACGCCCGAACAAAGCGAATCCTTGGTGCGCGTGACGATTTGGACCGATGACGATTGTTCTGGCGTTTTCTTGAAGTTCTATGAAGACAGTTGCAATTTTCTAGATCTTGAAGGTTCTTGGACGTTTGATGATCTCGCTGAAGAAAATGATGAAGTTCTTGAGGCTTCCGGAGCGGCACGTTGAAAATTTCTGGATTCGTTGGACCCTGTTGACGAACTGAAGCTGACGAAGCTTGATGTTGATCTTCTGGGAACGATGAAGCACGATAACACTCAAGGACCTTGATTTACGGAAGATCTCGAAAATCAGTGAAGATCTTTGTAGGCGTTGGTGATCGGAAAACTGTCTGAAAATTTATGAAGCTAGATGAATGTTCTTCATCGCTTATGGTGGAGTTGTGAAGATTCTGGGAAAACAAGTTGCAGATGATGAATCTTGACCGGAGATGGAGGAAGATGAATGGTGGTTTCTGGATTTGTTGATTGTGGAAGATGCGTGTTTATCGGGAGAGATGAAGAGAGGAACAGAACGGAATCTGGGTAAGAATGGGGTTTCCGGTGAGGTATGGTGGCCGGAAGTTGGATCGGAGGTTGGATGAGAGGAGGAAGAAGGAGGTAGGAGATGAAGGTTATCAGAATCTGGGTTTTTGGGTGTGGGAGGTTCTCCGGTGACCTTCACGGTGGTCGCCGGCCATGCAGGCCGGCCGGTGACTGACTCAGGCGAGGAACGGTGGAGTGGCGTGATGGAGACACGTGGGTGGAGAAGTGGGGAGGCGTGGCAGAGATAGTGGGGAGGGTGAACGCATGTGGGACGCGTGTCCCATGCGTGGCAGTGAAAGAGAGCCTCTGAGGGGTGAGGTGGTGTGGTGATATGAAGTAACGTGGGTCCATCCTCTCGAGCTTACACGTGGACTCTGAAGTTTTATAATGCTGAGAGATTCTGGATGCTTCTAGAAGAGTCTGGGAGATGCTAGAAACTGCTGGACATTGGACAGAAAAAACTGGACCTTGCTGGCTGCATTGGGCTGAACGAAATGAAATGGGCCCACCAAAGAAAACTGATAAAAACTCACAAAAAGCTGCATAATAATGGATTAAAACAAGATTAAAACTTAATTGAGAGCTAAACCTAATTAACTATTAAAACTCAATTAATTCTAACAATGAAAATTAAAACTACTCTAATTAATTTCTATAAATCCTAATAAACCCACTAATCCAAAAACTCTAATAATCCTATATTAAATTCTAAAAACTATATTATTTATATCTAAAAACAAACATTTAATTTCTATTAAACCTATATTATTTATTAAAAGAAAATCTATTACTCTAATAAAACTATTAAAAAAACTATATTTTCTATTAAACTCTATTTACTAATAAAAGAAAAAATCTATTATTATTCTATATCTAAAATTAAAAACAATTAATTTCTATTAACAAAACTATTTATTTAATAAGAAAAAAAACTATATCAAAAAAGATTAAAAAAAACTATTAAAACTATTTAAAAGACCATTAATATTCTAAAAAATTCTATATTATCCTAAAAAATCTATTAACTCTTAAAATGATTAAAAATCTATTTAAAATATCTATTAATAGCTAATAAAATCCAGAAAAATCATAATAATTCTCGAAGGAACAAAAATAGCACCGAACGACAAATAACACTGCGAGAGCGCACAAAAATAGCCGGTAAAAATAAACGGGCACCGAAATGTCCCTAAAAATAACAGCGCGAGCTGAAAACACTGGAAATAGCACGACTGCTCAAAAAATACGATTCTACCTATCTAAATTGATTAAAAACCACCTGAAACACGAGACGAGAGCTGTGATCCCGATAAAATCAAAACAAATAAAAAATGCACTGTATGCGATATGCAGATGCGAATGCAGTCATGCGTCGAAACATAGAGCCAGATACGAGACCCGGTTGGTCAAATTTTGGGGTGCAACACCTTGCCCATGTGGTTTGTGTTTGCTTGATAGCATTTCATTTCCTCTGTATGATTGCAGTCACTGATATCTTGCTTGATAGCACTTTATTTTATTTCTTCTGTATGATTGCAGTTATTCATATCTGGCTTGAGGTTGAAATGAGCTTGTGGAGGCTGATGTCCCACACACATTTCCTCCCTGACTTGCATTGCATGCATTTTACAGTCGTTTACTGTTTACTGTTTAAGCTGATGCTTTATCTATTTCTGTTTATCATTGACATGATCCCCTAGGAATCTCACTTCCTTTGACAAGGAAGTGATGATTAGAACTTTAGGTTGAAACCTATGCATGATAACTTCTAGGAGTTCCCTGTTTCAAACCTCAATCATAGGATGAATCCTTGGCATGACAACATTAGGACTTGATAGTCTCCCTTTAGTTGAGCCTGTTCTCTTCTCATCTCAAAACAAATTAAGATACAGTAATAAAGGTTAACTGACGTCGTACGTTACGAGCCTTAAGCTATCTGAGAAAGGGTTGTCGGAGAGTTTCTTTTCGACAGCTTGGATGTTTAGTATGGTACCCTTTGGGTGACATGCGACACATTCACTCTCAGGTCATAGTCTCTAGTGCGATACTAGTTGCAAACAACCATAAAAAACAGTTCTTCCGTAAAAGACAGAAAATAAACTTCAAACCTTTTTGCCCCGTGGGCCCATAATTCAAAGGAAGCTTTTCTGAAGAAAAGAGTGTCGTTAACTCCCAGTTCTACCGCAAACGGTAACGCTTAAGTCTCCAAGGGTCGAGCTGCGTACATCCAACTGCTGGAACTGTTTGTTAACCCTACTCGATAAAACAGATGAATCTGAATTCCCGTAATCCGTATTATCCCGAACTACGTAAGCTCTGATCTCTCAAGCCTATTGAGAGTACGTAGGCACAATACTGACATATTGGCGAGCCACCTTCCCCGTAACCCGTAGTTAGCCGAACTACGTTGACTCTGATTTCTCATTCTCTGATGAGAATACGTAGGCATAAAGTGTGACGCTTTGCCGAGTCATTTTCTTTTTTAAGCCACCCTTGATAGGTAGATAGATAAAACCAACCTGTAGACAAACCAACAAGCGTGGATCCCATCGAGTACGATGGACGTGAGGGGTGCTAATACCTTCCCCTTGCGTAACCGACTCCCTAACCCAGACAATGGTTGCGATAACCTTGTCTTATAGCTTTTTCGTCAGGTTTTTCCGATCGTTTCCTTTCCCGCTCTGAGGAATAAATAACGAAAGGTGGCGACTCTTCTGTTTTGCCGACACCTTATTTTCGCAGAAGCGACAACAATGTGAAAAGGTGGACAGGTTGATCAGCGATGAGGTATTCGTAGGCTCCTGGTCCTAAGGTACCTAAGATACGTCTGTTGAAGCAAAATTGGATGTCCATTGATCTGAGGTTGCTGAAACGAATGGCTCTATTCAGGTGGTACCTCAAGCCAATTTTGTGGGCAATCATGGTGACTAAGCCTCCTATTAAGATGGGTGAATGAGGTTCCTGATTAAGGCGTGTGAATGCCCTCATCATAAAAGGGACAGCATTGACAAGGCGGCCTTGTGAAGCACAGAAAAGGATGAACAACTCTTCCTTGGAAACTGTTGTAACGTTTTCCTCCTTCCTAAAGAGGGTATGGGCTAAAATCCTATGAAAGTAACGGAGTGCTGGATTATGTATCTCGTTATTGTGCATGTCATTAGGTTCAAGGTGATAGTTACCCGTGATGGTACCCTAGAATTGTTCTAACTCGAAATCAAAATCCTCTTCAGTGTTGGTAAACACATAAGGTCCGCTAGGGAATCCTAGGATGTTAGCTAACGACGTACGGTTGTGGGTGTGGTCCATTCCAAACATTCTAAAGGTTATCAGCTCTTTGGTGGATCCATAGCCATGTTCGGGTAAGTAGCTTAAGGAGCTAAGGAATTCGAACGTGAGTTCGCGGTAGGTAGCGAATCGGGTCTTTAGAGCAGTTTGCTCCCAGCCTAATTGGTTAAATAGATACTGAATGCTATCCTGGATTCCTAGCTTATCCATGGTGGATCTATCGTAGTACAGAGTCGAAGCGATGCTTCTCTGAGTCAGTGCCTCAAATCTGGCCTTGTGAGCTAGTCCTCTAAATACAACGGTCGTAACGTCGATGTCAGCCATACTCGAAGGTTAGTCGGATAAAAACGGGAGAAAGGTAGGACGACTTTAAAATCCTGGAAAAGTTGAGATCACATTTACTCAGATTAGATTTTTAAGAAGTAAAAGGTGATAAAAGAAAGAAAAATAAAATAAAATAAATAGTAGAAAATAAGAAAATAGAATTTTATGGAAATTCTAAGTTAAAATGAAAACATAGTTTCAATAAATTTAGAAGGGAAAAACGGGAAAAATTGGGTTGCCTCCCAATCAGCGTTGTTTTTATCGTCAAGAGCCTGACGATAGCTTAGTGATAAGCTATTCGGGGGTTTGAGCGGGAAGCTCGAGCAATTGCACACTGCTCACGTGGTGGCTGTTTTCGTTTTGATTATAATGCTTTAAACGCTGTCCGTTTACTATAAACGGTGCATTGATTGTATTGCTAATTTCAACAGCTCCACTTTTAAGGATTTTGGTTACCTCAAAAGGTCCAGACCATCTAGATTTTAATTTTCCAGGGAAAAGTTTTAATCTTGAGTTGAATAGGAGCACGATATCTCCCACACTGAATTGTTTCCGGATCGAACGTTTATCATGCCATTTCTTGGTTCTTTCTTTGTAGATGCGGGCATTCTCATATGCGTCCAACCTGAGCTCTTCCAATTCGTGAAGGTTCAAGATTCGTTTCTCTCCTACCGCAGTGTAGTTGAAGTTCAGCGTCTTAATAGCCCAAAAGGCTTTATACTCTAATTCCACTGGCAGGTGACATGATTTTCCGTAAACCAATTTAAATGGTGTGGTACCTATTGGCGTCTTAAAGGCGGTCCTATAGGCCCATAAAGCTTCGTTCAGTTTTGATGACCAATCTTTCCTGGAGGTTGCAACAGTCTTTTCCAAAATTTGCTTTATTTCTCTATTCGAAACCTCCACTTGTCCACTAGTTTATGGATGATACGGTGTAGCTACACGGTGTTTGACTCCGTATTTGGAGAGGAGTTTGTCAAATATTCGCGATATGAAGTGCGAACCACCATCACTGATGACGAGTCTGGGCACACCGAATCTAGGAAAGATTGTGTTTCTAAAGAGTTTGACGAATACTCGTGCGTCATTTGTTGGAGCGTCAACGGCCTCTATCCATTTGGATACATAATCGACAGTGATGAGTATATATTTGTTTCCAAAAGAGGACGGGAAAGGTCCCATGAAGTCTATTCCCCAGACGTCAAAGATTTCTACTTCTAAAATTCCTTTCTGAGGCATTTCATCGCATCGTGAGATGTTGCCGGTGCGTTGGCATCGGTCGCATTTGAGTACCACGATATGGACATCCTTCCAGAGGCTGGGCCAAAATAGGCCAGATTGTAGAATTTTAGTGCACGTCTTTGAAGTACTAGCATGACCACCATAAGGTGCTGAATGGCATTGGGAAATGATGTCTTTTATTTCTTCCTCTAGGACACAGCGACGGTATATGTTGCCGGCGCCTCGTTTGAAGAGTAGAGGTTCGTCCCAATAATAATGCTTTAAGTCGTGGAAGAATTTCTTCTTTTGTTCATAAGTTAGGTCTGGTGGAAGCACGCGTGCGGCCAAGTAATTAACGATGTCGACATACTAAGGCAAAGTGGCTTGGGCATAGACAACTTCTACAGTTTTTTCGAATTCTGGTTTTTCCGAGGTTAAGTTGGACATATCGCTTTCCAATTTGGCTATCAGACGTTCGTAAGGAAAATCGTCATTGATAGGCACTGATTCTTGTTTAATGCCATCTATTCGGGATAAGTGATCTGCAACTACGTTCTCGGTCCCTTTCTTATCTTTAATTTCTAAGTCGAACTCTTGTAATAATAGGATCCATCTCAATAGTCTTGGTTTGGCGTCCTTTTTGCTTATTAGGTACCTAATGGCAGCGTGATCTGTGTATATGATTATTTTGGCTCCTACCAAGTAGGAACGAAATTTGTCAAGTGCAAACACAACTGCTAGAAGTTCCTTTTCTGTCGTGGCGTAGTTCATTTTGGCAGGGTATAAAGTTCTACTGGCGTAGTAGATTGCGTGAAGCTTCTTGTCTTTCCTTTGTCTTAGAAATGCGCCTACATCATAATCACTCGCATCGCACATGATTTTGAATGGTAGCCGCCAATATGGGGGTTGCATGATTGGTGCGGTAATGAGCGCTGTCTTTAGAGTTTCGAATGCTTCTAAGCATTCTTTTTCGAAAACGAACTCGACATCTTTCATTAGCAAACCTGTCATAGGTTTTGTGATTTTCGAGAAATCTTTTATGAATCTTCGGTAGAATCCAGCGTGTCCTAAAAAGCTTCGTATTTCTCGTACGATTTTCGGAGGTTGAAGATCCTTTATGATCTCTATTTTAGCTTTGTCAACCTCAATCCCTTTCTCAGATATGACGTGTCCCAAAATGATGCCTTGTCGGACCATGAAATGGCATTTCTCCCAATTAAGGACAAGGTTCACTTTAGCGCATCTTTTGAGTACCATTTCTAAATTTGACAGGCAGCTTTCAAAGCTTTGTCCGCATACAGAGAAGTCATCCATGAACACTTCCATGATGTCGTCTATGAAATCCGCAAAGATTTCCATCATGCATCTTTGGAAGGTTGCTAGAGCATTGTATAGTCCGAACGGCATTCGGCGATAAGCAAAAGTGCCATAAGGACAGGTGAATGTTGTCTTTTCTTGGTCATCGGGGTGAATAGGAATTTGAAAGTATCCCGAATAACCATCTAGATAGTAGAAGTACGAATGTTTCGCTAGTCTTTCCAACATTTGGTCTATGAAAGGTAAAGGGAAGTGATCTTTCCGAGTCGCCTTATTCAGTTTTCTGTAATCGATACACATCCTGCTTCCGGTCACAACTCTTTGGGTTATCGATTCACCTTTCGTGTTCTTCACTACAGTAACGCCTCCTTTCTTTGGCACTACGTGCACTGGGCTGACCCACTGGCTGTCGGAGATCGGGTATATGATTCCTGCGTCTAGTAACTTTTTTACCTCGTCTTTGACTACGATGCTTAGGATCGGGTTTATCCTTCTCTGATGTTCTCTTGAAGTTTTGCAGTCTTCCTCTAGCATGATATGGTGCATACAGATGGAAGGACTTATTCCTTTTAGATCACTTATATTATAGCCTAACGCAGTTGGGTATTTCCTTAGGACTTCTAGTAATTGCTCAGTTTCTGACTGTCCTAAATTTGTGTTGACTATTACTGGTCTTTTGAATTCTGTGTCTAAGAATTCGTACCTAAGGGTTTTAGGTAGTTCTTTAAGTTCTAAAGCTGGGTTTTTCGGACCTGGCATGTGATTTGGAGTTAGTGCTAAGATCTCGCTCAGCCTATCATCTTTGTATGGCGCACGCCAGTTGTCGTCTTCATGAATAGCAGGGATTTGGATCTTCATGATTTCAGAATATGTAATTTATTCCTTCTCTAATTCTCGTATGCATTCGTCAATGACATCTACTATATAACAGGTGTCATCTATAGCTGGTGCCTTCAAGAACTTAGTAAGGATGAACTCTATCTTTTCTTCTCCTACTTCTAATGTTAGCCTTCCTTTCTTTACGTCTATGATAGCTCCGGCTGTCGCTAGGAACGGTCTTCCTAGGATGATTGGGGTAACAGAGTCCTCTTTGATGTCCATGATTATGAAGTCGGTTGGGATATAGAATTTGCCTATGCGTACTGGAACGTTTTCCAGCACACCGACGGGATATTTGACTGATCGGTCAGCCAATTGCACGGACATTTTAGTTGGTCTTAGTTCTCCCATATTCAGCTTTTTGCATATAGATAAGGGCATGACACTTATACTGGCTCCTAGATCGTATAGAGCTTTGTTTATGACGAACTTTCCTATGACGCAAGGTATGGAGAAACTACCTGGGTCTTTTAGTTTAGGAGGCATGTTGTTTTGAATGATTGCGCTACATTCGGCAGTAAGTGTAACTATTTCGTTATCCTCGATTTTCCTTTTGTTAGACAAGATTTCTTTAAGAAACTTAGCGTATGACATCATCTGAGTTATCGCTTCTGTGAAAGGAATAGTGATATTTAGTTGTTTCAGAAGTTCAACGAATTTCTTAAATTGTCCTGAAGTTTTGGAATTTATGAATCTTTGAGGATAAGGAATCAGTGGTTTATATGGCGCTGGAGGCACATATGGGTTTTCATCTTTGGCGGCCTTTTTCTCGTCACATTCCCTCTTTTCTGTTTCAGACTCCTTTTCTGTTGGTTTATCAGATTTCTGATGCATGGCTAAATCTTCATTCCTAGGATCTGTTGGGCCTTCCAATTCTTTTCCACTTCTCAATATGACAATGTTTGCATGACCTTTCGGATTAGGTTCTGGTTGACCTGGAAATGTCCCAGCTGGTGCGGCTGCAGAGGCTTGTTATTGAGCCACTTGTGATATCTGCGTTTCGAGCATTTTATGATGGGTGGCTAAAGCGTCTACGTTTCCGGTCAGCTGTTTAATCTGCTTGCTAGTGTGTATGTTTTGATTCAGGAATTCTTTATTTGTTTGAACTTGAGTAGCTATGAAATTTTTCCATCATCACTTCGAGATTTGATTTCCTAGGGGCAGTCTGGGCAGCAGCAGCTGGTTTCTGATATCTTGGCGGAGCAGCTGGTGCTTGCAAGGCATTATCGCTCTTGTAGGAAAAGTTTGGGTGGTTCCTCCATCCTGGGTTGTAAGTATTTGCGTAAGGATTTCCTTGAGCGTAGTTTACTTGGTCTAGTGGAATTCCTGCCAATAATGGGCACTCGGGCGCATTATGAGTGGCGATTCCACATAACTCGCAATTTGGAGTTACAGCAGCTACGGTTGCAGGTGGGGTTACGGTCAGACTGTCGATTTTCTGCGCTAGAGCATCCACCTTAGCGTTGAACTTTTCAAGACTGCTGATCTCGTACATCCCACCTTTTTCTGCGGGTTTCTCTGATGGAGTTCTTTCACCTCCCCATTGACAGTGGTTCTGAGACATGTTTTCGATAAGTTGATAGGCTTCGTCGTATGGCTTATCCATAAGTGCACTGCCTGCGGCGGCGTCTACCGTTAATCTGGTATTATATAGAAGCCCATTGTAGAAAGTATGGATTGTCACCCAGTCTTCTAAACCGTTGTGAGGACATGCTCTCATCATATCCTTGAACCTTTCCCACGCTTCATAGAGAGATCCAACATCTTTTTGTCGAAATCCGTTGATTTGAGCTCTAAGCATAGCAGTTTTGCTTGGCGGAAAGTATCTTGCTAAGAAAACGTTCTTCAACTGTTCCCACATCGTAACGGAGTTGGATGGTAAGGATTGTAACCAAGTCCAAGCTCTATCTCTAAGGGAGAAAGGAAAGAGACGAAGTCTTATTGCGTCTGGAGTTACTCCATTTGCCTTCACTGTGTCTGTGTATTGCACAAACTTCGTTAAGTGTTCATTCGGATCCTCAGTTGCATTTCCTGAGAATTGATGTTGTTGTACAGCTGACAGCAATGACGGTTTCAGCTCGAAATCATTCCGATTGATAGCGGGGGCAACAATGCTACTTCGAGGTTCCAGCTGAGATGGGGTAGCGTAGTCCTTCAGCGGTTTGTTCTGAGGTCCGTCAGCCATCTTTGATTCTTCAACAGGAGGATGAGCTAGAAGATCAGGAATATTGTGTTTTCGTTGATATTCGAGGATGCGTCTTCTTAAATGTAAGAAGCACTCTAGTTCGGCGATTGTAGGTTGTAAGATGTCGCCTTGTGAGCGAGTACTTGGCATACAACCGAAGAACGAGTAGAGGGAGAGAGAGTAGTTAACCTAGTCTATACTGTGTAACAAAGGATTACACTATTGACTAAACGGGTCCCCGACAACGGTGCCAAAAACTTGATCACGACTTTCTATGTCTAACTGAACTAACTGCAAGTGCACAGTCTATCGCGTAGTAATATAAGATATAGATCCCACAGGGACTCGTAATCAAGCTAGTATTTTTGGGTGTTACTGTGTTTAGCTAGGTTTGTATGGTTTTAGGGGAATAAAAGCAAAATAAGTGTGTAAACTATAGGGGAACTAAGAACGTTACTTAAGGTATAAATGCTTGAATCGGTATGCAATATGTTGGTTCTTCAAGGATTCGACAAGTTACCGGTGTTTTGGGTGTTTTCAAAAATAGTTTAAGAAGAAAATGACGGTTTAAAGATCTTTGTCTCACGATGGTTGTTGACGCTAGTCGCAACTCTAAGGAGAAACGTATGTTGTCGCTATCCCGTTCGCGGTTAAAATTACTTTTTGAAAACCATTAAGCTCTAATCCTTTTTAAAGCGATGTCGCTGTTTTTAAAACGAATGCTTAGTTTTTACTATCTGGACCTAACCTCAGCTGTCGCTTGTTGGTTCGTACCTTTATGAATTTCCCACTGTCGTGGCAAAACTACTTTTAAATAAGTTCTCGCTGTCGCGACGAACATTTATTTTAGAAAAATCTATTTAAAAACTAAAGCCATAAATAAGTTTGAAAAGGAAAGTATACACCGGTTATTATCGAATCCCATCTGACTACCTATTACATACCGATTACTTTAATTTAGCCGGACATGGAATATAAACTAAGAACACGTAAACAATGGTAGAATATATAAACATGCATCATAATGGGAAATAGAATTCAATTAACGATTATAATAAGAACCTGTAAATAATTCAATTGGCCTTTGGGAAATCCTCCAAAATGTCGGCAGGATTTAGTCTTGATGCCAATTACTCGTACAGAATAGAATTTGAAAAGTAAAACACAATTGCAAGGAAAGGAAAGAAAAGGGAAACAATAAGAAATCTTGAAACTCAAAAATTGCTCTGAAAATAAATTGGCAGCACTTCGTGTCTTCAATGCAACCCCCTTTTTCTGGTACCAGCTCCCTCCTTTTATAGATGGAATTTCCAACGGTTAGTTGCCTCAGGAAGTGGGATTGATCTCAGAAAAAGTAGGAGCTAGTGGTCCACTCCTTTTGGTATTTGAAAGCATTTACAGCACGTGCAGGACTTCTGCACTTTTTGTCTGCATGACGATCGTCATGGGTTTTGACGGTCGTAATGGGCTTGTGACGACCGTCACATTAACAAAATTCGTATTTGCTGTTTTTGGTCTATTTTTCATCTGGTTTTCATCTATAATTGCTTGTTTTCTTCATCTTGCTTCATTTGAACATGAACTTTGAATACCTGCAAAATACTAGACAAATAACGTGGAAAAACCCGAAATCAGAGTGAAACCAGTCACTGATTAGTAAAAATGTATGTCATTATATATATACGATTTTGCGTTATCAAGATGCAAATGTGACAACATACTCATGCAATGCAAAAAGTTTCATGGAACTCAAAATATTTACAAACATCAAGATATACCAAAAATTTCTTTCATTAACCATCAATTTGAATTGCAACATGTCAGTACTTCTTACAAGAGTCTTAAACAGAGAGCTAAATAAAAGCTAACAAAAGTCCTAAAGAGGTTCTCTGGACAGCTTCGAGTTGAGCTTCTCAATCTCCATTTCCATCTGGGCTTTCTCGAGGATAAGCTTCTCCACAATTAGCTTCTACGGAGTCAACTGAGGACTAAGTGAAGATAAATCATCTGATACTTTTCTCTTCTTACAAGAGAGAACTTCTTTATTCTTCAACCGTAGTTGTTTCTGAAATTCTGCATTTTTCGACAACCACTTGATGCTTGTGCTCCCATGCTTCTCTGTTTATTGTGCTTTGCTCAAAGCGACTCCCAAACGTGTAGCCTTAACAATATCTTTCTCCATGTGGTCTTTCCCCATGATTGGAAAAGGAGATTCGTCAAGAATGAGCAATCCAACCAAATAAGAGTTTTCCTTTAGTGGGTATTAGTTGATAGTCGGAAAAGTGAAACGATGATAGACTGGATCATAGAACTGGAGAAGCATGGAGAGGAGTCCATTATCCACCTTTATATTCAACAATAACAACAGTTTCCCATATATTTTTGAATCCCTCTGGATCTGTCACCAAGGTACCCAACCTCTTTAGGTCATCCAAGTTAAAACTCTTGTAAGTGTACTTCAAAGTTTCTTTCTTTTACTGTTCATAACAACCTTGATGTTTACAAACAAAAGTCTGAGTTCCATGAAACTTTATGATATGATGTTTATGAATGCAAAAATGCACAAACACAGGCAAATGCAAATATCACATATGCGCAAACACAAGCCTAGGTTTAAAGGACGAGCGTGGATCCAAGGTCTACCCATCCCCAAAAAGGTGTGTAATAGGGATTTCAAACCTGTAGAGCAGGGTTCTAAATGGTTCTCAGAGTCATCAACCCATCTTTCGGATATTATCAATTTCCCAAATTACTTGGTAATCGATAATATTCTCAAGAGAGTCTCGTCTAAGTGTAGTATCGCGTATCAACTATTTCGGAAATACTTCCTTATAGCCATCGCACTACGTCCTAGTAAGGCCAAAGTGGGGTAGAATGTAATCTAAAAGTCCACAGTGTCATGGGCTCCTTCGTTGAAAGTAGCATTATTTTCACGAATACTCGATCAACAATACTAAACTCTCAAGAGGGCCTACACTGAGCGGTGGTTTCTCAAATTAGCTTGGTCGGGAATCAACTCCCTATAAGCCTCCTTATATATACCACCATCCTATCATAATTGCACTCAAGTCCGGGTATAGGACCGTCTCACCACTCAAAAGGTCCCAAAATCCAACACTCGAACAAATATACACAAATATACATGTAAAGCAAATATTCACAAATATAGCACATGAACAAACAAAATAGGCTAAACCCTCAAGTTTTAAACATCCCCAGTGAAGTCGCCATTTCTGTTGCGGTGAAAAATGGATATCAAGCTATTAAATTAACTTGAATCTTAATTCTTTTACAACCGAACTTTATTTTATCCAAAGGAAAGGTCTAAAGAAAGAAAAAACTTTTTCGCGATGTAACGACAACGCTTAAGAGATTCGGGGATCGGGGGTTGGTTATACCTAGGGAAGGTGTTAGCACCCTAAGCATCTGTAGTACTATACAGGAACCTTTTGTTTGATTGCTTGCTAAGTTTGTGAAATGTGCTATGGTTTGGGGAAAGGTAAGGGATAGGTAAAGACCTAGATGGTTTTCTAAGTTTGCTCGCAAAGACATCGCATCTTCTGCCTACGTATCCTAACTAGGATAGAATCAGAGCAATCATAGTTCACCTCACAAGGGATAAAGAACACTTGATGATGATCAAGGTTCAAGGGGGAGACAAACATGATAATGTTTGTGTGGAGTTTGACAAAACTCCCTAATCTAGATTGTAATACTCAAAGGGAAAGTAAGAAATCATGACAATGATTCTTACATAGAGTTGACAAACTCTATCCTAGGGTTCTAGTTGAAGAACACTCCTAGTACAAGTGGGCTCCTTAGACTTAAAGCAGAGTCTAATGACTTCTAAGTTAAGGTTAAAGTGACTTAACAAAGTCAAGAAAGGGGTAAATGAGCTATCCATGACATGAGGGTCAATGGAAAGACTTTTCCTTTGGAAGGAGAGAGGGGAGGCAACTAGGATGAGAGCTAACAAGCTTCATCGCTTGGGGAAAGAAAACACTTAATCAAAGTACTAAATATGATGAAGATAAAGGCATGGTGACAACCAATAAATGATCATGTTAAAAGTAAACACAAAATAGGCATTGATGACAATCAAAGCAAATGATCAAGCAAGAAACGTGACGACAGATCAAGCACAAGTAAATTCCTCAGAGGAAGCAAAATAAACAATGGTAACAACCCAAAGACACAATACTAATATGTTGACTAACATTTAAGGATATGAGTGTAAACAAATATTAAAACATACACAGGTATAACAGGAAAGAAATTCATCAGCATACGCGATAACGATCACGAAACGTACTTAACTTGCAAGTGGTCAAAAGGGATGAAAAATTGGGCAAACATGGAATTTTAAAATATGGCATGAAAGTAGACATAAAAAAACACAATGCAAAAAGAATGGACTCAAAATGATAAAAAATGAGTGAGATGTGATTTTTGGAAGTTTGGTAAAATAATGGTGAAAAACCACAAAAGGGTTGCCCTCCTCAGGGGTCGAACCCAGGTTCACATGGTCAAAGGCGCTTTTGGTGACAAGTTGGTTACCACTAGGGTGGCTGTACATCCATTGATGAAGCCACCCCATTAAACATATAGGGGGTAAATTCTAGGCAGGCTGGACACAAAACATGAACAAAATCAGCATTTGCATTTTCACTCATAACTTGATCAATTCTTAATGGATTCATGCAAAATTTTAGTCTAAATTGAGTGGAATTTCATGAGGGATAAGACGATGGCATTAGTTTTTCAAGATTAGGTCCCCATTTCAAAACCCGATGGTACATGCCATGATGATGTTTGGAATGCATTTTGAATCTCAAAACCTGTTCTAACTACTGTCAATTCAAACCAATATTACTCATAGACCATGTATATGATAATGAATGATTCAAAACACAAAAGAGAGTTCAAATCATACTGTGATGAAAAATGGTTGTCAAGTTGCAAAATTGTGTTGTGAAATGCATGATGATGTGAAGATCCTATTCATAACAGTTTTAAATCAAAACAAACATACACACACATTACAAAGATGTTATTGAGTGAATGTAAGCACAAGCTGTAGTTAAAATCAAGCTGTGGTGAAGAATGCTATGCAAGTTGCAATTTTGACATGAATGAAATGCATCATGATGCAGGCTCAAGTGTAGTTCTGTTTTGATGCACATATGAACCAAGTAAATCACACATACAACTTGAAAACATGTTAATGAATGATTCTAAAAAACTAGATTGAGTTCAAAGCAAGCTGTCATGAAAATGGACTGTCAAGTTGCAAGTTGATTTGAATAAAATGCAGGCTGAGGTTCAGTTCAGGTTTGGTGCACATATGAACCAAGTAAATCACACATACAACTTGAAAACATGTTAACAATTGAAGATCAAGCAAAGGAAAAGTTCAAAACAGACTGTTATGAAAAATTGCATACAAGCTGTAGTTTTGTGCTTTGTGCATACATGAAAATATTCAAATCAGTTTCTAGGCATGTTTAAACCAAACCAATCACACACACAAGTCATAAATGTGTTGACAAAAGATTTCACACATAACATTGAGTTCAAAACAGATTGTGGAGCAAGGTGGGGTTCATGCTGCAGCTTGGCAATTTGAGGTATTCATGGAAAAAGTTCAAAACAGGTTTTATACTCCTTTTGATCAGGCTAACACTTCAAACAAACTATATACTATCTATATGAAGTGCTTGTATTTCAAAATTTGATCAATAATCAAAGGAATCAAAACTGATATGGTGATGCTTATTTGTTGGAAAAAATGCATTTTCAAGGTGAAGGATCAAACCATGTGGAACAGATTATGCAGTTCATACACACATGTCACAAATACATAAATGGATGATTTTGAACTTAACCTTAAACAACTTCTGGCCTGTAACCAAAACTGATATGTTCATGGCAATAATATGCAAGATAAAGGCATCTTGAGAATGAACAATCAAACCAGATGAAAACAGCTCAAACCAATCATACATAACCACCATAATCATGATTTTAAATGTGATCCAATTCAACAAACAAATGCATTTCAGTCATGACAAGATTTTGACATGTGACATGTTCATGACACATTTTCAACACAACAAGCTCAAAATGCCAAACATGAGATTATGACATAAAGTAGGAGTTGGACTGTCTACATACCTCTTGTAGACTATGTTGAGCAGATTAGAACACCAAGAAACCCAGAGAAACTTCAAATGCCTCCTTGCTTTGGAACTTTCTTCTCCTTGAAGCGAAATGCAAACTTTAAGACAGCTTGAGAAATAAACTCTACCAATGCTACTCAATGCTTTGGACAGTTGAGGTATGATATATGTGAGGTGTTTGAATGATTAGAACATCAAGAACAAGGCTAGAACATGATTTGGCAGATTTCATGCATTATGGTCAAAGTATCTTGGTATGGAAGTTGCCTTTTTGAATGGTCTAAGGGCTTGGACACCTTCTATACCATATTTATGGATTGTGTGGATGATCTTTGGTGAGTTTGAGTGTAGGGAAATGGTTTTTGCAGCTGTTCTACCAAGGCGGATTTTGAGGTGTTTTGGTGGTTTTTGTGATTTTGTGAAAATGGGAGCAAAGAGTGAAAGAGTGGATGCTTGAACTTTATCTGGTTTTTAGAAGAGTTCTTGTGTATCAAATGAGGTGGAGAGTGCCTCTATAGGTAAAGCAAGGGTAGTGGGAAGATTTGAGGTTTCCTTCCTAAGAAGGAAAGGTTTTGCACTTTTGGATCCAACCTTTCAAAAAGGGCTTTCTTGGATGATAGGTAAGCTTAAAGTCAAGCAAAATGATGAACTTAGAGTGGCTAAATTCAGGCTAGAGGGCATAGGTTTATGGCTGGTTCAGATTTCACTTTCCACCTCTTGCTTGTTTTATGATTTTTTTTTAATGCAAGTTGCATTTGCAACTTACAAACTTGGCAAATCCAACTCTTCTGCATTTTCTTCACATTTCTACACTACAAAGCCTCTACATATCAGAAACAATGACATCCAAGGGATGAGATTGGTCCAATTGATCAAAGGAATGATTTTTTGAAACTTTGACAATGTGTGACTCAAGTGTGAAAACACCAACTTGCCAAATCCATAACTCTCAGCTCACAAATGCCATTGAGATGTTCTAGTACTTTTTGGAAATCCCTCAAATAGATCTAAAACATTCATGTTTTCATGAGTTTCAAATTCTCAAAGGAACTTGGCCAAAAAGCCTCTCAAAGTTGCTAAAAAACAAGCAAAAAGGTGAAATTTCCCTAAGTCATTTTCCCTTGAAATGAATTTGATCATAAATCCAAATCTATGCATTTTCTGATCATGGACCACTTAGGGACTTTCGTAGGATTTGCCAAGAGATTTCTAATGAGCTTTGAACCACTTCATTTGGATGTGTGGTTAAGGAGTTATGATCTTGCCCCTTTCGAAACCCTAATTCTCGACTTTTACGATTACTCCTCAACCCTTGATCCAATTGCCATGAAATTTTATGGGTAGATGCAATATATCATTAGGAACATTTTTGATTCACATCTTGAGGTCAGATTCTTTATTTTTGAAGAGTTGACTTTTCGGTCAACCGAACGATCGATCTGTGGCTACCGAGTCGACTATTGATGCTCTGGACCTTTTGAGGCTTTGAAACTTCTTGAATGGACTTTACCAAGCCATATGAAAATTATGTACCACAATCCCATCATTATAACACCTTTTAAATCAAAAGTCAACCACAGTTGACTTTTTCCTGCTTGAAAAACCCTAATTGGGTATCCTGGATTTCACTGTTTTTGATTCCTGGGTAACAACCTCAAATTGGATTCGTGCTTGATCCAATGGAATACTCTTGATGATGTGAAGACCCAATCTTAAAGAAAACCAATCCAAAACATTGACCGGTCAACCCTCGAAACCTCGATTTCGGCTGTACAAAACCTTGATCCTCTTGTAACTTGACAAAGACCACTTGAAAAGGGTTAAGGTTAGATAAACATGTGAACATGCTCTTAAAATGATGATGAAGATCTAAGGGGTCAAAATTTGGGGTGTGACACCAATGCAACCATATGCAACACAACACCATGATATGCGGTACCGACTCACTGGTTCATTCAATCGAACCCGGATATATCACATACACCTACCAATGGCAACGATCTATCCCCACTATGCTCCCCTTCAGAGTACGGGAAATCAAACCCGGATAGATCACATACACCCACCAATGGCAATGATCTACCCTCACCAAGCTCCCCTTCGGAGTACGGGCAATCAAACCTGGAATAGATCACATACACCCACCAATGGCAATGATCTATCCCTATCATGTTATGTACACACCAATGCAAAACAACAATCCAAGCACACAAGGTGCACACGATACATCCGATCATATCACCCAACATCACATATATTACACAACAAATAAACATAAGCACACTAAGTGCACAACAATTAACTCAAGTAAATAATCAATAAATCATCTCAATAGATCCACGGTTTAGTTAATATTTACTTAATCAATGACTCCCCAAACATATTAGATATAAAAATATTTGGTAACTAATTATATTGTCTATACTATGTTATAGATCTATTCATTAGCTTTCTAATGCTTCTACCGGGGACTAAAACCGACTTACGGATTAAAAGTTATGGCCAAAATCGTTGGAACAGAAATTTCCAATTTTCAGTTTTTATACAACATGCAATCGATTGCTGTATAAGTGCAATTGATTGCTTGACTCAATTTTTCACATTTTAGCCATTGTTCTAATGTGCAATCGATTGCTCACTTGGTGCAATCGATTGCTTACTGTAGGTTTTCGAAAAATTATGCAGAAAATTGTATTTTTCACCAACCCTTCCCTCTTTGCTACCAAAATCAATCCCCACATGTTAGGGTATTTACCAAACTCGAAAATCCACTAAATCATGAGTATTCTATGGGTTTCCTTCCTACATAAACTTCTACTGTTCAGAATCGGCAACACTCTCTGAAATCATCTGATTTCACCCAAACAAGTTCCCACAGCACCAGACTAACATTCCACGACTTAGCTACGAAATCTATTCTAGATTCTACCCAATAAAACATCAGCTCTACTAATTTAATCATTTTTGGCTTAAAAATGCAAACTACTTGAAACCCCCTAAATCATCCGAACAATTACTCTACCATTACATGCAACAAGTTCAACATATCAGTAACCGTTCAGAATCACAACAATATCTCAATTATGTTCATCAAAATCTATGGGGTTAGGGAAATCCCCTCTACCTAGAATTCATGCAACATACCGAATTCGACCCGCTCCCCCCCCCCCCCCTTTACCTCGATAACTCGATCAAATGCTGAAAACTCTTGAAGAATCAGAAATCTTGGCCTCCTCTCTTCTCCTCTTTGATTCTCCTCTTCACTCTTGTTCTTGTTCTTCTTCCTCACTTTTCTCCCAATAGACCGTGTTATTCTTTTTCCTCCCTTTCCAAACTCACAAATACCCCTTATAACCCTTAAATCCTTATTTCTTTTATTCCAATAATAATAATAATAATAATAATAATAATAATAGTAATAATAATAATAATAATAATAATAATATTATTACTATTAAATATCAAATTATTATCATTATTAATTATATTAATATTAAACTCCAAAATCATTAAATAATCTCCACAAAGACACACCGAAAATAGAATAACACCAGAAAGGCTAAATAATTAAAAATGGGTGTTACAACTCTCCCCCACTTTAATTATTTTCGTCCTCAAAAATTACCTGGTGGAAACAATTCTGGATACGCTTCCCGCACCCTGCTTTCCAATTCCCAGGTCACACTGCCTCCTGCAGCACCATCCCCAAGCCACTTACACCAAGGATATTTCCTTCCCTCGGAGTTGTTCCTCGTTCACAAATTCGCACTGGAAGTGCGTCAACAATCAAATTATCTCTCACTTGCACCCCATCTGATTAAATCAAAGTACCTCCTCGGCTTAGACACATGAACACACCCTGCATTTTTCACAAACGACAGCGGTAAAACAGCCTAACATGCTATTTTCCCCATGCTTTCGCTGCGCTACTCTGATACGGATAAACAAAGCATAATGTGTGCTTCCGAGACTTCAAAGCTCGACCAACCCTAGTTACCATCATAACTCTCAACACACGTCTTTCCTTGGATCCTTTCGATCTTTCCAGTCCCCTCTTGCACAATTTCATCGTAAACTCAGATTCCCATCTGACACAATATTCGACGGTATCCCACACTACTTTGCAACTTCCTCACTATACATCTTAGCTACCTCCAACATAGAATGATTCATCCTCATTGGTCAGAAATGAGGTAATCCTTTCAATCCATTCTTAACTACTCAAATCAAATCTTATTCCCTTAAATTCTTCAGAAAACCCGACACAAAATACATGGAAACACTATTCTATTCCACTCAGAAATATACAGCACTTGCATCAGGCACAACAGTTCCCGCTGTTCCAACTTCGACTTTCCACAAGTATAATCAGCATACACAACCTCAACTCTCTCTCTATCTCCACCTATGGCCACCAAAACAATCTCCCACATTCGGTCACATCTTCATAGCACTTGGATAGGTATTCAATTCACCTTAATGTACTTCTTCCAAGGTACTCTTATCCAACCCACAATACTGGAGCACAACCTCTATCACGACATCTCATGGCACCATCTCCATCAATCTAAAAATTAGCTCTTCGACTCAATTTATTGAGTTCAACCAGTCTACTAGCTCCAATTAGAATTCCAACTCCTCGACTCTCATCAAGATTACCCATAGTCAGCCTCAACATACATAGCTTAACTCCATAAGAAGTCTCTTCATAGACCATACTCATATCTCGAACTTTCTTAATCAGTGCTAACTCCTTTACCCTCATCATCGGTATATACCCAAAAATCCTCCAAATCGATACATCAGCTACCACGTCGTCTCACCCGAATGGAAAATCAACCAAACCATACTCCTCCAGAAGTCCCAATTATTTCCTCTGTCTCATATCCAACTCTTTCAAATCAAATAAATACCTTAAGCTCTTAAGATCACCAAACATCTCATATATCAACTAAACAATTAAGGCCTCCAAACTTCGGCACAACACACGACAGCAACCAACTCTACACCATCGGTCAGATAATTCCTCTTACGTACTTTAAGTTGCCTTAAAGCATGACTAACATTTGCTGATGTTACACTTAATATATCTCCCAATCATCTCAACAAAGCATCCCAAAACACAACAGATAGTTCCATCGGATACGGCAAAACCAACACACGAACTCTTTGAACTTTCTTCACAGAGGCATACCGCCGTTTCTTCCCCAACACCGATAACTCAAGTTCCTGATGCTCAACATAATCCTCTATACTCTTTGAACATATCAGAATATCATCCGTTAACACAACCATTGACTCGCTCACTTAAGTATGGAAAGTCCCATGCCAACGGACACTCAAATTTGCGAGCTATGGCGAAAACACGAATCGCACCTTCCATACTTACTACAACATCCAAACATATTCCATCAATAAATATCTTAATCCCATGCTGCTAATTCTCCATCACCTATAGCATTGTAAAAACTTCCAACGCTCCGAACCGTGCATCATTATGAGTTACGGTTCTCCCGTTACGTCAAAAATACGACAACAACATCTTCAGACTTGAAAGGCCATTCAACACACCTTCAACTCTTGAAATGTTTAAAGGTCTAATTATATCAATATCATATCCCACATTCTTACTTCCTTTAATATTCACCAGGAGTCACTATCCACCCTTTACATACTCGACCTCACAATCTGTTACCGTAGCACATCCACCAGACACGAGTCTCAAAACTACTCACTCAAATTAATTCCTTGACCACCCAAATAGACATACAATACGGAGCTCTCAATATCGGGCTAGTTTATGCAACTAAGTCGATCACAACTCCACTTCACGTCCGGACTGTATATCACTATCTTGTCATGATAACTTTCAGACAACCACACTTAATCAGCAACCCGCCAACTTCTCTACTTTCATCAACACTCCAAATCTCCCTCAAAATTAAACACCTCAACACTGTCCTGCACTGACTCGCCAAGACAACTCTCAAGCATTTGGCTTAACTCCAAACAATTCACTGTACACACCATCTAAGCCCGCAAGACACACTTATTCCCTCCAACATGATCTCGTCAAACTATAATAGCGTCTAACAACACACTTGAAGCATCTTGGAGAAGCACAACCTTCTCCCCCACTTATTTCAATCCCACTCCTGAAGTCTCCAGTCTCTGGCAACTGTTGTCCCACCAAGCCTCAGTTTCTCCTTCCAGTATGTGAGTACCAAACTACACCTTTTTGCTCATCACTACAACCCATTGTCCTGAAAATCTTCTCAATCGCCTTCAGCCACTTCTGAGCAGCTTCCGGATCCAGAATCCCTCCTTGGAACGTCAGTGGCTTGTTACTCTAAAACTGCACCAAATCTCGGAATTGCGCACCCGCAGCTTGGTTCTGATTAGCAACCACCTGCACCCTCGCTTGCGTAACGGCAACCAAAGCAGCATCATTCCTTCCTGCCATACTCCTCAACCATAACAACACCAGGTTAAAAGACACACAACCCCTATCCTAAGGACATACTCAACTACTACACTGGCCGGACGGACCGACCTGCTCTGATACCAACTTGTAACACTCCGTTTCCCAAAAATAAAATAAATGCAATTTAAATCAAAACAATTATCAGAGTTGCCACACCAAAACGGGATATCACAAAAGAAAACTCCAACAGAACGCTTCATTAAATGAATTCAACAATTAACTGCGGAAAATGTCATATATATATAAATATATATATATATATATATATATATATATATATATATATATATATATATATATATATATATATATATATATATATATATATATATATATATATATATATATATATATATATATATATATATATATATATATATATATATATATATATATATATACATCATATTCGGCCATCCGCCCAAAATATACAAAACATCATCAATGGATCCATCAAAACATGATACGACACGGAGTAAAAACAAAATCATCAGCTAAACAATAAACTCCCCAAAGCCCTGTGTTATGTATCAGAGTATCCCTATGACTCGACTCGCCACTATCCAAGCTAGCTACGCACTTGGATTATCTGTACTTCTGAAGAAGCACAGACCACAACAACAACAACAACAACAACAACAACAACAACAAGGGGTGAGAAATCATGATCAAAATATAGCGGTAATAATGTACATGAATTAAAAGGTTGTAACTAATGCAATTAGCATTCAACATACATCAATCCAGACCTACTATCCAACACCAACACAGTGTAACGCCCATTTTAATGATTTTTAGTTTCCAATTTTATTTTGTTTTCGGCGTGTTTTGTGTAGAAATTGTTGAGGAAATGAGGAACATAATATTAATATTATATAATTGAAAATGATAATAATTAATATTAATATTGATATTATTATTATTAATAATATTAATATTGTGAGAATTATTATTATTTTGGAATTAAAAGAAATTGTGGAAATAGTATTATTGGAATTAAAAGGTGAATTATTTGGGATTAAGGGTAGTGTTGGCATTTTTGGAAAAATAGAACAAGAGGAGAACACGCTTGGAAGAAGAGGAAGAGCAAGAACACGGTGAAAGTGAGAAGTAGGGGGATCACGATCAAGAGAAGAGGAATTGGAGCAAGAAGAAGCCGAAGATCATCTTTGGAGTAAGAATTTCATCATCAGTTCGGAATATTGAGGTAAGGGGGGGGGGGGGAGATAATCGGGTCAAGTCGGTAATTGCATGAATACTAGGTAGAAGGGGATTTCCCTAACCCCATTAGGTTTTGATGATGTTATGGTATGAGTATTTGATTATGATGTTTGCTGATAGTGTGTGGATTCTGTTGCATGCTGTTGCACCCCAAAATTTGACCAACAATTATTTATTCATTGAGTGTTTGAAAGTTGATACCTTCATCAGTCAGTTCAAGAGATCTTCAGAGGAATTGGTTGAAACCAGGGTTGTATGCTTCATAACTTGAGAGTTGTGGGTGCCCCTCAGGTGATTCTGAGACTTTGAGAATGAACTTGATGTTTTGAGAAAGCCTATGAGATGTCTTGATAGCCTTCATGAAGCCCAAAGAGGTCATTGTGCAAGAATTCAGAAGATTCAACCATGAATGATAGAATTAGGATTTTGACTGGGTCAACCCTAGGATAACTGAAGATTTGGAGAAGGTTGAGACCCAATCCATGGGCCATGAGATCATGGAATGATGCATAGGGATGTTATAAAGATTATTCCTAGACCAACTCACCATGATTGAGGAGTTTGGGAAGTTTCAAGTCAGGGTTTCCAAGGATTGTCAGTGAAAAACCCTAATTTGATCCCTATTTTCCAGGCAGTTTTAGCTCTAGATGTGATTGATATCTCATCTTCCCCACAACATGAATGTTGTAGAGCTTGTTCTTAGATTTAATTTGAGTGGTGGAAGTCCTTGATAGGAGTTACAGAGCTCAAGTTATGGTTTTGACAAATTACAGGTCAGCAGAGGTGTGTGAATCTGGGTCCTTGAAAGTCACCCAACTTGCAGACAACTTTTGCCCTAGTAGGATGATTCCTATGATCTCTTGGTCAACATGAATGTTGAAGGGCATCTTATTAGCTTTAATTTGAGTGGTATAAGTCCTTGATAGGATTTGTGGAACTCAACTTATGGTTTGAACAAGACAGGGGTATTTTGGTCATTTGTCAGTTATAGGTCATTTTTAAGCAAAGGCCATATCTCCTATTTCCAAGCCTCAAATGGAAAAACTCAAAACATGAAAGTTGTCCAAAATGTGATTTTAAGTCTAGAAAGAAGGTCATGAATTGTTGGAAAGGCTCATAGCATGGATTTGCATGATTGGTCAAAAATGAACTAAAAATGGCTTATAAGTTTAAAAAGTTGAAATTGGAAATTGGTTTGGAGGATCTAGAAATCCAAAATGGGTCATCCAATATATCATTTTGATTGGAAACATCATTTTGAGAACATTGGTTTATATAGAATTTTGATTTGAAGCTTTAAAATGGGTGATGCTTTGTTATTTTGTTACTTGCATTTGAAGTCACCTTTGGAAATCCTAACACAAGGCAAGGAAAAAGCTTGTAATGGTTCATAACACTTCAATATGTCATGTGAGGAGATTTTAAGGCCAATTTGCAATGGATAATGCATGATGCATGAGATTTTCAACTTACCATCATATGAGATTCTAGCACTTTCTAGATCTTTCTAGATGAATCCAAGAGCTTCCATTAATCATTATTTAAAGAGTGAATCAGGGAGGGTAAATGGTTGGTGATCATTGTTGGTGAGAGGTGAGATTAGAGTGTGAGAAGCAAGATTCTTCCATTGGCAATTTGATCTCAAACCTTCATTCTCTTCAATCTCCATTCATTTCTCCACCATAAACCTATTATTCTGATCATTGTGAGTGAGTACATGCTGAGGTAGAAGAGGATCCATGGCAGTTTGAAGATATCTTGAGGAAATTGCAAGAATTGCATTTTGCTGTCCAACTTGAGTTTCAAGCCTTGTTCACCATTTTTGCTGCATACAGAATCCACATTGGCCTCTAAGGATCAAACAAGGAAGGTTTCAAGCACTGAATTGCAAGGAAACCCTAGCTTCTATTAAAGTGTAACAGGTTGGTGATCTTGCTCAAATCTCATAGTTTATGTACTTTCTGCCATAGTTATAGGTGTAGAACTGCAAAGCTAGGGTAGAAGACCATTTTCTGAGAATTAGAGAGCAATTCGAGGAGTTACATAGCAGGGCAGTGAATCTTTCTTGGCATAAAACTCTTGATTTAGGGCGCCATAATACTAGTTCTTGTGATTAGAATGCTCACCACAGCGCATAGATTATAATGGGATAGGTTTCAGCAAGAATTACTACCATGCATGTCAGGTGAATTTGAGTTGTGCCCAGAACTTGCCCCTATCGAGTTTAATTATGGAGGGATTTTTAAAAGAAACTGAAACCATAGTCTGGTAGAGGGCAGTGAGAGGATCAAGTTTGATGTTGGGATCGTGAGTTTTCATTGCGAGGTGAAGGAGCTATGGATGCTGGAAAATTTGTGCATGGAGGGTGTCTCGTGAAACCCTAGCTGGCTGGAGGTGGAAGACATAATCTCCACCCTTGATTTGTTTTGGAATATTGACTTCGTCCCTCAATCCAACGGCCCAGATTAATCAGAAACGGAGGGAAAATTTGAAAGTGAAAATGCGGTCGTTTCACTTAATGAGGGGCGCTGGGCTTGTCTGCTTTCTACTCACACCCCCACCGTGATCTGGCCCAAATGAAATGAACTGCGCGCGTGTGCTATTTTCACCCCCTCCATCCTTTTTCTCATTTTATATTTTATTTTGTTTTATATTTTTAGTGAACTTTGATAATTCATAAAAAATTGATAAATAATGTTTTTTTGTTCATTCTTTTTGCCATGTTTAGATAATAATGTGTAGAAAATTGTAAAAATAGAAATAGGATTTTATTTTTAATGTAGAATTTTTGGTGATATTTTCTTTTAAATAGGGCATTTATTTTCTTTTGGTTGATATCTCATTTTCTATGAATTGTTTTAGGACTTCCCCTTAGGGTTTTTGAGCCATTCTTTTTGGAATAGTTAGGTATTGACCCCTAGTTTCATGTAGGATTTATCTCTTGATTGTTAGATTAAAATTTGATGTAGTTTGATTGTTAGACATTTAGGTGCTCTAATTAGGGTTTTAGGTTGTATAGGTAGACTTGAACAAATTTGTTTTGGGGTTTTTAGGCTAAATTAGTGTATGGGGAACACATGGTTTAAGGGTAAGTATGTATAGAATCCCCTAGAATTTTGCTAGAATATTGCATGGTGTTTTAGTATTTTTCATTGATTTTTGAATGTATGGATAGTATGTGTGTTGCTTAAAGGCATAAGTTGTATTGTTGTGTTTTCTTTCCTTCTCTTTTGAGTGTGTGAGCTTTGAGGATTGAGTTGAAGACCTTGTGGATCATCATTGAGGCTTTGAAGACCTTGCAGAGGAGTTCAGATAGCTTTTGTTGTTTTGTTTATAGGTTGATAGGTGCATAGGCAGAGCCCTAGATAGAATACTTTGTTCAATAAACAAGGAGTGTCTTGTTCACCTCCTTTCTTCTCTGTGACATAGAGTCCCTTAAGGGTATTCACCTCTCTCCTTTGGAGGGATTAGTGACCTTGCCCTATAAGGTAGAACTTTGAGAGAGCCTTTCTTTTGATGTTAAGTCCTCAATGGCATCCTTTGGAAGTCAGTGAGTACTGTAACATCCTCACCTCATCTTGTTGACTGAATCTTGTTTGCTGGAGCATTGGGGCCATTGAAGATAGAAGCTGAAGCTTTGAAGAGGATGATTCCTTGAAGATTGTGGAAGTCTGAAGACTTTGTGAAGATCAAGTTGATGCTTGAAGAGCCCTGAAGATGGTGAAGCCTGAAGGTGGAGCTGATCAAAGGAGCTGAAGCTCAAGGGAGAAGATGAGTTGATACTCATGTTGTAGGGTTGATACCTGGAAAGCAAGTGATCTCTGAAGTCTGAAGACTGGGTTGCTGCTGGAGGAGCTGAGGCTTTCTTCTGTTTTCTTTGATGTATTGTGTGTTTTGGCTGATTTGTCTGTTGCATTAGACTAAGCCCATTTAGAATAAGTTCAGTCTAAGAGCATGAGTGCATCTGATTGTATTGTTATTGCTTGGATTTGCTTGCGGGTATTCGGTAGAGCCCAACTCCCTTGCCCATGTGTTTATTTTGCTTAATAGCATTTCATTTCTTTTGTCTGTATGGTTACAATTTACTGTTTTTGCTTGATAGCATGTTGTTTATTTCAGTATGATTACTGTTATTTCATGACTGGCTTGAGGTTGAGACGAGCTTGTGGAGGCTGAAGCCCCACACACATTTCCTCCCTCACTTGCATTGCATGCATTTTACTGTTAAAGCTGATGCTTTTGTCTGTTTTGATGTATCATTGACGTGATCCCTTAGGACTCTCATTTCCTCTGATGAGGATTTGATGATAGACTTTTAGGTTGAAACCTATGCATGACAACATCTAGGAGTTCCCTGTTCAAACCTCAACCATAGGATGAATCCATGGCATGATAACAGTAGGACTTGATAGTCTCCCTCCTAGTTGGGCCTGTTCTCTTCTCATCTCGAAACAGTTTAAGATACAGTAATCATGAATGATTTCTTTCGTACGTTACGAGCCTTAAGCTATCTGAGAAAGGATTGTGGGAGAGTTTCTTTTCCACAGTCTGGATGTTTAGTATGGTACCCTTTGGGTGACATGCGACGCATTCACTCTCAGGTCATAGTCTCTAGTGCGGTTGAAATCGCAAACACAATAAAAAACACTTCTTTTAGGAGATAACCCGTAGTTTCCCGAACTACGTTTGCTCTGATCTTTCATACCAGATGAAAGTACGTAGGCATAGGATGTGACGTCCTAGCGAGCAACCTTCCCCACCTTCACCCGTAGTTAGCCGAACTACGTTGACTCTGATTTCTCATTCTCTGATGAGAATACGTAGGCATAAAGCGCGATGCTTTGCCGAGTCATTTTTCTTTTCTTTTTCAGCCAGCCTTGATAGGTAGATAGATTATAACCAACCCGTCCAAGTAAACAAACAAGCGAGGATCCCGTCGAGTACGACGGACGTGAGGGGTGCTAATACCTTCCCCTTGCGTAACCGACTCCCGAACCCAGACAATGGTTGCGATGACCTTGTCTTACCCTTATTCGTCAGGTTTTTCCGATCGTTTCCTTTCCCGCTCTGAGGGATAAATAACGAAAGGTGGCGACTCTTCTGTCATGCCGGCACCTCATTTTCGCGCAAGCGACAGCTGGCGACTCTGCTGGGGACTCCAACGGTTCCCTGCGAGTCAATCCTATCGTTTGTATGTTTGCTTGTTGGGTTGCGTTTATTTACCGCATTTTTACTTCTCGCACTTTATTTCCCGCATTTTATTTCCAGTATAATATGATTATTTGTGCTGTTGTGGGATGGGGGTTCTGATTGAGTGAGAAGCCAGACCCAGGCTTGAGTGCACCATAGACTTAGAGTGGAAATTAGTGGGCGCGTGCTTGCTTTGTAGGCACTAGTGTCTCATGAAATCCACGCTCAGACGAGGTTCATCCGGTTGGCTTCACTTTCAACCCTTTGGGTTGAGACGGTTGCTGGTTTGGTGGATTGTCGACTCTGGGGACCGATCATTTGTGATTCAGCTAAGTGAGGCCTCTTCAGGACTTGATGATGCCACTCCTTCTGGGAATTGTATCATCAGTTTTGAAAGTCTGTGACGCTGATGAACGCATAGGATGCCGTACCTTGAGTCAGTCTAGGTCCATACCTGTGAGTGGGACTGGGTTTATTGCAGGAAACTTAGACCTTCAGACTACCTGGTTTTCTTGACGGTAAATCAGTTATGTTGGGTTCTCAGTTGCAGACATGCTCTTAATAGAGCAAGAAGTTTCTGATCAGAGGATTTTATCATCGGGTGTATGTCTGTTCTTGATAGAGCAGGCTTTGATCAGTATGTTATCATCAGTGGTTTGTTCTGGATGGAGCAGATTTTGAGTGGGGTCTGAAGATCTCATCAGCAGCTGTGTGTTTGTTCTTGATAGGGCAGATTTTTGATTTGGGGTCTGAAGACTTCATCAACAGATGTTCCTTGATTTTGCGTCTGGGGCCCTTATTATCAGGCACTTACTCTTGTCAGAACAGAATTTTGATCTCGGTCCTGTCAGATGGTTATTCTCAGCAGATCAGATTAGTGGTCTTACACCGGGGTTTCCCTCTCATCAGTGACTGTTGATACCGAATCTCCATAGCAGCCACCTGGATATATTATTGCATACCTGCATTTTGCATTAGTTTGCGCATTCATCTGCATTCCATTAACGTGTGTCTGTGTTGCAGGTACCGTTTCCCCGATCCCGGATTTCTCGTCTTCTGCTGTTATTATGGCTGCTCTCAGAAAGACCGTTGCATACAAGTTCCCGACCCCCGATGTGTCGAAGCTGACTGGTTTGATAGCCCTGGCAGGGGATTTTGTGAAGGATAGGTTCAGGAAGTCTTATGGCAGGTTGCTTAGCCTGGTTTACAAACCTTCTACGTCCGAGTTGAATGGGTTACATGCTCTTCTGCAGTTTTATGACCCTCCCTTGAGGTGTTTCACTTTTCATGACTTCGTTCTCGCGCCGACATTGGAAGAGTATGCTGATATACTGGGTGTGCCTATCAAAAGGAAAGTGCCTTTTGTCCACATGGATGCTGAACCTGATCTGGTTGGTTTGGCTTCCTCACTCCATTTGAGCGCTTCTGAGTTAGTAGTGACGAGTTGGAACAAGGTCCCAGGGTTCTCTCTGCAGTTTCTGATAGCTAAGGCTCAGCAGTGTGCTAAGGACAAATGTTGGGACGCCTTCAGCGCCATCCTGGCTTTATGCGTATATGGCATTATCCTATTTCCCAGCATGCCTGATTTCGTAGATTTTGATGCATTCCATATCTTTGCCTCAGGGAATCCAGTCCCTACTCTGATCGGAGACGTTTACCATTCAGTGCATTACAAGAATGAGAACCGGAGAGGGAAGAATGTTTCATGCTGCGTGCCGTTGCTGTACAAGTGGTTTGATAGTCATTTGCCCAAGAGGGGTTCTTCTGTCTTGTCTGCAGCCACAGCTGAGTGGCCTGAGCGTCTGATGAGTTTGTCGACAGAAGACATTGATTGGTTCGTTGACAGAGACAGGTTAGGCACCGAGGTGATTTTCAGTTGTAGTGGGTTTCCTAACATACCTCTGATAGGTAGGAAGGGTTGCATCAACTACAACCCATCATTACTAGTTCGTCAGTTTGCATATGCTTTGAGGACTCCACCGAAGGAAGAAGAGGTACGGGAATCTCTGTACCTCACGGGAATTCTAGAGGGGGATTTGTTGTCCAAGCTTCAGTATGCGTGGAACAATATCAGCACGAGAGGAAAGCCTTTGTTGGGGAAGAGCAACAGCCAGGCCTACCCTCCTTATTCAGATTGGATCAGAGCCAGAGCCAGCGCTATAGGGATGCCATTCCCTCATGTCAGACCAGAGAGTCCTCCACCAGTCGAAGAGCCTACCACTGTGTCCATTCATCAGCACAACCAGGTATTAGCTGAACGTGATGAACTGAAGAGGGCCAATGCAGAATTAGAGAAGGAGTTAGCTCAGCTTCGAAGTGAGAGGAACGAAGCCGTGCATGCTCTCAAACAGCAAACAGAATCGGTAAGCCAGTTGAGTGCAGACTTGGCAAAGCAGATTGCTGATCGGGAACGCTTGGGTCAAGACTTCAGGGCCGCTAACGATGTGCTAGCTACGAAGAAGCAGCATTTGGAGGAAGCATACCGGAGAATATCTAAGTTCGACCAGCATTGGAAGACTTCCATGGCCACCAGGAAGGAGCGAGAAGACAAGTTGATGCTGCAGATTTCTAAGCTAGAGACCGAAGTGAAGGACAGTGAGCGGAGGTTTGATGAAGAGACCGCCCGCAGGTACTCCTCTGAAGCCCGTCTCAACAAAGCCATTGCTAGCCTGAAGGAGCATAAGCTGATGTTTGAGTCTAAAAAGCGGAAGCTGGAGGATTGCTTTGGAAAAGGCGCTTGAGAGAATTCAGTTCAGGGGCTTCAGCATACCATCAGGCAGAGGGAACTACTCGTCGAGGGGTTGCTCACTTCGCCAGATCATTCAGAGACAAAGGAGTTATTAGCAGAGTATCGCGCCCGTGGCCGTACTTGACTAGTTATATCCCCGTTGTTTTTGATCTTTGATGTATGCTGACCATCACCAGACTTGTTGGCTGAGGTCATGCTGTTGATTTGTACTCGCTGATACTGTGTACTGCCTTGACAGGCCTTTCCGTATATATATGAGATTGATGTTTCCATGATCGGGCTCAGATTTCGTCTTCTTCTTATTATTATCAGCACTGGCACTAAGGCACTAGGATCGGGGGAAATCTCCCACGCACACAGACACATGCCTGCATCTGCATGCAGCATATTTGCATGGTGTATATCTTATTGCTTTTCCTAACCTTTATTGTTAACAGGTTTTTCAGGTTCCGAGCTGCTTTCGATCTCCAGGATTGATCAAAGACTCATCCACCGCTATTCAACTCGCGCTAATCAGACGAGAATCATGGACCAGGTGCAGTCAGATGTCCAAGAACTCCGTGAACGGATGGATCGTTTTATGGAGCTGATGCAGGTGGTCGCGAATGGTCAAGACCAGCTTCGTACTCTAGTTCAACCGCTGATCTCCAGGGTTGACAGTAATGGCATACTTCATGGAGGGGCCGTGCCTACTCCTCCTCCAGGGGATACTCCACAGAACGTTGTTCCTGCCGCCGGGGGCAACGACAGTGCTAACGGCAATCTGATGACTAATCTCGGACTCAACGCGGCTGGCGTCGGCAATGGTAGTTTGGGAGCCAATGTTAACATAGGGCCGGTCAACGGCAATGCTGGTGCAGGAAATCTGGTGGTGCCTCGACCGTGGCTGGAGGACCATCAGGATGACATATTCTCTCAGAGAGGTGTAGAGGCAGAGTTGAATGCTGAAGCTCGACTCAGGTTCAAGGCGCTGGAAGACAAGATGAGAAGCATAGAAAATCAGAACACATTGGGCGTTGACATGTCCAACCTAGGGTTGATTGCTGACTTTAAAGTACCTCACAAGTTCAAGGTGCCTACCTTCGAGAAGTATAAGGGTACTACTTTCCCCCGGGTCCACCTCCGATCTTATTATAGAAAGATGTCCGCCTATTCTGACGATGAGAAGTTGCTGATGCACTTCTTTCAAGATAGTCTTTCTGGTCCATCACTCGAATGGTATATGGGTTTGGAGCCCGCTACTGTGCGCACCTGGAAAGATCTTGCAGAAGCGTTTGTTCTCCACTATCAATACAATAGCGACTTGGCTCCCAACCGAGTTCAGCTTCAGAATCTTTCACAGCGGAACAATGAAAGCTTCAAAGAGTACGCCCAGCGGTGGCGTGAATTGGCTGCTCGGGTTCAACCGCCGATGGTTGAGCGTGAGTTGGTACAAATGTTCGTGGCTACCCTTCCCGGAATCTATTATGAAAAGTTGGCCAGTGGCATGTCTGGAACATTCTCGGCTCTTATCACTTTGGGCGAGCATGTTGAGAACGGTATAAAGATTGGAAAAATTCAGGGCGAATCATCCTCAGTTGGAGGGGGTAGCAAGAAACCCTATACTGGCAAGCGTCGAGAGGGAGATGCCAGTGCTGTCACTAATGCTAGGAGAAAGGGCAAGGGCCCTCAGCCTCAGATCGCTAGCATAAATATCCCAGCTGCTCCGCAGCAGCAGCAGCAGCCCCAGCAGCAGAATCAGCAGGGGTATAAAAGATATCAGAATCGGGGTCCTATGGCAAGCCGTCATTTTGATACTCCACCTATGTCGTATGCGCAGCTTCTGCAAACATTGCTTCAGCTCCAATTGGTTCAAAAAAGGACGTTGGCTCCCTTAACAGGGGCACCACCACCGGGGTATGATGCTAATGCTACTTGTGAATTCCACACTGGGTCACCTGGCCATACGATTGAGAATTGTAAAGCTTTTAAGCACAAAGTCCAGGACTTGGTGGACGCCAAGGTTATCAACTTTTCTGACAACGTGCCCAACGTCACCAAAAACCCGATGCCTCATCATAAGGGGGGCGGAGTGAATGCTGTTATCACAGAAGAGAGTTCAGACTTGCTGACTGATGTCAAAGATTTGAAGACGCCGTTGAGTTTTGTCAAGGCTAAATTGCTGAAGAAGGGCTTCTTCCCTGGATGCGGAGAGTTATGTATGGCTTGTGCTACACTTCCTGATGGGTGTGAGCAGCTGATCGAAGGTATCCAGAGTCTGATGGCCGAGGGTATTTTGCAGTTCAGCCGGAGCGCTGAGAGTGCATCAGGGGAGGTCGTGCTAAAGCAGGCAGATGAAGTTGCTACCATTACTATCCCTCGTCACCCTATTACTATTTCTGCGCCCCGTCCGCCTACTATTACTATCACCAGGGCCGGACCAATCCCATTCGAGAGTACTAATGCCGTTCCATGGCATTATGGCGCCGAAGTTTACTGCAATGGTCAGAAAATAGAGCTTGAGTCGTTTGGATCGACTGTGCAGAATCTTACTGAAGTCAGTGGTATCACTAGAAGCGGTAGAGTGTTCGCACCAGCAGAGGTTGCAGCGGAGAAGGTGGTCCGGGCCGCCGCTGTGGATAAGGGTAAAGGTAAAGCTGTTGAAGAGGTCCCTGCTGAGGCAGAGAAGGACTTGCTGGTTAAAGATGCTGAAGAGTTCATGCGACTAATCAAGAAGAGTGACTACAAAATTGTAGATCATCTTCATCAGACTCCGTCAAAGATCTCGATTCTTAACTTGTTGCTGTGCTCTGAGGCGCACCGCAATGCATTACTGAAGGTATTGAATGCTGCATACGTGCCGCAGGAGATATCAGTAAATCAACTCGAAGAAGTAGTGGCCCATGTCAATGCTGGTAATGGGCTGGGTTTTACAGATCTGGAGCTGACTCCTAAGGGAAGAGATCACAACAGCGCCTTGCACGTCTCAATAGAATGCAGAGGCACTATTATGTCACATGTCCTGGTGGATACAGGTTCCTCGCTTAACGTGCTCCCGAAGAAGGCACTGATGAAGTTGGATACCCGTGGACTGCTGTGCACGCCCAGTGATCTGGTCGTGAAAGCCTTCGATGGAACCAAGCGCCACGTCTTCGGAGAGTTGACCTTGCCAATTCAAGTTGGTCCAGAGACGTTCAATACGGTTTTCTATATCATGGATATAATGCCCGCCTATAGTTGCCTCTTAGGTCGGCCATGGATCCATTCTGCTGGTGCCGTGACGTCCACGCTGCATCAGAAGCTTAAATATGCTGTTGGGGGCAGCATAGTGACCGTCTGTGGTGAAGAGGACATCATGGTAAGCCACCTGTCGTCCTTTAAATACGTTGAAATGGATGGTGAGATCCATGAGACTCTTTGCCAAGCATTTGAAACCGTCAAGGTGAAGGAGGTAGCTCCTGTCGTCGCAGAGAAGCAAGAGTTGAACCTCTCCTCGTTTAAGGAAGCTCGGGCCGTTGTCGAAGCCGGCTCCACCCCAGGCTGGGGGCATGTCTTGGATATACCAATCAAACAGGATAAGTTTGGATTGGGATATTCCCCAGGAGCTGAAACTTCATCTTCTTCTGGCAGCTCGTCTCGTGGGAAAGGGCCGATCTTATTCACCAAGGGGGGAGTAATTTTCGAGAGTATCAACGCTGCGTCGGAGGACAGCGGAGACAGTGATTGCGATCTTGACGCCTGGATTCAACCGAGCAAGCCAGGCGAGCGCCTTCACAATTGGACCATCAAGGAGATTATCAAGCTGACGAATGAAGAGTAATGATTTGCTTTTTACAATCTTTGTACAGCCCTATGTCCTGCCCGGGGCATAGTGGTTTTACTGTCAGGGCCTTGTTGGATTATGTGTATGCATTTTGTTAATAAATAAAAGGCGTTTCCTTCATAATCAAATATTGTGTCCTCTGTTATTCCTATTTTATGTTTATTTCGAAAAACAGCAAAATGGCAACGAGGTTCGTGCTAACCTGCATATTCCTGCTTTAAACTTAACCCTTGTTATTGCAGGATCCACGTAACAGATGACATCGACTCTGGACCCTCTATGGCTCACTACGACTTTGATTGCCCGATCTATCAAGCCGAGGATGAGATTGATGAAGACGAAGACCTTCCGGAAGATTTGGCTCGCTTGTTGAGACAAGAGGAGAAGGTTATTCTGCCTCACGAGGAGGATATTGAGATTGTAAATTTGGGTTCTGAGGAGCTCGTCAGAAATGTCAGAGTAGGGGCTGCGCTGCAGAATGATGTCAAGCATAGACTGGTCGAGATGCTTCGAGAGTATAGTGACGTCTTTGCTTGGTCATATGAGGATATGCCCGGACTTGACACTGATATCGTGGTTCATCGCTTGCCGTTGCGGGAAGATTGCCCTCCAGTCAAGCAGAAGCTCAGAAGGACGAGACCAGACATGGCTGTAAAAATCAAAGAAGAGGTCCAGAAGCAGTTGGACGCAGGATTTCTAGCCGTTACCACTTACCCTCCGTGGGTCGCCAACATAGTGCCTGTACCAAAAAAGGACGGTAAGGTACGCATGTGCGTCGATTATCGGGATTTGAATAGGGCGAGCCCTAAGGATGATTTCCCGTTGCCTCATATCGATGTGTTGGTCGACAATACAGCCCAGTTTTCCGTGTTTTCGTTCATGGACGGCTTTTCCGGTTACAATCAGATTAAGATGGCGCCGGAGGACATGGAGAAAACAACGTTCATCACCCCCTGGGGCACATTCTGCTATAAGGTAATGCCCTTCGGTCTGAAGAACGCAGGGGCCCCTTACCAGCGGGCAATGGTAACTTTGTTTCATGATATGATTCATCATGAGATCGAGGTCTATGTTGATGACATGATTGCAAAGTCCCAAACGGAGGAAGAGCATCTGGTCAACCTGTGGAAGCTGTTCGAAAGGCTTAGGAAGTTCAGGCTGAGGCTGAATCCTAACAAGTGCACTTTCGGAGTGCGGTCCGGAAAGTTATTGGGGTTTATCGTTAGCGAACGAGGTATTGAAGTTGATCCTGCGAAAATAAAAGCTATCCAAGAAATGCCAGCGCCGAAAACAGAGAAAGAAGTTCATGGTTTCCTGGGCCGAATAAACTACATTGCAAGGTTTATCTCTCAGCTCACGGCCACTTGTGAACCGATGTTCAGGCTGTTAAAGAAAAATCAAGCGATTACTTGGAATGAGGATTGCCAGAAGGCATTCGACAAAATAAAGCAGTATCTTCAAAAACCTCCAATCTTGATACCCCCAGTGGCTGGACGACCATTAATCATGTACCTGACGGTTCTGGAGAATAGTATGGGGTGTGTTCTCGGTCAGCACGACGAGACGGGAAGAAAAGAGCATGCCATTTATTATTTGAGTAAAAAGTTCACTGAGTGTGAATATCGATACTCGATGCTGGAGAAGACGTGTTGTGCACTAGCTTGGGCCGCCAAACGTCTACGACAGTATATGCTCAATCACACCACTATGCTGATTTCGAAGATGGATCCGATCAAGTACGTCTTCGAGAAGCAGGCTCTTTCGGGCAGGATTGCCAGATGGCAAATGGTGTTAACAGAATATGATATTCAGTACGTCTCTCAGAAGGCCATTAAGGGGAGCGTATTGTCTGATTACCTTGCCGAACAGCCAATCGAAGACTACCAGCCGATGAAGTTCGAATTCCCTGACGAGGACATTATGTTTCTCAAAGCGAAGGATTGCGATGAGCCATTGCCCGATGAAGGTCCAGATAGGAAGTCTCAGTGGAAGTTGATATTTGACGGAGCGGTTAATTCCTATGGAAGTGGTATCGGGGCTATCATCACGACTCCTCACGGATCCCACATCCCTTTTACTGCGAGACTGACGTTTCCAGTTACCAACAACGAAGCCGAGTATGAAGCATGTATTATGGGTCTAGAAGAGGCAATTGATTTGAGAATCAAGAATCTAGACATATATGGTGACTCAGCGCTCGTAATCAATCAGATCAAAGGGGAGTGGGAAACTCGTCAAGCGAATTTAGTGTCGTACATGAATTATGCCAGGAGGCTGCTTCCATTCTTCGATCGAGTGGAACTTCATCATGTACCCCGGGCTGAAAATCAAATGGCTGATGCTTTAGCCACGCTGGCTTCAATGTATAAAGTCAATTATTGGAATGAGGCTCCAAGGATTGTACTTTCGCGTCTTGACAGACCGGCATTTGTCTTTGCAATCGAGGATGCCACTGACGGCAAGCCATGGTTCCACGACATCCAGACCTTCCTCATGACCAAGGAGTATCCTGCGGGTGCGTCGACCCAGGATAAGAAGACTCTAAGGAGGCTATCTGGGAACTTTTATCTCAATCCTGATGGAGTGCTGTATAAGAGAAACCACGATCTTGTGCTACTCAGATGTGTAGATGAGAAAGAAGCAAGTATGCTCATGGAGGAAGTCCATGAGGGCACATTTGGTACGCACGCCGGCGGGCATGCCATGACGAGAAAGATCCTGAGAGCAGGGTATTACTGGCTGACCATGGAGTCGGATTGCTTCAGATTCGCGAAGAAATGTCACAAATGCCAGATTTATGCTGATAAAGTTCATGTGCCGCCGTGCCCATTGAATGTCATGTCCTCCCCTTGGCCGTTCTCCATGTGGGGCATCGACATGATAGGTAAGATCGAGCCCACTGCATCCAATGGTCATCGTTTCATTCTGGTAGCCATCGACTACTTCACCAAATGGGTGGAAGCAGCCTCGTACGCTAATGTGACCAAGCAGGTGGTAGCTAAATTCATAAAGAGGGACATCATCTGTCGCTATGGAATTCCCGAGCGGATCATTACTGATAATGGTTCGAATTTGAATAACAAGATGATGAAGGAGCTGTGCCAGAGCTTCAAGATTGAACACCACAACTCATCTCCTTACCGGCCAAAGATGAATGGCGCTGTTGAAGCGGCCAACAAGAACATCAAGAAGATTGTTCAGAAGATGGTTGTGACGTACAAATATTGGCACGAGATGTTGCCGTTTGCCTTGCACGGTTATCGTACGACGGTGCGTATGTCGACCGGGGCAACTCCTTTCTCCTTGGTGTACGGTATGGAAGCTGTCCTACCGTTAGAAGTGGAGATTCCTTCTTTACGAGTTTTGGTTGATGTAAAACTCGACGAGGCAGAATGGATTACGAATCGCTTGAACCAACTCAGCCTGATGGACAAGAAGAGGTTAGCATCGATTGCGTTTGGTCGCCTGTACCAAAGCCGAATGAAGAAAGCTTATGATAAGAAGGTGCGTCCCAGAAGCTTTCAGACGGGTGATCTCGTCCTGAAGAAGATTCTTCCGCCACACTCCGATCACCGGGGCAAATGGACTCCGAATTACGAAGGGCCGTATGTCGTCAGCAAGGTCTTCTCAGGAGGAGCTTTGTTGTTATCCACGATGGATGGTGAAGATTTTGCATCCCCGGTAAACGCGGACGCAGTTAAAAAATACTTTGCTTGAAAGAGACCCGCTGGACAAAAAAGAAAGAGTCCAGGCAAAAAAGGGGCATCCCGGCGAACCAAAAACAGAATAAAAGGTTCGGGCAAAAATGAGGGATATATTGAAAAATGTACACCCGCGAAGTCGAAAACCTACACTGGGCGGCTTCGGCAAAAAAGGGTATCCCGGTGAACTGAAAACCCGTAAAGGGCGGTTCACGCAAAAGTTAGGGATTGGAATAAGCAAATGACTGCGTTCCGCGTATGGACTTTCATTGTTTAGTGGTTTGGAGGACCTGAGGGCCGTTTATTTGACTCAATCTCTTCCGAAGCTGAAGCATCGGAGAAGTATCGAAGTCGAGTGGGTCTTAGAGGGATCAACTCATGGTGTTCGTCTACGCCTCGTTACCGACATTTGTATATACTGATGTATATTTATGTTTTCTTTTTGCGCGGCTTCCTCATTCCAGGAGTTTGCCTCTGTTGTAAAACGTTTTTGCCCATTCAGGGGTTCACCATCAATAAAATGCACATTATTCAGCAATTCTGCTTGTCTGTTTAGCATTTATCCGTTTTGTTTGCGAATGAAAACGCCGATGTTTTTTAATAAAATGCGCATACATAGACTTGCGGGCCTAGGCCCATTGATTGTTGGAACAATTAATTAATTGAATATTGTCACGAGATAATAACCTGGATAGGCCCTTTTGAGAAGGGTATCTTGTCGGTTTGTTTGTGTTGTTGCAGGTGTAGCGCCTTCCAGAAAATGTGCCGTGCGCATCCCCGAAGCAGGGCTAGCCCTCCTTCTCCAGCAGAGTTCAGTAGTCTCTCCTCCGCAGAGTCTGAATGCGAAGCGGTGAACATTGATATGTCTTCCCCAGGTGGAGAGGATTCTCTTCCCCAAGCAGACGCATCCTGAAGGAACGTCACCTCATCAGATGAGTCAAGGGCCGAAGCTCGTGTTTTCCCAAGTAAAGTCGCCGAAGCAGGTGTCTTTCCCAGTACCGGGTCACAAGTGCAGGTGTCGTAGGAAATTGTTCGTATATCGAAGTGTGTAGTAACTGATGGTGCCAGACTGAGGTCTTCAGCGGAATTAAGATTCCCCACCAGAGTTGTATTCTCTCCTGAAGTTGGATGATTCCCTCTTCCCCAGTAGAGTGTTGAACAGCTGAAGTTGTCTCCCCACAGAGTTATCCTCCCCAGAAGAGTAGCCGAGATGGCCGCGCAGTTTATTCTCGCGATTGATATCAGCAGGTCCAAGTTCTCATAGAGCTTCGTTCCCCTGCAGCAGTCAGCTGAAGTTGTTTGCCCTACAGCAGTCAACCGGAAGATCAATTCCCCATATGGAGTCCGATTGATATTGGCGTGTCCACGTTCTCCTCAGCAGGATGATTCCTCTATCTGAGTAGTTCTTTCTCCTTGACAGGAGAATCTCCCCTCGGCATTTATTTTGCTGACGAGATCGCATCATTGTGCATGACTGCATAGCATTTAACACTGCATAGCATTTAACACTGCAGAGCATTTAACGTTGCATAGCATTGTACATGATTGCATGGCATTTAGCATAAACGCATAGCATTCCCACCGTGTGGGGCATGGCGCAGAAGCATACGCATCATAAGCATGATCTAGATTACTATCGTTCTTGTCTTACAGGTGTTCCACCAAAGGACCAGTTGCTCAGGATGATTCCTGACATTCCCTCCAACAAGGTCACTCTCTTGAGATGATTCCCAGGACCCCGGTGTAATTCCCACAGTCGCTCACTCAAGATGATTTTTGAGATCCCCAGCGAAGTCTTCAGTTCAAGGCGATGCTTGAATTCCTCAGCAGGGCCATTTGCTTAAGATGATTCTTAATACCTCAGCGCAGGTACCCGAATGGTTTGCTCAGGATGATACTTGAGCTCCCCAATAGCGTCCCCAGCAAGAGTTGCCCAGGAAGGTTCCTGGAATACCCCGCAGAATAATGTCTCCGGAATGGTTATCGGTTCAAGATGATTCTTGAAGGTGCCTGACGGATTTGTTTGTTCAAGATGATCCTTGAAGTCCTTAGCAGCGTGATATGTCTGCTCTGACAGTGATGTCTAATCTGAAGATTGACTTCGTAAAACGCCTGAAGGCGATATCAGAAGGTTCCCGTGAGTTCAGATTTCCTTGTTGATGAATCAACGGGTGGCTGAAGACAAGGTTCCAAAGTCTGTAGATATAACAAGATGATCCGTGTTGGCCTGAAGACCAAGTCAGTTGTCCATAGGTGATGATTGATTGCGATCAAGTGAATAGTGTTTCTTCTGACTGAAGTCGAAGATGTTTCTCCAGCTGAAGCGGAGTTTTGCCTGAAGGCAAAGTGTTGAATCCCCGTAGAGTCATGAATGGCTCAGGATACCATTTCTTTGACTGAAGTCACAGATTTCCTAAGCTGAAGCGAAGGTGCCTAAGGGCAAGGTTATCCCCAAGGTCACGAGTGACCTAGGATTCATTTTTCGGACTGAAGGCCGAAGTATATCCCTGATTGAAGTCTCGGATACTCTATAGCAGAGGTGGAGTTGCCTGAAGGCAGATCCATGTATCCTTGAAGGCCAAGGACCATTTCTTCAGACTGAAGTCGAAGATACCTCCTGCAGAGTTGCCGACGGGCAAAGTTTACATCCTTGAAGGCCAAGGATGTCTTTTCTAGCTGAAGCTGGAATAGCCGACGGGCAGGGTTTCATCTTTCTTCAGAAGAACTTGAAGATTCTCCAGCGGATCTGGAATGGCCAGGGGCCAGGGTTTCATCTATCCTTGAAGGTCAAGGATGTCTATCTTCAGAAGTACTTGAAGATCTTTTCTAGCTGAAGCTGGAAGCGGCCAGGGGCCATGGTTTCATATGTCTTTAATGTTGAAGTTCTACAGTGGGCAGTGTGCAGTAGTATGCCGATGTTCGTTATGGTTCTGAGGGTGAACCCCAGGTCAGAGTGTGCTCGGTTAAGTCTCTCATTCCCAGCGGAGTAGTTTCAAATATGCGAGTATACCTTTTGTTCCATTTACCAGGGGTGAACCCCAGGTTAGATTTGTTTAGATTATATTTTGTCCGGCGGCAAGGTTGGATGTTTGTTCGACGGCGAGGTTGAACGTTTGGATTTGACGGCGAGGTTAAATCATATTTTGTCCGGCGGCGAGGTTGGATGTTTGTTCGACGGCGAGGTTGAACGGTTGGATTTGGCGGCGAGGTCAGATCATATTTTGTCCAGCGGCGAGGTTGGATGTTTGTTCAACGGTGAGGTTGAACGTTTGGATTTGACGGCGAGGTTAAATCATATTTTGTCCGGCGGCGAGGTTGGATGTTTGTTCGACGGCGAGGTTGAACGGTTGGATTTGGCGGCGAGGTCAGATCATATTTTGTCTAGCGGCGAGGTTGGATGTTTGTTCGATAGCGAGGTTGAACGTTTGGATTTGACGGCGAGGTTAAATCATATTTTGTCCGGCGGCGAGGTTGGATGTTTGTTCGACGGCGAGGTTGAACGGTTGGATTTGGCGGCGAGGTCAGATCATATTTTGTCCGGCGGCGAGGTTGGATGTTTGTTCGGCGGCGAGGTAGAACGTTTGGATATGACGGCGAGGTCAGATTATGTTTGTTTGACGGCGAGGTTGAATGTTTGTTTGACGGCGAGGTCAGACTCTTTAAATCCCCAGTAGAGATGATGTTTGTACGATGGCGATGTCCAATGTCTCCAAGAGGATGTTTGTTTCCGACGGCGATGTTAGGTAATGCAGATCCTTTAGTTCTCCAGCGGCGATGCGGGGTGTTCTGTCAGATGTAGTTCTCCAGCGGCGATGCAGGGTATTCTGTCAGGTATAGTTCTCCAGCGGCGATGCGGGGTACTTTGTTTAGAGATGTATTTTCTCCAGCGGCGATGCGGGGTATTTTGTTCATTGTTGTATTCTCTCCAGCGGCGATGCGGGGTATTTTGTTCATTATTGTATTTTCTCCAGCGGCGATGTTGGGTAATTTGGTGATTCAGGTTTAGGTCTCCGGCGGCGATGTTGGACGCTTATTTCCCCGAGTTATGGTTGTTCTCGACGGCGATGTCAGGTGATTTAGTCTTCCAGCGGCGATGTTGGGTGTTGTGGTTGTCTGAAGGCAATGATTAGAAGGATTTAATGTGGATAACTGACGGCGATGTCAGGTCGATATTTCTCCAGCTAGTTGTTGAGCAGCTAGTGTTGCAGTATTCAAAGATTTGTCCCCCGCAGAGTACCGTGTGCTCGCGCAGTTGGCAAATTTTCGGGTTTACCGATATTCAATCGTCTCGCACCTTGATTGGTTGAGAGCCGTCCGCTTCTCACCCAGTCAGGTTCAAGCCGTTTGAATAGGGGCAGCTGTTGCACCCCAAAATTTGACCAACAATTATTTATTCATTGAGTGTTTGAAAGTTGATACCTTCATCAGTCAGTTCAAGAGATCTTCAGAGGAATTGGTTGAAACCAGGGTTGTATGCTTCATAACTTGAGAGTTGTGGGTGCCCCTCAGGTGATTCTGAGACTTTGAGAATGAACTTGATGTTTTGAGAAAGCCTATGAGATGTCTTGATAGCCTTCATGAAGCCCAGAGAGGTCATTGTGCAAGAATTCAGAAGATTCAACCATGAATGATAGAATTAGGGTTTTGACTGGGTCAACCCTAGGATAACTGAAGATTTGGAGAAGGTTGAGACCCAATCCATGGGCCATGAGATCATGGAATGATGCATAGGGATGTTATAAAGATGATTCCTAGACCAACTCACCATGATTGAGGAGTTTGGGAAGTTTCAAGTCAGGGTTTCCAAGGATTGTCAGTGAAAAACCCTAATTTGATCCCTATTTTCCAGGCAGTTTTAGCTCTAGATGTGATTGATATCTCATCTTCCCCACAACATGAATGTTGTAGAGCTTGTTCTTAGATTTAATTTGAGTGGTGGAAGTCCTTGATAGGAGTTACAGAGCTCAAGTTATGGTTTTGACAAATTACAGGTCAGCAGAGGTGTGTGAATCTGGGTCCTTGAAAGTCACCCAACTTGCAGACAACTTTTGCCCTAGTAGGATGATTCCTATGATCTCTTGGTCAACATGAATGTTGAAGGGCATCTTCTTAGATTTAATTTGAGTGGTAGAAGTCCTTGATAGGATTTGTGGAACTCAACTTATGGTTTGAACAAGACAGGGGTATTTTAGTCATTTGTCAGTTATAGGTCATTTTTAAGCAAATGCCATATCTCCTATTTCCAAGCCTCAAATGGAAAAACACAAAACATGAAAGTTGTCCAAAATGTGATTTTAAGTCTAGAAAGAAGGACATGAATTGTTGGAAAGGCTCATAGCATGGATTTGCATGATTGGTCAAAAATGAACTAAAAATGGCTTATAAGTTTAAAAAGTTGAAATTGGAAATTGGTTTGGAGGATCTAGAAATACAAAATGGGTCATCCAATATATCATTTTGATTGGAAACATCATTTTGAGAACATTGGTTTAGATAGAATTTTGATTTGAAGCTTTAAAATGGGTGATGCTTTGTTATTTTGTTACTTGCATTTGAAGTCACCTTTGGAAATCCTAACACAAGGCAAGGAAAAAGCTTGTAATGGTTCATAACACTTCAATATGTCATGTGAGGAGATTTTAAGGCCAATTTGCAATGGATAATGCATGATGCATGAGATTTTCAACTTACCATCATATGAGATTCTAGCACTTTCTAGATCTTTCTAGATGAATCCAAGAGCTTCCATTAATCATTATTTAAAGAGTGAATCAGGGAGGGTAAATGGTTGGTGATCATTGTTGGTGAGAGGTGAGATTAGAGTGTGAGAAGCAAGATTCTTCCATTGGCAATTTGATCTCAAACCTTCATTCTCTTCAATCTCCATTCATTTCTCCACTATAAACCTATTATTCTGATCATTGTGAGTGAGTACATGCTGAGGTAGAAGAGGATCCATGGCAGTTTGAAGATATCTTGAGGAAATTGCAAGAATTTCATTTTGCTGTCCAACTCGAGTTTCAAGCCTTGTTCACCATTTTTGCTGCATACAGAATCCACATTGGCCTCTAAGGATCAAACAAGGAAGGTTTCAAGCACTGAATTGCAAGGAAACCCTAGCTTCCATTAAAGTGTAACAGGTTGGTGATCTTGCTCAAATCTCATAGTTTATGTACTTTCTGCCATAGTTATAGGTGTAGAACTGCTAAGCTAGGGTAGAAGACCATTTTCTGAGAATTAGAGAGCAATTCGAGGAGTTACATAGCAGGGCAGTGAATCTTTCTTGGCATAAAACTCTTGATTTAGGGCGCCATAATACTAGTTCTTGTGATTAGAATGCTCACCACAGCGCATAGATTATAATGGGATAGGTTTCAGCAAGAATTACTACCATGCATGTCAGGTGAATTTGAGTTGTGCCCAGAACTTGCCCCTATCGAGTTTAATTATGGAGGGATTTTTAAAAGAAACTGAAACCATAGTCTGGTAGAGGGCAGTGAGAGGATCAAGTTTGATGTTGGGATCGTGAGTTTTCATTGCGAGGTGAAGGAGCTATGGATGCTGGAAAATTTGTGCATGGAGGGTGTCTCGTGAAACCCTAGCTGGCTAGAGGTGGAAGACATAATCTCCACCCTTTATTTGTTTTGGAATATTGACTTCGTCCCTCAATCCAACGGCCCAGATTAATCAGAAACGGAGGGAAAATTTGAAAGTGAAAACGCGGTCGTTTCACTTAATGAGGGGCGCTGGGCTTGTCTGCTTTCTACTCACACCCCCACGGTGATCTGGCCCAAATGAAATGAACTGCGCGCGTGTGCTATTTTCACCCCCTCCATCCTTTTTCTCATTTTATATTTTATTTTGTTTTATATTTTTAGTGAACTTTGATAATTCATAAAAAATTGATAAATAATGTTTTTTTGTTCATTCTTTTTGCCATGTTTAGATAATAATGTGTAGAAAATTGTAAAAATAGAAATAGGATTTTATTTTTAATGTAGAATTTTTGGTGATATTTTCTTTTAAATAGGGCATTTATTTTCTTTTGGTTGATATCTCATTTTCTATGAATTGTTTTAGGACTTCCCCTTAGGGTTTTTGAGCCATTCTTTTTGGCATAGTTAGGTATTGACCCCTAGTTTCATGTAGGATTTATCTCTTGATTGTTAGATTAAAATTTGATGTAGTTTGATTGTTAGACATTTAGGTGCTCTAATTAGGGTTTTAGGTTGTATAGGTAGACTTGAACAAATTTGTTTTGGGGTTTTTAGGCCAAATTAGTGTATGGGGAACACATGGGTTAAGGGTAAGTATGTATAGAATCCCCTAGAATTTTGCTAGAATATTGCATGGTGTTTTAGTATTTTTCATTGATTTTTGAATGTATGGATAGTATGTGTGTTGCTTAAAGGCATAAGTTGTATTGTTGTGTTTTCTTTCCTTCTCTTTTGAGTGTGTGAGCTTTGAGGATTGAGTTGAAGACCTTGTGGATCATCATTGAGGCTTTGAAGACCTTGCAGAGGAGTTCAGATAGCTTTTGTTGTTTTGTTTATAGGTTGATAGGTGCATAGGCAGAGCCCTAGATAGAATACTTTGTTCAATAAACAAGGAGTGTCTTGTTCACCTCCTTTCTTCTCTGTGACATAGAGTCCCTTAAGGGTATTCACCTCTCTCCTTTGGAGGGATTAGTGACCTTGCCCTATAAGGTAGAACTTTGAGAGAGCCTTTCTTTTGATGTTAAGTCCTCAATGGCATCCTTTGGAAGTCAGTGAGTACTGTAACATCCTCACCTCATCTTGTTGACTGAATCTTGTTTGCTGGAGCATTGGGGCCATTGAAGATAGAAGCTGAAGCTTTGAAGAGGATGATTCCTTGAAGATTGTGGAAGTCTGAAGACTTTGTGAAGATCAAGTTGATGCTTGAAGAGCCCTGAAGATGGTGAAGCCTGAAGGTGGAGCTGATCAAAGGAGCTGAAGCTCAAGGGAGAAGATGAGTTGATACTCATGTTGTAGGGTTGATACCTGGAAAGCAAGTGATCTCTGAAGTCTGAAGACTGGGTTGCTGCTGGAGGAGCTGAGGCTTTCTTCTGTTTTCTTTGATGTATTGTGTGTTTTGGCTGATTTATCTGTTGCATTAGACTAAGCCCATTTAGAATAAGTTTTGTCTAAGAGCATGAGTGCATCTGATTGTATTGTTATTGCTTGGCTTTGCTTGCAGGTATTCGGTAGAGCCCAGCTCCCTTGCCCATGTGTTTATTTTGCTTAATAGCATTTCATTTCTTTTGTCTGTATGGTTACAATTTACTGTTTTTGCTTGATAGCATGTTGTTTCTTTCAGTATGATTACTGTTATTTCATGACTGGCTTGAGGTTGAGACGAGCTTGTGGAGGCTGAAGCCCCACACACATTTCCTCCCTCACTTGCATTGCATGCATTTTACTGTTAAAGCTGATGCTTTTGTCTGTTTTGATGTATCATTGACATGATCCCTTAGGACTCTCATTTCCTCTGATGAGGATTTGATGATAGACTTTTAGGTTGAAACCTATGCATGACAACATCTAGGAGTTCCCTGTTCAAACCTCAACCATAGGATGAATCCATGGCATGATAACAGTAGGACTTGATAGTCTCCCTCCTAGTTGGGCCTGTTCTCTTCTCATCTCGAAACAGTTTAAGATACAGTAATCATGAATGATTTCTTTCGTACGTTACGAGCCTTAAGCTATCTGAGAAAGGATTGTGGGAGAGTTTCTTTTCCACAGTCTGGATGTTTAGTATGGTACCCTTTGGGTGACATGCAACGCATTCACTCTCAGGTCATAGTCTCTAGTGCGGTTGAAATCGCAAACACAATAAAAAACACTTCTTTTAGAAGATAACCCGTAGTTTCCCGAACTACGTTTGCTCTGATCTTTCATACCAGATGAAAGTACGTAGGCATAGGATGCGACGTCCTAGCGAGCAACCTTCCCCACCTTCACCCGTAGTTAGCCGAACTACGTTGACTCTGATTTCTCATTCTCTGATGAGAATACGTAGGCATAAAGCGCGATGCTTTGCCGAGTCATTTTTCTTTTCTTTTTCAGCCAGCCTTGATAGGTAGATATATTATAACCAACCCATCCAAGTAAACAAACAAGCGAGGATCCCGTCGAGTACGACGGACGTGAGGGGTGCTAATACCTTCCCCTTGCGTAACCGACTCCCGAACCCAAACAATGGTTGCGATGACCTTGTCTTACCCTTATTCGTCAGGTTTTTCCGATCGTTTCCTTTCCCGCTCTGAGGGATAAATAACGAAAGGTGGCGACTCTTCTGTCATGCCGGCACCTCATTTTCGCGCAAGCGACACATGCGATGAAGTATGATTGTTTGGTGATTTTGGGAATTTCGGTAGTTGCAGTGTTTATGCCAGAAGTTGTTTAACTGAGTAGAATTAAGGTTATATCGGGTTAATCAAGAGTAGATTTCGTAATTAGGTTGTTGCATGTTGAGCCGATGTTTTGGGAACTGAGTTGAGTAGAATCGGCTGATTTCGGAAGGCTGTGCCGCTGCTGCATAGTGGTTTATTTTTTTCTGATTTCGCAGACGCTCGCCAGCTGCTTCGCTGGGCAAGCTATTAGTGAACCTTCGCTGGGAAAATTGGGTAGCGAGTGCTCCCAAACTGTTTCTGTTTGGCTTCGCGAGGGTGCTCGCTGATGCTTCACCTAGCGAATGAGCTAGCGAGCATGACAACATTTTTCTTTCAATTTTTGTGATGTGATGTTCTATTCTCTTGTATTGTTTAACCCTTGCTGGTTGTGCTTGATTCTATGTTTGGGGATGAACAGTGAGAGTGTATGTGTGATGTAGAGCTTAAATGCTTGATACTCGTTTAATGTGAATGATTAAATTGATGTATGTTAGTATGCATGGATATGAGGATGCGTGATATATATGCATATGATATGTGATGAGATGTGGTCAGGGGACCGTGTGCACCATGTATGCTAGTGTTGCTGTGTGCATGGGGT